>CM042155.1:52687675-52721439 GCA_023376005.1 Doryteuthis pealeii
TTGCGTATATCAATGATATAGATGCTAACTTAAGGAATACATAGTCCTGAAGTATGCCGATGACATCAAGTTTGTACCTTGAAATAAAAAAGACAGATCCTGGAACGCTGCAGATCGTTACTACAATCAGACCTGGACACAGTGCAAACAATGGATCACTGACTGGCAACTGAGCTGGCTCTGTGGACAAATGCAACCACATGCATTTTGGAGGGAAAAAAATCCATCATACATTACTCCCTCCACAACATAATATAAGGAATCTTCTTGCGAACGTGATCTGGGTATTACTGTCAGCAATGATTTACGTTGGACAAAAACACATCTCCAAAATTGCCAAAAGGCCGAGGGCGTCCTGGCGTCACTCAGCAAGACCTTTGTCAGCCGCTCACCGGCTTTTATCTATTGAAGCTGTACAAAGCTATGGTACGCCACACTTGGAGTTTTGCATCACCAGTCTGGAACCCCTACCTTCTCAGAATATTAACCTCCTAGAAACTGTACAGGAGGACGTGCAACCAGGCGAGTACCTCCACCAGGAATCTGCCATACTCTGAACGTCTCGCAGCCCTGGGAATGGATTCATTGAAACTTCGGCGTCTGGCAACTGACCTGGTAAATGCTCATAAGGTCATTAATCATCTGAACAACAGCAACCTGGAGCACCTTTTTGATCTCCATTCTCCAATACACGTGGGCATGCCTACAAAGTCAGAAAACGCACGTTCACGTACTTTCGGAAACATTTTTTCACGCTCAGAATTGCGGAGACATGGAATAAACTGGCCTGCATCTGTTGTAGGCTGCCGGAGCACTGAGGCTTTTCAAGCCTCCATGCTTCCTGTAGTCCGCCAAACAACTTATTACCGATGCCACTCTCCACATACACTGCACACACATACATCATATTACTACTGTGAACTGTTCATGTTCCTGGCCACAACATTATTTCTGTGTACCTGACATGAGACTTTGATGAGTTGTGGTGCACCTGAGCACTGTACACAATAAATTACATTATTATTATTTATTATTATTAACACGGACGATGTTGGCAAAGACAATAATGGTCAAACACTCGAAGTTTGTGCAAGTCCTGAGCCCTCATCGGTCAAGTTTCACAGCTGTAGATGAGGATGGGGCAAAACGAGCTTGGTAGATACATATTTTTGTGTGCACTCTTATCTCCTGCCTGGACCATAACTTTACATGAAGACAACAGAAAGTAAAGTGAGCGGGCACCAATGCATCCGTCAATGTCTCTTCTCCTGACCCGTTGCAGTGACTACTTAGCCAACGTATTTTTGAAAATTGCTCACTTCTTTAAGGGCTTCCTCGTTGACGATGATTGGTTGTTTTTCAGTAGGAAGAAATTCAGGCAATTTTATTTTTTATTTTTTTGTTAATTTTGATTTCATTCCAAGTATGGAAGTGTTAAAATGAAATGTGGTTATTTCTTATAGTCTAACATGATCAAAGGGAACCATTCTTATTTATTTAATATGCGATTCAAGGATGTCTTGCCAAAATGATCTCAGGTTGCTTTGGCATTGTCCCTTTACCAGCTGGGAAAATTTGGCTCAAGACCGCCCTCTCGGTGGGCGGCAGAATCTCCATAGAGGCCTGTACACTTCAGAATTCACCCTGATACAACATCATGAAGCTAAGAGGTCCATAAGAAATAACAGCAACAAAGCATCGGAACATCATCATCTACAGGGACAACCTACAAATGCAAAATCTGTGGTCGAGAAATGTTTCTCAAACATAGGACTCATAGTCACAGGAGGCGCTGCAACCTCAGGGCACACAAAAACTTTTATCATAGTTTTTCAGACTGAATTGCCAATGATGAATGAGAAAAAAGAAAGACGGGGTTAAGGTTTCGGGTTTAGGGTTAGTTTAATGGAAAATAAATAATGATTTATCAGTTAAGAGTGTTTCCCCTTTTGATCATGTATAGACTTATAGGAAATAACCCTGAAATGTATCGATTGCTGATTGGAGATCATGGAAATTCTCCCCAAAATTGCTATGTTGGCTGCTTATTCCAGGTTGTAACAGTCGAAGTTAAAGCCAACAGTGACATCTGGAAGCGGATGTAATCGATCGCATATCCCAGCCCCACCCCCACCTAATTACACAAAACTGATCAAAGTTTAAATATGGACAAACAAAGTTTTTTTTTTTAGTTTTTTTTAAAGGCTTGGGATCATGTTAGTATTGGAGATATGTTTGGATTTGTTTATTTTTCCTTTCTTTTTTTTCAGGCTGTGCAAATCACCTTGGTAACGATTAATTTGGTGCATGGATGATCTGTTTCCGATCTTCCAATTATGTTGTGGTTCGATCCAAGATCCAGCACCTTGGGGCTGAGATTCACCTCATTGATGATTTTGATGGAACGACATTTGGAATACGGAGAGTTGGGGTATTCATGTTCACAACACTCAAGGTAATTTGATGAAATGATCAAAAAATGACACACATTAATTTTATTTTATTGTTTTTTGTTTGGTTTTTTTTTTGGGGGGGGGGGCAAGTTTTCTCTGAGCATTTTATTCACACAATCATTTCTCATCTTGAGATACGAAACTCATCAGAGTCACCGTTCTTTTTCTCTGGCTCGACTCTTATCAGTGTACCCTTACAAAGATGGACAGATACGACTTTTGTCAAATGTCTGTACATGCTATTGGTGATTTTGAAGCCATTGATAACCTTTACCTACGAGCGGTGAAACTGACATGGAAAAAGAAAAAGGTGACTCTGATGAATGTTTTTAGAATAAAATAACCCAACAAGGTTAACATGCAGTAAAAATCCAACCAAATTTTTGTTTGTATTGAGACTTGAGATTATTTTATGCTCCAAAGACAAACAACAAAGGATTATTTCATTTTTGTGTGTCAAATATTTCAGTTTCTCTCTCTTTTTTTTAGTGTTTCCTGCATATCATTTCTTTCTTTCATTTCCTGCATTTCATTTCTTCTTTCGTTTCCTGCCACACCATTTCTTTCTTTCGTTTCTCTGCACATCATTTTTCTTTCTTTTTCATTTCCTGCACGCATTTCTTTCTTGTATTTTATTCAATTTCATTTTTTTTCCAGGCTTGCTATTTTCAAATCCAGCACGAAAAGATGCCCACCTGAATGTCACCCTCACTTGGATAAAACATGATCTCATGTAATTCACCGTTTTTTCCCAGATTTCACAAGAACAGAATCTGAATTCTCTCAAAGACCTGAAAGTAGGCGCTAAAATTATGTTGTGAAAGTTTTTAAAAAAAAAATCCTCTATTCGACAAGAAAAGAACTTATTTTATTTTTTATTTGAATGGTTACAGAATATCTGTTGTAAATAAATTTAAATCTGTCTTTAATTTTATTGTCGAAAAAACCCTTCTGTAAGGATGGCATTTTTAAAAAATATGTGGACAAGCATTTAAAAAAAAAAGTCAGACCCTCTTGATGCTTTTTGTGAAGAAAAATATCAGATTGTTTTTTTTTTTTGTTGTTTTCTTTTTTTTTTTTGTATCATGTCTTTATATTTTCTTAAAGTTTTAACAACACAGACGAAAGAAAACAAATACATTTTTTTTTCTTTATGTAAAATGCAAAAACGTTTTTGTTTAATTGCTCCAAACTAGAAAGTCAGCTACTTTCTAAACAATAGCCATCACGTTAGCAGATCCTGTAACCCTTTAAAGAATTTTTTTTAAATCTCCTTAGGAATAATGAAGGATATCTTTTTGGTGTTTTTAAGGAATAAGCTAGTAAAAGAAAAAAAAAATGAAATAAACCTAAGGAGCAGTTTCACTGTTTCTTTAAAAAAAAAAAAAAAAACATTATTTGATGGCCTCCCCACATAACACTCTCCACATAATCTCAAAAACTTTTTTTATGTTGTCAAAAAAAAAATGAAAGTGCTTCTACAAAATAGTCAATCCATAGATCTATGTAACCAATCATTTGATCAAATATATATATATATATATTATATAATATATATTATATATATTAAATTAATATATATCTAAAAACTTATTAATTACTATATATATAATTAATATATGTATTAATTAATATATATCTTAAAAACTTTATTAATTACTATATATATAATTAATATATGTATTAATTAATATATATCTTTAAAAAAAAAATATATATATATATATATATATATAATATATATATCTTAAAACTTTATATAGAATATGATTTAAAGAATACTGTCTTTATATGTGTTAAGGTTCATATCTCACCTATCAACCGGATTTTATGCATTGGTGAAACACTTTGTGACAAAGAAGATGTCTGCTCTCTTTTGTCTCAATAAAACTACAATTGTATTTATTATAATTTGAAATATTGTTGCTTCATATGCAAGGGATGCTGTGTATAGTTTTCATCCAACTCATACGCTCACCCAATAGGTGTTGATAATATTATTATATTATATATATATATATATATATATATATATACAATTAGGTGATAAATTCATGTGGTGTTATGTGTGTGTAAAAATATGAAAATATATATATATTCAGAGGCTGTACTTATTTTAAATCATAATATATTAATACTTAACATTTATTTATCTATTTATTATTTTTTTTACCATCTTCAGCGCAATGTTTAGAATATTGCATCTGAAAATTATGTTCAAATGAAGAATATAAGATATAGATGCTCTATCAATTGATATTGATACTCTTTACTATAAATATAGCAAAATATTATTATCAATATATATATATATAGAAGAGAGAGAGAAGAGAGAAAGAGAGAAAGAGTTATATATGTAGAAAGTACTCAATACGCAAATAGAGTCAGAATTATAAGGACCTAAAGGAGTCAGACATACCTACTTAGATTTCACCTAATGGTTCATCAGGATAATTTTGACTGAAGGATGTTGGTACAAATGTCTTTTATTATGGAGTTGGTACAGGGTTAATAAAAATCAGCATAAAAGGTTAAAAATTAAGAATTAGTATAAAAAGATTGAGTGATAACTATGTTCTATTGGCTAAGGAGATATATATATATATATATATATATATATTATATATATATATATGAAGAAAAAAATGGAAGTGAATCCAACAGTATGTAATATGGTAAAAAATTGAAAAAAATACAAGTTTTAAAATGAATAATATTTATTTTACCTATGCTGCAGTGTTTCAGTGTGTGTTATTATTAAATTATTCGTTTAATACTTATGTTCAATTTTTTACAATATTTCATATATATATTATATATATATATATATAACACAAAGTTCTATGGATCGATTATTCTATAGATGCACTGAAAGGGAAAAAAAAAAACTTTATAAATATTTAAGAAATTTAATTGATTAAGTAAAAAAAATCAGTTCATCTCTTGATAAAAAAAAAACAAAAAACTGATTTTTATTTCTTATTAATCAAATTCTTTGAGCGCAAATTCCTTTTGCATAAAAAAGTCTCCACGCTAATCTTAATTTAAAAAAAGAAAGAAAAACAAAAAGAAGAATCGTGTGAAAAATTCTTCTTTATTTCTGATTTTGTTGGATTTTATTATTCAATTTGTGGATGGAAACTGAAAAATGCTGCCATTTTGGTGAATATGTAACTTAATGATGTTTCACAGCTGATATTTTCATTGCATTTCTCATATTTATAAAATCTTCAATACTCACCTGATATAAATATCTTCTCTCTGTTATTTTATTTTGACTTTTAAGTACTACGATCACAATTTGTTTCCTAATATTAGACAAAATAATATAGACACCCGAAGAAGGTCAGAGAGCACATTTGGCTGAAATGTTGTGTATATAACAATATAATAAAAATGAGGACATAGTCCAATAATCCAAAAGTAGTTCATTAATATATATATATAATATATATATATATATAGATAGATACATATTTAAAAGATTTGGGGTGGGGGGTGAAACAAAGAAATCACAGTGCTCAACCCACAAATTTGTTAGGAGCTTTAATTTTTTATTTGTTGAATTTTTAAATATAATTTTTTTCCATAAGAAACCTGGGTAGTTGCTTATGGAAAACAATTATATTAAAAAATTCAACAAATAAAATATATATATATATATATATATATTATATATATAGTTTAGAAAAAACAACAAAATTAAGTCAAATCGGTTGCAGAGTTGAGGCTCACAAACTTTTTGCCTACTTTTACATCAATACCTTTTATATGAATTTATATCATTATATTAAGCCCCTGTTGATAGTTTTTATTAAAACCGAAAACACTTTAGCGTCGGCTATATGTAAAGTCCAATTCTTTGACATTAATTTTATTGTTTTTTCTAAACTATTATATATATATTATATATATATATATATATTATATATATATACCTCTTACCAATAACACACACACACACACACAACCTTTGAGTTTCACTTCCGCTGTCGTTTATCGGCAACAGAAAAAATTCATACACAACCACATACCTAAAAAAAATGCAACAATGTTTCCTTTCAATACACACACTTACAGCGCCACATACTCACGCCATAAAATAGAATACTCACCTGATATAAATATCTTTCTCTCTGTTATTTTATTTGACACAAAACACCTGAAGAAGGGCCAGAGGACACATCGGCTGAAACATTGTGTACATAAAAAATAAGATGAGGACATAGTCCGAGTAACCTAAATAATCAAGCCTCATCTCAAAAATTCTGACAAATTGAACACTCTTTATTGCTTCCTATCAATTTCTAAAACTACAAAAGAATCTTTTAATTTTTCATTAAATAACCCAGGATATTCAAACACCCATTAACAAATTATTTGTAACTCTATAAGAAAGTGGGGTTAAATCGAACTTAATGGATATAATGCACCAGGTATTTTATTAAAAAACTTTTACATTTTTTTCAGGTCATTTAACTTTGAACCATGTTAATTTGAGGCCTAACCACAGATCTCAAAGATACTGGTGCAATTATATCTTTCTATTCATTAATATTATCAACACTGAAAATTTCATTAAATTCATTAATTCCCTGATTTTTTGTAATTTTTTTCTTTGCGGGGTGACATACAATGGTAGAATTTAGGTCCGTTAAGTTCGATTTTTAACTGAAAGTGATTTCTGTTACTTTGCCTGAAATACAATTGAAGAAGCACCAAGATTGAATTAGTCTCTCGTCTGGATTTGTGAGGTATTAACAAGCAGTGATTGATGATAGCTTTTTGACTTAGTGCATCCTGGGATGCATGTATTTGATTTGATGGGTCCCAGCTAAAGTTTCTTAATAAATTGTGGAGTTTTCATCTATGAACAACTAAAGCCGTCTAACCCCTACCTTGTACTCATTACAGTTGTTAATTCATTTCTAATAAAATATTGAAACTGTTAGCTGGAAATTGTATGAGAAGAAAATGTTTTTAAAAATATAACAAACACAGGATGTTTGATTAAGGGAACAATTTTGTGTCAATACTTAAGCATTTCGGTATATTGCTACCATCTTCAGGACACTGCTAAGAATGTTTATGTGAGGGATAAAATGAAAGATGTAGGTTGTATAGTGAATGTGTGAATATGATGTTATTTAACCGTTAATTTATTATGCGTGTTTGTTTATGAAAGCCAATGCACATGCATTGATTCACGTCATTGGCTTTCGTAAAAAAATACTGTCGGATTAATTTCCTCACCATATTTCCATATATATATATATATATATATTATATATATATATATCTTTTTTGTCATTCAAATCTGACAAAGTATAGACAGAAAAAATCTTTGGGTGCACTGTCTTATAAAGTATAATTACCCAAGTAAATACCTTTTTGGTCATTCAAAATTGACAAACTATTGACTGAAACAAAGATTTTTCAGTCTATAGTTTGAATGACCAAAAAGGTATTTGCTTGGTAATTATACTTAACTAGCCAAAATAAAAAAAACACACTCCGGGCGATGTAAAAAATACATTTTTGAAAGATATTGCTTGAGGGAGGTGGAAGTTAAAAATTAAAGTTGGAGACGTATGGATATGATTCTTATACGTTCCTTTTAGATTTTTATGCATCAGTGACGTTTGGACGTGTACCAGTCAGCATTCTCTCACAAGTTTTCATCTCTTTGAACGAATAAAAACCCAAAGTGTAAGGTAAGTTTTATTTATGTTGCCTTTTTTTTTCTTTTAGACTAAAATCATATAAATGTACAAATATAAAAGTATCAGTTGCTTTTATGGAAGATTCCTAATAAATTGTAGCATATAGAAAAGATTTTTTTTTTTCAAGTTGTACATATATGTTCATCTCTAATTTTTCTACATACAACATTGCACAAATAATTTTTAGATATATTTACTCTCATACGATACTACATCTCTTCTCTCTCTCTCTCTCTATATATATATATAATATATATATATATATTATATAAAGATAAAGTGGCTTACAGTGAATATGGCCGATCGTGAGGTGCCAAATCCAGGGGTATAAGTCAGCGATATAACAAATACAAAGTGCTTCAATACAAAGTGAGCAAATTTATTAAGAAATGGATTACAATAGGAAACCTACTCGAGTTTCACCATAAGGATCTTCAGGGTTTAAAATCCACTGAATTAATCGAGGTAACTGATTAATTGCATGCCGATTACACGTGTTTTTATTTCATTTGAATAAGATCTTATTCAATGAACACACGTGTAAATCAGCTGCCAATTAATCGGACCTCGATTAATTCAGTGGATTTAACCCTTGAAGATCCTTATTGGTGAAACTCGAGTAGGTTTCTATTCTATCCATTTCTTTAATATATATATATATATATATATATATATGGTTGGTAGAAAAAAAACTTTTTCTTTCTACACAGTTTCGTGTTCAAAGTAAACCTTCTCAGCGAGGACTAAAAACCTTTTTAATTCTCCTAAGGAAGGTGTCCTTGAATACAAAACCATGGTAGAGGGAAAAACTTTTTTACAACTATTATATATATTCAGTCATCACAGACATGCTGTTTCGAAAATTTACTTCTCATTTCAGTGCGGCTTGACTTTTTAACAGCTACCTCTAGCCGGATCAAAATCTGACAGAATTTTCGTCTGCCAATTTCCTACCCTTGCGGCCAACAGTGGCTTGTTTAGTCTGGGATGTGAACAATAATGAACATCAATTGCATACATGTTTACAATCAACCAGAGGAATTCAAGCTGTAAACAGTGAACAGGGCAAGTAACGGCTTACACTAAACGGTGAAATTCAATTAATGTCCGCCCTACAGTGCCTCAACTTATTGGAGTTGGTAACATATATATATATATATAATTATACTATATATACACACATATATATATTATATAACATATATATATTATATATATACACACATATATATATATATATATTATATACATTATATTATAATATTATATAACACACATATATAATTATATATATATAATAATGAAAAAACATAAGTCAAAAGTTGAATTAAGTTTTTCACATTTATAATTTACACTGTTAAGGATTTATACCCATCTTCTTGAGAGACAACACACACCACACACAACCACACACAAACAAACAAACAAACAAATAAATAAAAAATATCCATTGCTTATACATTTAGCAGGGAAAATGACTCCATATTAAATTGGATTATTTGAGAGGATCACCTCAAACAAACTTTTGTTTCAGTCTTGAAGAAATGGGAGATCACTTTATACAAAAAGTTACCTCCCTTGTATTTTTAATGTTCAGCAATTAAGTATATATAAGAAGTTACTTGCATTCAGTAATATCTTATTGAATATGTAGACATCTTTTATTCTACATATTTTTTCAATCCTTTTCAAGTTACCAAATTGGATTGATACTATATCCATCTAGAATAAATTGAACCCTTAAAAAGTTGTATTGTTTTGTAATATACACATCCCCTTGTATGATGGCCCATGAAGGGACCAAAACGTACTTAGCGAATTAAATTAGATATTGGCAAAAATTTAGCAGCCAATTCAGCCCAGGATATTGTTTTTTTTTTTTTTATATCATCCATTTTGGTGACTTAAAGGATTGAAACAAAATATGTACACAAAATATATCTGCACTTATTTACTTTATATCAAATATATATTTTTATTTCTAAACCTGACAGTATAAAAAAAATTTCCTGGACTTTTTTTAACATTACACAAATACAAACTTTTGCCAGGAGGAAAAAAATTTATTTAAAAATGAAAAGACGAAAATTATATGCACCTGAAAATAATCAGATGATACTATTAAATGGCCAAAGAAAAAAATTACTGCAAGAGTTTGCCTAAGTTAAATATACAAAGTGACTCAATACAAAAAGTAAAGCCAGTTAAGCTTAATTTATATATATACATTAATTGGTAATTTGCTTGAAGCATTGTTTAGGTATGTTATTATATTATTAATGATTAGAAGGCAATTACAATGCATATAAAATAAAAACAAAAGATGTTTTTTTCTATCGATTCCAAAGTAAACTTTATCATCAGAGACGGTTTTCTGAAAAACAAATTTACTTTGAAATCGATAAGACTAAAAACATCTTTTGTTTTTATTTTATATGCATTGTAATTGCCTTCCAATCATTAATATAAAATAATATATATATATATATATATAAATATATATATAACTTGAACTGAATACTTTGAGCTATATGTAAATTGAAACATACAGTAATGATGGTGTAGAGGAATAGTCAGAGTATTAGATGAAAATATGATTATCTAAAATGATTAATTTTTAATTTGCATTGTTAGAACCTTCATGTTACTAATATAGGTTGTTATCTAATAGTACAACACGGATTGAAGCTAATTTTGGTATTAGATTACAACAACAAAATATAATTTTAAAACTTTCCAATATTATTATATATATAATATTATATATAATATATATATATATATGATACAATATATATATATGATGGGCCCAATCAAGATTTTCCATTGAAGAAAATTTGATTGGGCCATCAGCTGAAGTTGGAAAAATTATGAAGACCTTGGAACAATGTGTCCAGAAACGGATGGATAACAGATGTATTCCATTGAAGTCGGATGTCGGGGATTTTTGGTCTAAACTTGACTTCTTCCACCAGACAAAGAGGAAATGCTTAAAGAAGATCTAGTAGAAAGCTCTAACCGCATCAGCGTGGATACGGCAGTCCTATATTGTGACACATACCACAAAAGTCTGGTGGTATCGTGAGTACTGCTGCGGGCGCTCTTTAGTGGTAATGATGCTCGGCCCCGAAACCATGCCTGAACCCAGATGTCATCACCTGATGAAGGCTTTGTTTGGTTGCAATCCTACCTGGTGGTTAAAAGCAGTCATTGTATTGAAGATTATATATATATATATATATATATTGTTACGTTTGCCTATTGTTTTTAACAACATGAATGCATGTTCCATCAAGCAGTACCAAAGAAGAGATGAGAGTATCTTCTCGTNAGCCTTGAAGGGGTCTGAAGTCGAAACTACCCAGTTCATCAAATTTCTTACTTCCTCCCCCAAAAAAAGTTGTGATGTCACATTTCCTGTCTATCCGCTTGGCCCTTTCTGTATTCCCAATGCCTACATTGACGGACTAAGCAAAATGTCCCCCTTCCTTTCGAGATATGTTGTGTACTTAATGACGTTAGTGGTTGGGTCATCTTTCACTAGGATACTGCAACCTCAGCTCTGGGAACGTACAGGGCCCTAAGAACATTCTAGTATAATCTTTTTTTGGTTTTTGAATTTCCGTTTCTAATTGCAGATAATCATTATCGTAACAAAATATATATATATGAAATAAATATTTTAGAAAGAAACAGACACATGATGTTATACTTCGCGACACGAGAATCTGTTTTGATCCTTTATTGAAGTGGTCTTCATCAAGAGCGAGATATGTGTGATCAGAGAGACGGTGTGAGTAAACTGTCTCTCTATCCACACACCATCTCCGCTCTTGATGAAGACCACTTCAATAAGGATTGAAACAGATTTCTGTCAGCGAATTATAACATCCATGTGTTTTGTTTTTTCTAAAAATATTATTTCGATACTGTCGGATTCACTTCCATTCACTTTTTCATATATATATATAATATATATATAACACACACAACACACACTCACTGATAAAAAATGGAATTGTGACCCCAATACCACTGAATCCGTGTTTTAATTTCTTCAACGAATTATACATGAGGGTAAATTAACTTGATTAGAATAATGTTCAATATATGCAACAGGTTCCAAATTTAAGGGGTGTACTCAAGACCAATCTTGAATATTAATAGAAAAAAGACATGAATGCGTTTGTTTTTGATTTTTGTCGCCCTTAGAGAAAAAAGAAAATGTGTGATTATGTTTTGATTGTAAGAAAAGGAAGAAAAAGAATACTGTTACACATCTGAAGTAAAGAAAGCAAAAAATAGGAGAGAGAGAGAGAGAGAGAGAGATGAATAAAGAAATATGTTATACATCAGAGAGAAAAAAGAAAGCAAATATAAGAAAGGAAAGTAAGGAATTGAAAGAAAAGAAAGAGAAAGAGAGAAAGAAAGAGGGAGAGAAAGAAAAAAAGAGATAGAGATGAGAGAAGAGGAGAAGACAGAGAGAGAGAGAGATATGAGTAAAAGAAAGAAATGAACATTACTGATTTTGATGACTTGAATATTATTATTATTATAGGATGATTGTCTGTCTGTAACCGACAACTACACCACCAATCACAATCCCCTCAGTTATTTTACATTATATTCTCACATTGTTAATTAGATAATCAATTATTTCAATCTAAATTAACATCTCATTTATTAAACAATGTCTTTATTAAAGTCTCGCTGAAATAGATTTGCCTCAAAATAAATCCTGCAATGTGATTATATACGCATTAAGAAAATAAATGTATACATAGTGTATGGTGTGAATAATTTGCACACTGATTTTAACAAAAAACTGTGTTTAATAGAATAATTACTTGGTGTTATTGATTTCTAATATTGTTTTATTTCTCAAACGTATTTAAACAATTCCTGTGTATAATTTTAACTTGAAATCAATTAGGAATAAATTAAAAATAAAAGTGTAATCTCTTTTTGTGTTCATATTTCAATTTCAATAGTCCTTTCTAATTCAATATTGATATCTAATTATATTAAAACTTATATCTTGTAACCGGAGGTTGAATTTTTTTGCTAGAATTATAATAAAAAGGAAATTATTATGTGCAGTGCTCAGGTGCACCAACAAACTCATCAAAAGATTGCATATATAGTAGCAGATAGAATAAATGTACAAATGTTAGAAAAATGAAAAGTTTTGTGTGTTTAATTGGAGGGGAGAATATCAGGTAAGCATGTAACCTCCTGGAAAGTGTACGCGAGACATGCAACCAAATGAATACCCTATCAGGCATCTACCAATATTCTGAATGTTTTTGCTGCCCTGGGAATGGATTTTGTTGAAAACTCTGGCGTCTGGCACCTGACTTGTTAAAGCGCTCATAAGTCATTAATCATCTACACCAACCAGCACCTGAGCACCTTTTTTGATCTTCCCTGTTTCTACACACAGTTTGGCATCGCCTACAACAAGTCAGAAATAACGTCAGCAAACGGTCACGGTGAATCTTCAGAAACAATTTTTTCTTGCATAAGAAGTTTGCTGACGGCATTGGAATAAGCTGCCTGCATCCGTTGTTGGACTGCCGAAATCCTAACATCTTTCGAACAACCTCCACCGGCTTCCTGTATTCAACAAACTATACTGATACCCCCGCTCCACGATGCATATCCCAACGCACTCAATACATGGTGTTTATTACTGAGTAACGCCTGCTTATGTTTCCCTGACGATTTGTACAATTGTTCTCGTGTGCTACCTGATGAGATATGTGTGATCTGAGCACTATTACTCACAATAATTTCATTATTAGAATACAATAGTATTCTGTGATCCAAATTCCAAATACTGGAGAGAGTCAGAGGACAAAATCCATAAAATCATATATTTCTCTCTCCCCCCGTTATGGTAAATGGGATAAACTATGTCTCCTTTCACTAATCACATGAGAATTAGTTCAAGTAGAAAGTAAAACTCCAGACTCCAAAAAACTCAATATGCCAAGACTGAGAAATAAATAAGTTAGCATAATTAACTAAATGTCCACATATACAGATATATATCTCGAATTATATATATCAATAATTTCACTATACATTATTATAAAATTTATATTATTATATCAGGGATTGTGTGTTTCTCCTGTCTGTAACTGAAAATTATTACTACTCCCATCCGATCCACAATTTCCGTAGTTAATTAACGCACAATCTCCATTGAATTCTATTTTCTATTATAAATCCTCAATTAAATAATAAAACGTCTTGAATTTATAAACTACTGTTGGCACCTTCACCTAAATATCTAAATACATATGCAATTCGTATATTATATATAGCAACAAAATACCAGTTATTCAGAGTAAACGAAAAGCTAATTTTGCATATTGAATACTTAAAAAAACTATTTTAATAAAAATAGTGCTTGGTCATTCAATTGGAATTTCACCTAATGCTTTGGATTGTATCTTAAATGAATATGAATAAAAATCTCTTCAATAAATCCTCAAAAAAATCATCTCAACAAGAAAAATGACGAAATTTACTTCTTACTTCCTATTCTTAACTAAATAGTTACTCAGGAAATACTAGAAAAACGGCAAGTGCATGAAAACGTAAGTTTCAGTTGTTCTATTTCCGATTATACCCCTCCGTTTTCAAATCTTTTTACTCCTTTAATGTCTTAATTAGTTTCATTAACCTTTCTGATTCAATTAATTATTTTATTACATTAAAACATTAAATACTGTGCACCCGGAGGTGCATAATAATTTGCTAGATACTATAATAATCAATTAAATAAAATATATAACTGTTCACAAACTGCTTCTTTTTGCATACCTCAGACCTCACTTCGTGTGTTGGCACACACAAAAACTTTTTTGAACCCACACCTTAAATGTACTTTTTCAATACAATCTCCGATATATGTCCAAACATCTATCAATCGAATATTCCTCCGATGAGAATTGATTGAAAAAAGAATAATATCATTTCCACAATTATATATCCTACATTATAACAAGGTTCCCTAACTTTCCTTTTTCTTTAAGAAAATTTCCGTCTTTCAATGATGTATACTGCTTTACTAAGTATCTAATATATAATCATATAACTATATATATATATATATTATAATAAATCCAACCTTAATTATGAATATATACTACAAATATATATAATAACTAATATCAATTTAAAATTTATATACATAAAATATATATATTGAATATTATATATATACATAACTCATCTCAATTTAAAAAAAAAAATAATGTAATCATTTTATCTGTGTACATGCTCAGGTGCAACCACAAACTCATCAAAGTCCTCATGTCAGGTACACAGAGATAAGTTGTGCCAGGGAACATGAACAGTTCACAGTAGTAATCGGATGTATGTGTGTGCAAACTGTGTAATGTGGAAGTGCATCAGGTATACGTGTTGGCGGACTAACAGGAAGCACATGGGAGGCTTGAACACCTAGTGCTCCGCAAGCCTACAACAGATGCAAGGCAGTTTTCCTGCTCCGCAAATTCTGAGCCGGATTAAATTAAATATAATATATATACCTACTTATATATATACTATACTTATAGTATCTATTATCTATATACATACCAAATTTAAATTATATAAAAAAATATATATATTAACTACTATATATAGTAATTCATGAAGAACATTATGAAAAAAATATATATAATTAAATATATAAATAATAATAATTTCAATTTGAAAAATAAATATCATATATATATATAAAGTCAATCCACAGACTCCTGTGTTTCAACCGTTTCCAGATCTCAATTCATGTGGCTAGACACAGCATCACTACCTCTGACCCGGCAGGAGTGGAAACCCTGACTTTCTTGGGGGGGGGGTGTAATTGCTGGACTGTTGAAACTGTAGTTAGTGAATTCAAACTCCAGTCACAATATTACGATTCTCTCTTCAGTACCCTGAACTAGTTCCTTCCTATGAGGATGGCTTGGCATAAAATAACTCATAAGGTTTAGAATGCATTAAACAAAGAAACAACAAAATCTACTTTGTTTATCTAAGAAAGTGAAAATAAGTAATATTGAACGTGTACTTATTTACATTTCTTTACATTTATTTATTTGCCAAAATAATAAATGAATAAGGATAATCTAATAAAAATCGATTTACAAAAAAGTTAAAAAATTAAGCGAATTTAAATGGTGCTCTTTTTTATTACTATTATCTATTCATCCATTATTTAACTCTCTTGAGTTTTCAACATCCAGCAATTCAGCTGATGGTCTTCACTGCGAGTCCGAGTGACCAGCAAAGTCCCTCAGGTCTCCAGGAAACTCTTCTGAGTATTCTGGTCAGATTGCAACAGCAGTGCAGTGTTCTGATGGTATCAATTCTCCTCTCTGATTTCCCAGACTTTCCAAACCCTTTCCAAATCCCTTTTGGACCATTCCAAGTTGCCACCAACTACAATTGGTATTACTACTTAACTTTCAATATCCATAACTCTTTTCAGGTTCTCTGGTAAGGTCTAATATTTGTCGTCATTTTTGCCATTTCTTCTTAGCTTCACCCTAGTGATCTGCTGGAACTGCCACCAAATCCACTCAGTTGACAAGTATCCCTTTTTTTGTTGATCAACACTCAGGTCATGGTCTTCTTGCTGATCATCATTATTATCATTATTAATTATCATTATCAATCATCATCAATTATTATCATTAACTCATCATCATCAAATCAATTAATATTATCATCGTTATCAATCATCATCAATCAAATCATCATTATTATTATCATTATCATCAATCCGTCATCATCAATCAAATTCATTATTATTAATCCGTTATCATCATCATCATTTATTATCATCATCAATTATTTATTCATCGTCCATCAATCATTATCATTAATTATTATTATTATTAATTGTTTTATAGTTTTCTTAGTTATTATTTTGGTAACACAAAATTTACCAAGCAACTATATTATTATTATCGTGTTTGGTGTGAAACATTAGTTTCTAACTTTTGACTGAGTGTAACAGATTGGTGAACTGTTCTAAGTGTTACTAATGTCACACAAATGGTTGAAGACTTTTAAAAAAATTCTAATCAAAATATCTATTTCACTACCGTAACGTGTACATATTGTACCCAGATTAAAAGTCAACATTCTACTTCAGGGTGTTTCAATTTTAGTTTCCCAACAGTGTGTGGTCTGTAATGTATTATATATATATATATATATATATATACCACATACACAACACGAGCACATGTAATATGGTATATATATAATATAGACACAAACATATATACCACAACAACACAACACACCATATATATTATATATATATATAAATATATAATAATATATATAAACAACACCACAACACACACACACACACACACATAATAATATATATATATAAACACACACATACATATACTATATATATAAACACAAATCCACACACACACACACACACACATCGACCCTTAGGGCGGCCGCCAGCTATCTCCATGCGGTACAGAAGAAATTAGACCCAGAGTAGTCATCCACACAGATATGGGCCGAACCAAGAAATAAAGGAAGCTTACCGGACATAACCCCACGGAAATAGAAGGTGAACCAGCCAAAACAAAGCTAAGTGCTATAATCCGTCATGGAAATTCTCTATAACCTGTTCCCTTTATATTTTATCCAAGTTGTATATATGTATGTTTTCGAATTGACTACGACCTATGAACAAAAGCTATAACGAAGCCTATCTTGCCGTCTCATTCAAACCCCAACAGAGAGTGTCATAATAAATATCCCCCTAGAAGATTATATATATATATATATATATATATATACATGTGGATTTCCATTTTATCCTCCTGCCAAGCCTTGGAATATTGAATAAATTGATTTGTGAAATATATATATTCTCTTGAGTTGTTCTTTTGCCAATTTGCATGTTGCACCTCTCATATCTTCTTTGGTATCTCTGATAGAAATATAGCGTGTCAATGTTGAAAACGATAGGCAAACGTAACTATATATATATATATATAATCTTCATACAATGACTGCTATTTACACAGTAGCATTGCAACCAACAAAGCCTTCATCAGATGATGACTCTGGGTTCAGGCATGGTTTCGGGGCCGAAGCATCATTACCACTAACCCAGAGCGCCCCAGCAGTATCTCACGATACCACCAGACTTTGTCGGTATGATGTCACAATATAGGACTGCCGTATCCACGCTGATGCGGTTAGAGCTTTCTCCTGGATCTTCTTTAAGCATTTCCTCTTGTCTGGTAGAGAAAGTCCAAGTTTAGACAAAAATGCCGAGGTTGAGTTAGTAATAAATCCCCGACATCCGACTTCAATGGGAAATACATCTGTTATCCATCCGTTTCTGACGCATTGTTCCCGTAGGTCTTCATATTTTTCCAAACTTCCGCTGATGGGCCCAATCAAGATTTTCTTCAAATGGAAAATCTTGATTGGGCCCATCATATATATATATATGATATCATCTAATATATAAAACAGAGATTTTGGTATGTACGTGTCGACGTATAACAAAAAAACGGGAGGTCACTCAGATTCAAAATCTTGCATACACATTGATATCGTTCTAACTAAGAAAAATTCCAAATTTGGTTATTGATTTTTACTGATTAAGGGATTTAATCGATTAATCAAACAAAAATCAAACGATTTTTCGAAAGCCATAGCATAGCTGCTGCTGCTGCTAATACTTGGTTTATCAGCGGAGGCTCGCCTGACTGTTTATCAGCAGAAAGAAAGAAAGAAAGAAACAACGAAAATGTTAGCGACTCGCCTGGCTTAAAACAGCCAGGCGAGTCGCTAACATTTTCGTTGCAGCAGAAAGAAAGAAATAAAGAAAGAAAGAAAGAAACAATGAAAATGTTAGCGACAAACTAAATTTTAACGTAAAATAAATTCGTTTTTTTTATAATCTTTCTAAATATTTATTTATATTTATCATATGTTTTTGAAACTAACTTTTATTGTACAATGTACACACACTTAATTTAAATTGTTGTCATGCACAAAAAATTGTAGAAAAATGAAAATTGTTTCAAAACACAAGTTTACGGTTACATTTTTTTAAATAAGATTTTAAATGTCAATAAAAATCAGTCACCAGTATAGGGTTGTATAAATGTAAATAAAAAAAAATGATAAAACGAGTTGTTTTGTAATTAATACTAATGGTTTTAAAAAAAAGTCTTAATAGTTTAGAGAACTAATGAAGACGTTTTAAAATGTAAGCAAAAATATATATTGCATTCTCTTTGAATTGTCATGTAGAAAAAATTCAAAGAAATAAATTACAATCTATTTCTAACTTATCAAGCAATTAAAAACTGAATTTAAAATTGTCCCCAAATACTATTATTATTTTCAAACTGGAGTTTCAGTGAAACTTTTCGTGAAAAGAAGAGAAAATAATCTTGCTCAATTTATAATTTGTACGAGTCTTTATCAATTGAATTATTTTTTATAGCGAGTTAGAAAAAAATTATTTTGCTTCGGACAGCAAAAGTATGTTTTAAGGAAAAATCAAATCTTATTCATATCGCAATCTTTTTATTCCTGTCTTTAAAATATTAATTTAGTTAGAAAAGAAATGAAATAATCTATCTTCCAAATATTTATTTGGTAAGAAAGAGCGAAGTAAAAAAAAATAATAAGCGCTTATTATTTATTAAATAAATAATAAGCGCTTATTATTGTTTAATAATTTTATTTCGTTTATTTAATAAATATAATATAACTCAACTTTGTATATATACGAAAAAATTAAAAACAAAAGAATTTTAGAAAGAAAAGCCTTTTACAAAAATAGGAAGTTAAATTATAACTACTTATTTCGTAACTAAGTAAACATAGTTGTATTCGTATTGTAATAAAAATAAAACAAAAATTATAATAAAAATACGATGTAGTTAACATTTCGTATATAACAAAACAGTGTATGATATGTTCTTACCTTAAACATAAAATAAAAATGATTTTAATGTACGTAACTTGAATGAGAAAATGTGTTCTTTAATTTATCATAATTCTAATGATAAATAAATAGGCAGATTTTTTTTTAAATTAAGGGCGGACCTGAACTTTTGGAACACCCCTCTAAAATGTTTGTTTTTAATTTTTTTTTCTTCTTTCAATGGATTATTATCGATTGCACACCAATCTATCAGACTGTAAAAAAAATTCAAAAAAGTTATTTATTTTTCGAGTTTTCAGGGTGCTCAGTTTCCCGTATAAGTTTATCGTAAATTGAACCCCTTATCGGAACCGCTAAAAAGAAAATTTTATTTAAATATTTATTTTTCCTTCAATGGATTATTATCGATTACACACCAATCAATCAGATTTTTTAAAAAATTCTTGAAAGTTCTTTATTTTTTGAGTTTTCAGGGGTGCTCATTTCCCCGTATAAGTTTATAGTAAATCGAACCCCCATATCGGAACTGCTCGAAAGGAAACTGGCGCAAATGTGTCAAAGTTAGGGTGGCCAGAAAAACAGAACCCAAATTATTTATTTATTTTCCCATTAAACTTACCTTAAACACCAACCCCAACACAACCCTAACCCTAACCCTAACCCCCCTACTTGAATTTAACAGTTTTATTAAAAAATTTGTGGTTCTGTTTTTTTCTGTGTCACCTTAATTTTGATACCTTAGTGCAAATTCAGCCCAACTGTTAAGATAGAGCGGTTTCGATATGGGGTTCGATTTACTATAAACTTATACGGGGAAATGAGCACCCCTGAAAACTCGAAAAATAAATAACTTTTTTTAGTTTTTTTTTACAATCGGATAGATTGGTTTGCAATCGATAATAATCCGTTGAAAAAAAAATAATTAAAAACGAAAATTTTAGAGGGCGTGGGGTTCCAAAAGTTCAGGTCCGCCAAATTAAGTCACCACTTTTTTCTCTTTTTTTTTTTTTTTTAGTCCGGTCATGGACCGGGTACTTTAGCTAGTATATATATATATATATTGAGAAAGTTTTAATTATTTATTTGTTGTTGAATCTAATACCAAAATTAGTCTTCACAAAACCTGTGTTAGTACCATTAGATATACAAACACTGATATTAGTAACGTGAGGTGTTCTAACAATGCAAATTAAAAATTAATCATTTTTAGATAATCATATTTGCATCTAATACTCTGACATATTCCTTTACTCATTACTGTATGTTTCAATTTACATATAGATGAAGTATTTCACTTACAAGTAATATATATATATTATATATTAATGATTGGAAGGCAATTACAATGCATATAAAATGGTTTTCAGAAAACCGTCTCTGAAGATAAAGTTTACTTTGAATTCGATAAGACTAAAAACATTTTTTTGTTTTTATTTTATATGCATTGTAATTGCCTTCTAATCATTAATATATAACAACATACTTAACAATACTTCAAGCAAATTACCAATTACTGTTATATATATATATATATATATATATATATATATATATATATAAATTAAGCCTACTGGCTTTACTTTTTGTATTGAGCACTTTAGTATATTTAACTTAGGCAACTCTTGTAGTATTTTTTTTCTTTTGGCCATTTTAATAGTACCATCTGATTATTTTCAGGAGGTGCATATGATTTTCGTCTTTTATTTTTTTAATAATTTTTTTTCCTCCTGGCAAAAGTTTGTATTGTGTAATTAAAAAAAGTCAGGAATTTTTTTTATACTGTCAGAGTTTAGAAATAAAAATAAAAATATATATTTGATATAAAGTAAATAGTGCAGATATATTTTGTCTACATATTTTGTTTTCAATCCTTTTAAATCACCAAATGGATGATACAATATCTGGCCTGAATTGGCTGTTAAATTTGCCATATCTAATTTATTCCTAAGTACTTTTGGTCCCTTCATGGGCCATCATCGGGGGATGTGTATATTGCAAAAACAATACAACTTTCTAAGGGTTCAATTTATTCTGGATGGATATAGTATCCTCCATTTGGTAACTTGAAAGGATTGAAAACAAAATATGTAGATAAAAGATGTCTACAATATTCAATAAATATTACTGAATGCAAAAGTAACTCTTATATATACTTAATTGCTAAACATTAAAAATACAAGGGAGGTAACTTTGTATAAAGTGATCTCCATTTAACACACGTTTCTTCAAGACTGAAACAAAAAATTTGTTTGAGGTGATCTTCTCAAATTATCCAATTTATATGGAGTCATTTCCCTTCTATGTATAGCAATGGATATTTTCTATTTATTTATTTATTTATTTGTTTGTTTGTTTGTTTGTTTGTTGTGTGTGTGTGGTGTGTGTGTGTGTGTGTGTGTGTGTGTGTGTGTCTCTCAAGAAAGAAATGGGTATAAATCCTACAGTGTAAATTATAAAAATGGTGAAAAACTTAAATCAACTTTCGACTTATGTTTTTTCATAATATATATATATATATATATATATATATATATATATGTTCCCAACTCCCATGGTTGAGCACTGTAGGGCGGACATTAATTGAAATTTCACCGTTTAGCGTAAGCCGTTACTTGCCTGTTCACTGTTTACAGACTTGAATTCTCTGGTGATTGTAAAAACATGTATCAATTGATGTATCAATTAATTGTTCACCCCAGACTAACAGCCACTAATGGCCGCAAGGGTAAGGGACTTGGCAGACGAAAATTCTGTCAGATTTCAATCCCAGCTAGAGGTAGCTGTTAAAAAGTTGAGCCACTCTGATGAGAAGTAAACTTCGAAACACGTGTCTGTGGATGACTGATATATATATATATATATATATAGTTGTAAAGAAAAGTTTTTCCTTCTACCATGGTTTCGGTGTTCAAGGTACACCTTCCCTAGGAGAACTAAAAAGGTTTTTAGTCCTCCTGAGAAAGGTTTACCTTGAACACCGAAACTGTGGTAGAAAATTTTTTTTTTTCTATAACCATACATACACACACACACACACACACACACATACATACATACATTCTCTATATATATATATATAGAGAGAGAGAGAGAGAGATGTAGTATCTGTATGAGAGTAAATATATCTAAAAATATATTTGTGCATGTGTGTATGTAGAAAATTAGAGATGACATATGTGTACAACTTGAAAAAAAATTCCTTTTCTATATCTACAATTTATTAGGAATCTTCCATAAAGCAACTGATATTTTTATATTTGTACATTTTATGATTTTAGTCTAAAAAGAAAAAAAAAGGCAACATAAATAAAAACTTACCTTAACACTTTGGGGTTTTTATTTGTTCAAACAGATGAAAACTTGTGGAGAGATGCTGACTGGTACACGTCCGACGTCACTGATGCATAAAAATCTAAAAGGACGCATAAGAATCATATCCATGCGTCCAAGAGATTTTTTTCTTCCCCTACAATTTCCAGCTAACAGATTCAATATTTTATTAGAAATGAATTACACTGTATGAGGTACAAGGTAGGGGTTAGATGGCTTTAGTTGTTCATAGATGAAAACTCTACAATTTATTAAGAAACTTTAGCTGGGACCCATCAAATCAAATACATGCATCCCAGGATGCACTAAGTCAAAAAGCTATCAGCATCCTTGCTTGTGTATACCTTACAAATCCAGACAAGAGACTAATTCAATCTTGGTGCTTCCTTCAATTATATATTCAGGCAAAGTTCAGAAACCACTTTCAGTTAAATCGAACTTAACGGACCTAAATTCTACCATTGTATGTCACCCCGTTGAAAGAAAAAATATACAAAAAATCAGGGAATTAACTGAATTTAATGAAATTTTCAGTGTTGATATATTAATGAATAAAAGATATAATGCACCAGTATCTTTGAGAATCTGTGTTAGGCCTCAAATTTACATGGTTCAAAGTTAACTGACCTGAAAAAAATGTAAAAGTTTTTTAATAAAATAACTGGTGCATTATATCCGTTAAGTTCGATTTAACCCCACTTTCTTATAGAGTTACCAAATAATTTGTTAATGGGTGTTTGAATATCCTGGGTTATTTAATGAAGAGTTAAAAAGATTCTTTGTCAGTTTTAGAATTGATAGGAAGCAATAAAGAGTGTTCAATTTGTCAGAATTTTTTAGATGAGGCTTGATTATTTGGGTTACTCGGACTATTGTCCTCATCTTTATTTTTATGTACACAACGCTTCAGCTGATATGTCGTCTGGCCTTCTTCAGGTGTTTCGTGTTGAACTCTGGAACTTTCTCTTTGAACTAGGAAGCCTTCATGGAACTTTAAAACAAAACCCTTTATTCAATCCACAGGGGTAGACAGCTTGTACGCAGACATGGTTAATGGAATGAGAATAGTCTACCCTCGTGGACGGAATAAAGGATTCAGTTCAAAGATTCTTGAAGGCTCCTGAGTTCAAAGAGAAGGTTCCCGAGTTCGACAAGAAACACCTGAAGAAGACCAGAGGGCACATTGGTTGAAACGTTGTGTGTATAACAATAAAAATGAAGACAATAGTCTGAATAATCCAAAAGTATTTCACTTTTATATATATATATATATATATATATGAGGAAGAATGAATAAAGAAAAGAAAGAAATAGAATGGATAATAAAAGATGAATTTAATCAATATCACTTACACATGTGTTTCGGTCAGTTTATCTTTGTGTACACGATTCAAACTATTATTATTATTAAATTGTGTACACATAGATAAACTGACCGAAACACATGTGTAAGTGATATTGATTAAATTCATCTTTTATTATCCATTCTGTACTTTCTTTTCTTTATTCATTCTTCCTCATATCGTCAGATTCAATTCCAATTTCTTCTCAAGAAGAAAAAATGGATATGAAATCCGACAGTGTAAAGAAAATATACAGTTTAGAAAAAACAATAAAATTAAGTCAAAGATTGACTTATATATATCCAACACTAAAGCATTTCGGTTTTAATGAAAACCATCAACAAGGCTTAATATAATGATATAAATTCATATAAAAGAATGATGTAAAAGTAAGCAAAAAGTTTGTGAGCCTCAATTTCCGATGTTAAATGGCTCAACTCCGCATCCGAAATTTTACTTAAATTTGTTGTTTTTTCTAAACTATATATATATATATATATATATATATATATATATATATATATATATATATATATTTATTTATTTATATGTTGAATTTTTAAATATAATTGTTTTCCATAAGCTATATATATATATATATATATATATATATATATATATATTTATTTGTTGAATTTTTAAATATAATTGTTTTCCATAAGCAACTACCCAGGTTTCTTATGGAAAAAAATTATATTTAAAAATTCAACAAATAAATAAATAAAGCTCCTACAAATTTGTGGTTGAGCACTGTGATTTCTTTGTTTCACCCCCCAAAATCTTTTAAATATCTATCTATCTATCTATCTTTATATATATATATATATATATATATATATATAAGTGAACTACTTTTGGATTATTTGGACTATTGTCCTCATTTTTATTATATTGTTATATACACAACATTTCAGCCAATGTGCTCTCTGACCTTCTTCAGGTGTCTATATATATTTGTCTAATATTAGGAAACAAATTGTGATCGTAGTAACTTAAAAGTCAAAATAAAATAACAGAAAGAAGATATTTATATCAGGTGAGTATTGAAGATTTTATAAATATGAGAATGCAATGAAAATATCAGCTGTGAAACATCATTAAGTTACATATTCACCAAAATGGCAGCATTTTTAGTTTCCATCCACAAATTGAATAATAAAATCCAACAAAATCAGAAATAAAGAAGAATTTTCACACGATTCTTCTTTTTGTTTTTCTTTCTTTTTTTAAATAAGATTAGCGTGGAGACTTTTTATGCAAAAGGAATTTGCGCTCAAAGAATTTGATTAATAAGAAATAAAAATCAGTTTTTTTTTTTTTTTATCAAGAGGAAAACTGATTTTTTTACTTAATCAATTAATTTCTTAAATATTTATAAAGTTGTTTTTTTTCCCTTTCAGTGCATCTATAGAATAATCGATCCATAGAACTTTGTGTGCATATATATATATATATATATATATATATGAAATATTGTAAAAAATTGAAAAAACATAAGTATAAACGAATAATTTAATAATAACACACACTGAAACACTGCAGCATAGGTAAAATAAATATTATTCATTTATAAACTTGTATTTTTTTCAATTTTTTACCATATTACATACTGTTGGATTCACTTCCATTTTTTTCTTCATATATATATATATATATATATATATATATATATATATATCCTTAGCCAATAGAACATAGTTATCACTCAATCTTTTTATACTAATTCTTAATTTTTAACCTTTTATGCTGATTTTTATTAACCCTGATACCAACTCCCATAATAAAAGACATTTGTACCAACATCCTTCAGTCAAAATTATCCTGATGAACCATTCAGGTGAAATCTAGGTAGGTATGTCTGACTCCTTTAGGTCCTTATAATTCTGACTCTATTTAGCGTATTGAGTACTTTCTACATATATAACTCTTTCTCTCTCTCTCTCTATATATATATATATTGATAATATATTTTGCTATATTTATAAGTAAAGAGTATCAATATCATTGATAGAGCATATATATCTTATATTCTTCATTTGAACATAATTTTCAGATGCAATATTCTAACATTGCTCTGAAGATGGTAACATTTTTTTTAAAATAAATAGATAAATAAAATGTTAAGCATTAATATATTATGATTTATAAATAAGTACAGCCTCTGAATATATATATATATTTTTCATATTTTTACACACACACACACACATACACACACATGATTTATCAACCTATTGTATATATATATATATATATATATATATTATCAACACCTATTGGGTGAGCGGGATGAAAACTATACTTTGCATCCCTTGCATATGAAGCAACAATATTTCAAATTATAAATAATACAATTGTAGTTTTATTGGAGACAAAGAGAGCAGACATCTTCTTTGTCACAAAGTGTTTCACCAATGCATAAAATCCACGATTGATAGGTGAGATATGAACCTTAACACATAACAGTATTCTTTAAATCATATTCTATATAAAGTTTTTAAGATATATATATATATATTTTTTTAAAGATATATATTAATTAATACATATATTAATTATATATAGTAATTAATAAGTTTTTAAGATATATATATATATATATATATATATATATATATATATATTCTTTTTTTAAAGATATATATTAATTAATACATATATTAATTAATAAGTTTTTAAGATATATACATATATATATATATTCTTTTTTTAAAGATATATATTAATTAATACATATATTAATTAATAAGTTTTTTAAGATATATACATATATATATATATATATATATATATATATATATATATATATTCTTTTTTTTAAAGATATATATTAATTAATACATATATTAATTAATAAGTTTTAAAGATATATATATATATATATATATATATATATATATATATTATATATTTGGATCAATGATTGGTTACATAGATCTATGGATTGACTATTTTGTAGAAGCACTTTCATTTTTTTTTTGACAACATAAAAAAATGTTTTTGAGATTATGAGGAGAGTGTTATGTGGGGAGGCCATCAAATAATGTTTTTTTTTTTTTTAAAGAAACAGTGAAACTGCTCTTAGGTTTATTTCATTTTTTTTTCTTTTTACTAGCTTATTTCTTAAAACAACCAAAAAGATATCCTTCATTATTCCTAAGGAGATTTAAAAAAAATTCTTTAAAGGGTTACAGGATCTGCTAACGTGATGGCTATTGTTTCGAAAGTAGCTGACTTTCTAGTTTGGAGCAATTAAAACAAAAACGTTTTTGCATTTACATAAAGAAAAAAAAATGTATTTGTTTTCTTTCGTCTGTGTTGTTAAAACTTTAAGAAATATAAAGACATGATAACAAAAAAAACAAAAAAACAAAAAAGAAAACAACAAAAAAAAACAATCTGATATTTTTCTTCACAAAAAGCATCAAGAGGGTCTGACTTTTTTTTTAAAATGCTTGTCCACATATTTTTTAAAAATGCAATCCTTTCAGAAGGGTTTTTTCGACAATAAAATTAAAGACAGATTTCATTTATTTACAACAGATATTCTGTAACCATTCAAATAAAAAATAAAATAAGTTCTTTTCTTGTCGAATAGAGGATTTTTTTTTTAAAAAACTTCACAACATAATTTTAGCGCCTACTTTCAGGTCTTTGAGAGAATTCAGATTCTGTTCTTGTGAATCTGGGAAAAAACGGTGAATTACATGAGATCATGTTTTATCCAAGTGAGGGTGACATTCAGGTGGGCATCTTTTCGTGCTGGATTTGAAAATAGCAAGCCTGGAAAAAAAAAATGAAATTGAATAAAACACAAGAAAGAAATGACGTGCAGGAAACGAAAGAAAGAAATGATGTACAGGAAATGAAATGCAGGAAATGAAAGAAAGAAATGATATGCAGGAAGCACTAAAAAAAAGAAGAGAGAAACTGAAACATTTGACACACAAAAATGAAATAATCCTTTGTTGTTTGTCTTTAGAGCATAAAATAATCTCAAGTCTCAATACAAACAAAATTTGGTTGAATTTTACAGCATGTTAACCCTTGTTGGGTTATTTTATTCTAAAAACATTCATCAGAGTCACCTTTTCTTTTTCCATGTCAGTTTCACTGCTCGTAGGTAAAGGTTATCAATGGCTTTCAAATCACCAATAGCATGTACAGACATTTGACAAAAGTCGTATCTGTCCATCTTTGTAAGGGTATCACTGATAAGAGTCGAGCCAGAGAAAAAGAACAGGTGACTCTGATGAGTTTCGTATCTCAAGATGAGAAATGATTGTGTGAATAAAATGCCCAGAGAAAACTTGGCCCCCTCCCCAAAAAACAAAAAAAAAACAAACAAAAAACAATAAAATAAAATTAATGTGTGTCATTTTTTTTATCATTTCATCAAATTACCTTGAGTGTTGTGAACATGATACCCAACTCTCCGTATTCCAAATGTCGTTCCATCAAATCATCAATGAGGTGAATCTCAGCCCCAAGGTGCTGGATCTTGGATCGAACCACAACATATTGGAAGATCGGAAACAGATCATCCATGCACCAAATATAATCGTTACCAAGGGTGATTTGCACAGCCTGAAAAAAAAGAAAGGAAAAAAATAAACAAAATCCAAACATATCTCCAATACTAACATGATTCCCAAGCCTTTAAAAAAAAACTAAAAAAAAAACAAACTTTGATTTGTCCATATTTAAACCTGTGATCAGTTTTGTGTAATAAAGTGGGGGGTGGGGCTGGGATATGCGATCGATTACATCCCTTCCCAGATGTCACTGTTGGCTTTAACTTTGACTGTTACACCTGAAATAAGCAGCCAACATAGCAATTTGGGGGGAGAATTTCCATGATCTCCAATCAGCAATTGATACATTTCAGGGTTATTTCCTATAAGTCTAACATGATCAAAGGGGAAACACTCTTAACTGATAAATCATTTATTTATTTTCCCATTAAACTAACCCTAAACCCGAACCTTAACCCCGTCTTCTTTTTTCCTCATTCATCATTGGCAATTCAGTCTCGAAAGACTATGATCAAGTTTTTATGTGCCCCTGAAGTTGCAGCGCCTCCTGTGACTATGGAGTCCTATGTTTGAGAAACATTCTCGACCACAGATTTTGCATTTGTAGGTTGTCCCTGTAGATGATGATGTTCCGATGCTTTGTTGCCGTTGCTTTCTTATGGACCTCTTAGCTTCATGATGTTGTATCAGGGTGAATTCTGATGTGTACAGGCCTCTATGGAGATTCTGCCGCCACCGAGGGTGGTCTTGAGCCAAATTTTCCCAGCTGGAAGGGACAATGCCAAAGCACCTGAGATCATTTTTGCAGACATCCTTGAATCGCATATAAATAAATAAGAATGGTTCCCCTTTGATCATGTTAGACTTATAGGAAATAACCACATTTCAGTTTTACACTTCCATACTTGGAATGAAAATCAATTAACAAAAAAATAAAAAAATTCAAATTGCTGAATTTCTTCCTACTGAAAAACAACCAATCATCGTCAACGAGGGAAGCCCTTAAAGAAGTGAGCAATTTCAAATACGTTGGCTAAGTAGTCACTGCAACGGGTCAAGGAGAAGAGGACATTGACGGATGCATTGGTACCGCTCATTTTACTTTCTGTTGTCTTCATGTAAAGTTATGGTCCAGGCAGGAGATAAGACTGCACACAAAAATATGTATCTACCAAGCTCGTTTGCCCCATCCTCATCTAGAGCTGTGAAACTTGACCGATGAGGGCTCAGGACTTGCACAAACTTCGAGTGTTTGACCATTATTGTCTTTGCCACATCGTCCATGTTTGATGGTGGCAATTCATCTCTAACACCACTGTTCTGGCAAGTTGTAGAATCTCCTCCCTCCAGCAGGATCTTCTTGCGAGATGTCTTCACTGGCTTGGTCATGCTCATTGTCAACAATCTGGTGACATCATCTGTGAATCCATCGACTCAGTATGAAATATCAAGGGATTTAACTCAAAACCTGGTTCAAAACAAGCCAAGCATAATGCCAAGCTGATCCTGGCCTCAGGCCTTTGTGGATTTCGTTGATGGAACCGCGAATGGCTGACTTCTCTCTGTTATTTTATTTGGACTTTTAAGTTACTGCGATCGGGTTAGCTCAGTCGGTAGAGCGTTCGGCTAGAAACCACAAGGTTCCTAGTTCGATTCCGGTCCTCGCAAATCAGCGTATGAGTAGCACAGGGATCTGTGCGGTAAAGTAAGGAGCTGATGGTAGGTGTGGCGCTCCACTTCAGATGCCAAAACAATCTCCTTGGTCTAGCGCTACTGAAAAGGGGATAGACTCCCTCGCTGATTGGCTGATACCGACTTTAGGCCGCCCCGACGACTTTACTTTTACTTTATATATAAACACCTGAAGAAGGCCAGAGAGCACATTGGCTGAAACAATGAGGACAATAGTCCAAATAATCCAAAAGTAGTTCATATATATATATATATATATATATATATATATATATAAGTGAAATACTTTTGGATTATTCAGACTATTGTCTTCATTTTTATTGTTATATACACAACGTTTCAGCCAATGTGCTCTCTGGCCTTCTTCAGGTGTTTCTTGTTGAACTCAGGAACCTTCTCTTCGAACTCGGGAGCCTTCAAGAATCTTTGAACTGAATCCTTTATACTCATCTCTTCAATTGTGTTGGATCACCGCACATGGTCTGCCTTGATACAGTGAATTCATCGGATAGAGCCAGCTAAACCCGACCCAGATTGAATTGTCATCACAGATAGAGATTTGAAGTAATTATGTACAACACAGCCAAATGATTATGTATGAACACATGGTGCGGACCAGTGTTTATGAAGAATTACACAATATGGTCATGGTGCTTATGCTTGATTACTGGGTGGGTCACAGCACTTTCGCATGAACACACCGTGTGGGCACAGCGCTCATGTAGGATTAAAGGGCATGGCTATGTTGCTGATTCATTATTACAGGGTGTGGTCACAGTGTTTACACATGATTACATAATATACCCACAGTGATTATGCATTTTATTCAATCTATCTAAAAATGTACGATTAAAAATGTGCAATTTTGTGCAACATATTTTCCGAGATTTTTATATATCTAAGAATTATTACTAAAGATTGTTCTTTTTTGTTTAGGGAAAAAATCAGGAAATTTACGATTTTTAATTTTTTACATCCTAATTATTGACTTAAAACTTTGATTATTTTCAACGCACATGACAAAAAAATATTAAAAAATGTCCACATTCTTTTTCAACTTGTTGATGTTCATTGTTCATTTTTTTAAGGCTACAAAAGAATAGGCACTGGCAAAATGAGCCTAAAATGCGTTTTTGACAAAATGACTTTAACCTCCCTACAGAAAATATTGAAATTTTCTGCACTTTATTCATTAATGACTTAATTTTATAATGAATAGGTTATCTTTAAAAAAACATTTTTTCAATTTTTTTTAAAGATAACCTATTCATTATAAAATTAAGTCATTAATGAATAAAGTGCAGAAAATTTCAATATTTTCTGTAGGGAGGTTAAAGTCATTTTGTCAAAAACGCATTTTAGGCTCATTTTGCCAGTGCCTATTCTTTTGTAGCCTTAAAAAAATGAACAATGAACATCAACAAGTTGAAAAAGAATGTGGACATTTTTTAATATTTTTTTGTCATGTGCGTTGAAAATAATCAAAGTTTTAAGTCAATAATTAGGATGTAAAAAATTAAAAATCGTAAATTTCCTGATTTTTTCCCTAAACAAAAAGAACAATCTTTAGTAATAATTCTTAGATATATAAAAATCTCGGAAAATATGTTGCACAAAATTGCACATTTTTAATCGTACATTTTTAGATAGATTGAATAAAATGCATAATCACTGTGGGTATATTATGTAATCATGTGTAAACACTGTGACCACACCCTGTAATAATGAATCAGCAACATAGCCATGCCCTTTAATCCTACATGAGCGCTGTGCCCACACGGTGTGTTCATGCGAAAGTGCTGTGACCCACCCAGTAATCAAGCATAAGCACCATGACCATATTGTGTAATTCTTCATAAACACTGGTCCGCACCATGTGTTCATACATAATCATTTTGGCTGTGTTGTACATAATTACTTCAAATCTCTATCTGTGATGACAATTCAATCTGGGTCGGGTTTAGCTGGCTCCACCCGACAAATTCACTGTATCAAGGCAGACAATGTGCGGTGATCCAACACAATTGAAGAGATGAGTATAAAGGATTCAGTTCAAAGATTCTTGAAGGCTCCCGAGTTCGAAGAGAAGGTTCCTGAGTTCAACAAGAAACACCTGAAGAAGGCCAGAGAGCACATTGGCTGAAACGTTGTGTATATAACAATAAAATGAAGACAATAGTCTGAATAATCCAAAAGTATTTCACTTATATATATATATATATATATATATATATATATATGAACTACTTTTGGATTATTTGGACTATTGTCCTCATTTTTATTGTTATATACACGTTTCAGCCAATGTGCTCTCTGGCCTTCTTCAGGTGTTTTATATATAAAGTAAAAGTAAAGTCGTCGGGGCGGCCTAAAGTCAGTATCAGCCAATCAGCGAGGGAGTCTATCCCCTTTTCAGTAGCGCTAGACCAAGGAGATTGTTTTGGCATCTGAAGTGGAGCGCCACACCTACCATCAGCTCCTTACTTTACTGCACAGTTCCCTGTGCTACTCGTACGCTGAGTTGGCGAGGACCGGAATCAAACTAGGAACCTTGTGGTTTCTAGCCGAACGCTCTACCGACTGAGCTAACCCGATCGTAGTAACTTAAAAGTCCAAATAAAATAACAGAGAGAAGTCAGCCATTCGCGGTTCCATCAACGAAATCCACAAAGGCCTGAGGCCAGGATCAGCTTGACATCATGCTTGACTATTTTGAGCCA
>CM042155.1:52721539-53004039 GCA_023376005.1 Doryteuthis pealeii
AAAAAGGAGGAGGGAGGATTACCTTTTCCAAGGTAATTGCACTGTGTGAAATGCAAACAGCCTTGTGCAGGATTTGAACTCAGTTCACTGTATCCATACCTTTCCCAAAGTATTAGCACTGTGTGAATGCAAACAGCTTGTGCAGGATTTTGAACTCAGTTCACTGTATCCCATACCTTTCCCAAAGGTATTAGCACTATGTGAAATGCAAACAGCCTTGTGCAGGATTTGAACTCAGTTCACTGTATCCATACCTTCCCCAAAGTATTAGCACTATGTGAAATGCAAACAGCCTTGTGCAGGATTTGAACTCAGTTCACTGTATCCATACCTTCCCCAAAGGTATTAGCACTATGGAAATGCAAACAGCCTTGTGCAGGATTTGAACTCAGTTCACTGTATCCATACCTTTCCCAAGGTATTAGCACTATGTGAAATGCAAACAGCCTTGTGCAGGATTTGAACTCAGTTCACTGTATCCATACCTTTCCCAAAGGTATTAGCACTATGTGAAATGCAAACAGCCTTGTGCAGGATTTGAACTCAGTTCACTGTATCCATACCTTCCCCAAAGGTATTAGCACTATGTGAAATGCAAACAGCCTTGTGCAGGATTTGAACTCAGTTCACTGTTCCATACCTTTCCCAAAGGTATTAGCACTATGTGAAATGCAAACAGCCTTGTGCAGGATTTGAACTCAGTTCACTGTATCCATACCTTTCCCAAAGGTATTAGCACTATGTGAAATGCAAACAGCTTGTGCAGGATTTGAACTCAGTTCACTGTATCCATACCTTTCCCAAAGGTATTAGCACTATGTGATGCAAACAGCCTTGTGCAGGATTTGAACTCAGTTCACTGTATCCATTTCCCTTGATGATAACCATTACACATCAAGCTCCTCACTCTGATACTTATAAGACTGACATTTGTTAAAATAGATTTATAATTGTTGGAGGCATACTTAGTGTAATGGTTATTGTGGTAGGAAATGGAATTGGTGATCTGAATTTCAGTCCTGGATGAGGCTGTTTGCGTTTCACTTTGTGCTAATGCCCTTAGGAAGGGCATGAATTCATTTGTTCTCCCCCCCCCCACACACACACAGCTATAGGTAAATAATAGGGCAAATATGGTTCTTCAGCCTTGATAAAGTAAGTAGTCTAGAAGGAAAAAACTCTGAATTCAAACCAGCTATACTCCACTTAAAAATTCACTCTGTGTCACATCCTGCTTGTGGTGGAGGGGTTGAGTAAATATATACAAATAATAGTATATATGATAAACAGTGTTAGTAGTAGTAGTAGTAGTAGTGGTGGTGATATTATTAAAAGTAGTAATAGATTTTGTATTCATGAACTTATCAATTATACTATATACTGTTCAACTATGGGTAAATAGTAGGGCAGACTAGGTTCTTTAGCCTTGGTTAAGCAACTAGTTGAGGCAAAAGAAAGTTGTGAATTCAAACCAGCTGTACTCCACTTAAAAATTGACCTTGTACCACATCCTGCCTGTGGCAGAAGGGTTGGGTAAATACATATAAGTATTAAATAAGAGAATGAATAATGAGCTGAAGCAGCAGTAGCAATAGCAATGGTTATGTTAGTAGTAGTACCAAACCCGTTAGAATGTGACATAAGGTTGCAAGTATGAGGCGCCCAGTGAGAATAGAACTCACTATTCAGTAGTAAGTTTTTCTTAAAATCATTTTTTCTATTTAACCCATAGATTGAATCCTAACAGATACTACCAATCTGGGTCAGGGTGGACATGGGAGTAATCCCAATGAAGAGGTACTCCACACTCTCCAAAGTTCCAAAATTGAAACTTCACCATTAGATGCAGTTTAATGTCATACCCAGGACGTGACCACCCAATTGATCGGAGGGGGCGTCTTCGACCAGCCATCTAACCTAAGTAAGAGTCTAAGTGGAGTGTTGCATGTCATTGACTGCTCATCCACCAGGATTCCGTCCTTAAGCATCACGGGTTGCCACCAGTCTTGGGAGATTATAATAAATGAATAGAAAATCCGTCTGATTGAACAGCCGGATCTCTCCACTGAAAAAAGACATTCTCTCAGCTTCTCCTGACCAAGTCCTTGTCACCTGTAACAATCTTTTCTAGCAGTCCTTCGCCAAAGCTCACTCACATCTTGTTCTTTGTCATACGTCAATGCCCTCGTCAGCAAGACTGGAACACAACCCCCCCCCCATGTATTAAGGCAGGCCTTAAATAATCATACTAAAATCCCACATTTGGGTCAATTGTTCAGTGTAGTAATTTACATGCACGCCAATGAAGTAGTCTAACGTCAAGCCACGACTCACAATCAGGAGGATGTGAGTTCAATCTCCCTAATTGCCCGCTATACCCCCCCCGATCTCATTTTGCACGCCAGACATATTCGTGCATGCTTTGAGCTACCACATGCGTGATTCCTCTTGTCACAGAGAGATGAGGTATGATCATCATTCATTTGGACTAATATCCTTATCTCTGTTATTTCTTATATAAATATTTTCTTTTGTTAATTCATCTACCAAAAGAAGTTTGTATCTTCATCAAGGCTGACAGCACAGATTTCCTTGACTTTCATTCACCATCCGTCCCTATTGACCATTACTCTTGCTAAGTTCTCTAGATGGCATCGAGTATCTATACAGAGCTAATGTATGTGTGTGTCCATGTGTAAGATGTAATGGAAAGAATTGCTTAGGTGATAATATACAAAGAGAACCATGTAATACAGATATACCTTGTGAGTTTTTTTAACTTATTAATATTAACCTATTAACATTAGATAAGATAATAAAAGTACCCACTTTTATTATAAGTTTTATATCTGAAAGACAATAACTTGGTTCTTGTATAAACACAACAGTCCACATTAAATAGATTTGGTAAATAGTATTGGGTGGCAAAAGTTAATATACTGGATGCTGTGTAGAGAACCTTCTAGGATTGGTTTGTTTTGTTTTACGGCATATCAACCTCAGTGGGTCATTTACTGCCGATAAAGTTTTGAAATAAATCAATTCTTAATGGATAATACAATTTTTTTTTTATAAATACATTTTTCTATTTAACCCATAGATGGGACCCTAACAGGTACTACCACTCCGGGTCAGAGTGGACCAGGGAGCAATGGTGATGAAGGGGTGCTCCACATTCCCCAAACCTCCAAAACTGGAACCTCACCATCAGATAGAGTTTAACGTCATTCCCAGGACATGTAGACCCGCAGCCACCGCCTTCTAGCACCCATATGATAAAAAGGGGTTGGGGCTTGCCATAAGAGCAACAAGGTTGGGAAAAATCATATAGGTGCTAGGGCTTGACGTGACCAGCCGATTGATCGGAGGGGGTCTCTCCGACCGCCTGTCTAGCCCAAGATAGGGCCAAAGTGGGGAATTGCAAGTCATGAACTGCTCATCCACCTGGGTTCTATCCTTAAGCATCACGAGTCGCCACCCACGGCCAACAGGTGGCCCCATTGGGGGAGTCTTACCCCTCTGCAGAGGTGCAGTTGGTGCATTCTAACGCCCCAGCCGACAGGGCGGAACCTTCTAGGAGCAATGTCCGATAGGGACAAGTGGCAAGGAAGAGTGATGAAGATATTTGCTGTCAGTTTGCACGACAGACATATTCGTACACGCTTTGAGCTACTACATGTGTGATTTCTCTCACCACAGAGATGAAGCATGATCATTATTCTCTGATGTCATCGAGTATCTACACAGAGCTAATGAATGTTTTTGCTAGTTCACCAACACTGGTGTGTCCATGTGTAAGAGTCAATAGGAGAACATTGATTATGAGTTCATTGCTCCTCTTACTTTGATGTTTGTAAAAAGGGAGGTAAGTAGCCATATATCTACTGTTTTTAGGGTGTTGCTTTCAGGATTTGTTCAAACAGCATGCAGCATCCTTGTCTAGGATGCATCTAGTTTTTTCTCCAAGTGTTTCATTAAAGTCCAAGTGGAACAACCAGCTTGTAAAACATTAATTTGAATACAATAAACAACAGTTGGTTTTTTTTTTAAATCAAAAAATTGTTCTGGTTTTAGATACAAATATATATATACAAAGATAAGTAAAAAATGTCTGAGAGATTAGTAGATGAGGCTATTTAGCTTTGCTTCTAGAAGCCATGACAATGCATTTTTGGATATATTCAACCCTTTCATATTTGAACTTGCCCAGTAACATTATTTAACTTTTAGCCATTTTGCATATAAACATATTGTGACGAAAAAAATGTCTAAATTTGAAGCAGAAACATTTAAGTATTTATATAAATAAGTTAATTTTACAACAAAATTATCTAGATGTGAATGGGCAATAATCTTTGTGGTTATCTTAAGGAGATGATCTCATCAGATATTGATAATAAAATATTTATCATAATTCACAGCTCTTTTTTTATTTCATGGAATTATGGGATAGCTTTTATACTGTAAGCCTTAATAATATTTTAGTATTCTGGGTCAGGTCACTTAATGCGCTACTGGTACTATGTAATCCAGTACAACCTGTTTCATAGTCGAATCATCGGCGACTAAACCGGTAACCCCACAGATTTTGTCTAATTGAGGAGGGTGGCTAGACATCCTGCAGGAGGAAAAACAAGACCTGTTCAAAGGGCGAAGGAAGCTATTAGCTCAATGGCCATTGTGAAGGACGGCAGTGATCTGTAAAGATTATTCTAACCAACCTGATATCAAAATAATTTGATTCAGCATCAAATGACCCAAAAAGGGTTGATATGCCATAAAATAAAATAACCAAAGAATTAACAAAAATCCTTATTTATATTTATTTTCCATGATTCTGAAAAGATTCCTAATCGTCAAAATATAAAAGGGACTTGAATTATTAACCATAAACTTGGTGGAGTGGCCTTTTGTCGGTATCAGCTAGACAGTGCTAGACCAGAGAGATTGTTTTTGTGTCTGATGTGGAGCGTCACACCTAGCATCAGCTCCTTACTTTACTGCACAGATCCAAGGGTAGTTAACAGAAGGAGTCTATCCCCATTTCACTAGCGCTAGACCAGGGAGATTGTTTTTGCATCTGAGATGGGGCACCACACCTAGCATCAGCTCTCCACTTTACCGCACAAATCCAAGGGTAGTTAACAGAAGGAGTCTATCCCCATTTCACTAGCGCTAGACCAGGGAGATTGTTTTTGCATCTGAGATGGGGCGCCACACCTAGCATCAGCTCTCCACTTTACCACACAAATGCAAGGGCAGTTAACATAAATCAGTTAAGTAGTAATATTAAATCTTGTAAATAATGAATAGCAGATGAGAAATGGTGGAAGGCAGTTCAAGATCATTATTATTATATTATTAATATTATATGCAATTATAATATTTTCATTATATGTGATTATAATATTAACAATATATCTGATTATAATATTATCAACTAAAAATTAGTTTAAATAAATTGGTTAAGTTATAATGACACATTTTGTCAATATAAATGAGAAATATTTTGAAAGGCAGACCAAAAAAGAAAGAGTTGAAACCACAGGCCCCCAAAGAAGCTTAAGGCATTTTGACAGCAGAGGAGGGGGGGATCAAATCAAATCAAATCAAACCAATTAGTTATATTAGAGAAAGTGACCAAACAACTCTGCAGTTTTAATGAAATTGCAATTAAATAATTGATATTTTTGACTGTTGTCCTCATCTTTATTATGTATAAACAACATTCAGGCCACTGTAACCTCAAGCTCTGTTTTAAGTGGCTTTTTATATTTATTATTTTAATAACCTTAAAATAAGTCATTTTCAGATGATTACTGATGAATTCAAATACAGTTTCGGAGCTTAAATCGTTACTGCTCACTTAAGGGTACTCCCAGCAGTATAAATGCCACCAGACTTATTGACAAAACTGTGATTAGATATAGAAAAATTAAATGGAAGAAGTTAGTTATTCTAAAACTGAAATTTGAAAGGTAATGATTAAGTTCTGAAACTGTTTTTGAATTCATGGGTGAAGATGACTTATTCTAATTAAAATAATAGATAAAAAAAACATCTAAAACAGAGCCCGATGTTACAGTGGCCTGAATGTTGTGTTTATACACAATAAAGATGAGGATAACAATCAATCAAAAATATTCATATCAAGCCTCATCTCATAAATACAAATATGTAAATTGCAATTAAAAAAAGGAAATTTGTCACTTTCAGAACTTTGAATCTTCTTCATTTTTTTCTTTCTTTTTTTTTTTTTTTGTAATTTTTTTTTTTTGTTTTTTTGTTTTTGATAATCAACAAGCAAATATTAATAGATTTTTTAAATAAATTTTTTGTTAAGTTTAGATGCGGAGCTGGAGTCAGAAGCAAATAAGGGGTCACTGGAGTCGGAGTTGGTAAAATTATACCGACTCTGACTCCAGTTAAATTTACACTTTATATAACCCAAGTTTAGTCTGTAAAGTTATTCACTACATGCACCTTATAAACAGATTATAAAAAATCATGGTTTTATATTTATTATAAATTAATTACATAAAGAGGAGTCAGAGTCAGAGGTGCCAAAAATAGAGGAGTCAAAGTCAATGCAAATTGAGTTGGAGTTGGTATAGTTTAACTGACTCCAGTTGAATTTACATTTTATATGGTCCTAGATTAGTCTGTAAAGTTATACAGTGCACACTCCTTATAAATAGATTATAAAAAAATCATGGTTTTATATTTATTATGAATTAATTACATAAAAAGGAGTCGGAGTCAGGGGGTGCCAAAAATAGGAGTTGGAGTTGAAGGTTTTGTGTTCCGACTCGACAGTCATGGTTTAGATAAGTAAAAGTCCGAACTCAGTGTTTTTTTCATTTTCTTTTTCTTTTGTTTGTAGAGGTAAAACTAGTACAGATGCACTTAGTATAACTAGAGATGGAATTGGTAACCAGAGTTAAAAATCATCAAAAAGGCTGTTTGCATTTCCTTTTATGCTAATGCCCTTGGGAAAAAGCATATGAATCCAGCTGTTCTACCCCCCCCCTCCCAAGCTATGGATGAATAGTAAGGTAGACTGAATTATTTTGTCTAAGTTAGGCAAACCAGTCTAGGAGAAGGAAAATACTAAATTTAAACCAGCTGTACTCTGCTTAAAAATTAAAAATTGACTTTGTGTCACATCCTGCCAGTAAGTGAAACTATTTTTAAAAATATATTTCTTTTTAAATATCAATTTGAAAAAAAATCCCTGACAATTTCCTCAACATTTTTAAAATCTGTAAGTCTGATATTGAGGATTCAATAAATACTGTGAATCTGTTATTTTGGACCAAGTATATATATAATATATATATATATATATATGATATTAATATAAAATATATATTGAAATAATCCTCAATATCAAACTTAAAGATTTAAAAGATTTGGGGGAAATTGTCAGGGATTTATATATATATATATATATATATATATATATATTATATATATATTTGGGTGCAAAGATTATTCTGTTGAAAGGGTTTAAAAATCATTTGATATAAAACTAAACAGAAAACTTCAAGATATATCATAAATATCTCTCTCGACATATATATATAAATATATACACACAATAGAGTGTCTTTATAATGTGAGTGTTGGAATTTATTGAATGACATGCAGTCACACATTTGGTGAATTTGGTGAACATTTTCTATTGTATAAAAACTAAGTGAGAATTGAACAAATAAAGAAAAATAATAATGCAATGTTTGTGTTTTTTTTCTGTTAAATAATTCTACCAAAATAAAATTCCGTTTTCATTTGTGTTTTTTGGGACAAGTGGGATATAAAAGATGTTAAAATGTTCATAGGCCACCCACTAACCCACCTTATATAATAAACTATTATGGAAGCGCGTGGTGTAATGGTTAAAGTCATAGGAAATGGACTCGTTACCCCGAGTTCAAATTCTGGATGTGGTAATTGCATTTCACTTAGTGCTAATACCCTTGGGAAAGGTATGAATTCTACTCTCCCTCCAGCTATGGGTAAATAGTAGGGCAGACTGGGTTCTTTAACCTTGGTTAGGCAACTAGTCTAGGAAAACTCTGAATTCAAACCTGTTAAACTCCGCTTAAGAAATTGACATTGTGTCACATCCTGCTCGTGTGGAGGGGTTGGTAAATAAATATGTATATATATATATATATATATATATATATATAATAAACTATTGTGAACTGTGTTATATTGCAAACAAGTTAGTAACAATTGAGAGTAATCTAATCAGTGCTGTAAAGTGTGGAGCTAACACTCAACCTCAGCAAAATCAATCTTCCTGGTCTGACAATCCTTTGTTGTTCGACTGATACCAACAATAGGTCACTGTGCCAAACTAACTTTCTACAAGAGAAATGCAAGTTTTCATGTAGAGACTTGTTGGTTGGTTGGGTTTTTTTATGGCATGTCAAACCTTGTTGGGTCATTTTATGCCAAAGACGTTTGTTTTATTCATTCTTCATGGGTACTAAATTTTTTAAAAACTGATTTTTGCAAACTGATTTTTTTTCCTATTTAATTCATAGATAGGGCCCTAACAGGTACTACCACACTGGGGCAGAGTGGACCTGGGAGTGATGGTGATGAAGGAGTACTCCACATTCCCCAGAGTTCCAGAATTGGAACTTCACCATCAGTTTAATCTCATACCCAGGACACTAAAACCCTCAGCCACCACCTTGTCGCACATATGATAAAAAGGGTTAGGGCTTGCCATAAGGGTAATAGGGTTGAGACAATCATATAGGTGCTAAGGATTGACATGACCAGCTGATTGATTGGAGGGGGCCTCTTTGATCGTCTAATCTAAGTAAAGGCTAAAGTGAAGTGTTGCATGTTATGGACTACTCAGCCAGTTGGGTTTCATCTTTAAGCATCACAAGTCGCCACCCACGGCCAATAGCTGGTCCCATTGGGGAAGTCTTACCCGTCTGCAGAGATACAGTGTGTGTATTCTAAAGCCCCAGCCGACAGGGTGTAGAGACTTGTGATATTATTAATTCCATCTGATACCTTTTATAATGAGAAAGTACAGGGTGACCCCCCCCCCAAAAAAAAAAAAACAGAACCCAAATTCTGTTTTTTTTTTTGGTCCCCTGTATATATACTATTACTGATGCAGACTACCAGCACAAAAAAAAAAAAACAAAAAAAAACAACCCGAACCCAAATTCTGTTTTTTTGGGGTCTCCTGTATATCAAATAGTTTAATGATCTTTAATCAGTAATTATTAATATTATATATATATATATATATATATATATATATACTATAGTGTAAGATGGTCACTGTTTCAGCTTTTGCTGGAACGGCATACCAAAGGCAGTATTATTGGTAGAGTGCTCAATATAAAATAGAGCTGTTATATAATATAATAAAATAAATATATAAAGGTTTTACATATCTATTTATTAGGTGACAAAGGAACATTCACGACCATATTGGTTTCATGCGATGCAATCATCAGGTGAAGATGTTTGTGTGAAGAGAAATGGAAGTGAATCTGACGGTATGTAGTATAGTGAGAAATTTGAAAAAGATTTTGAGGAAATTGTCAGTGATTTTTTCAAATTGTTATTTAAAAAGAAATATATTTTTAAATTCTGTTTTTTTTTGTCTCTTGTATATTAAATAGTTTAATGATTTTTAATCAATAATTATTAATCATAAATATGACCCTCACCATTAAATGTTATTGTTATTGTAACGATTACTTTTACCCTGCTGAAAAAGGGTGGACCAAACATTTAAATTTTCAGAAATTAACAAAACTGAAAGAAGTCTTATAAAATGAAAAGCAACAATGAAACCCAAGGTAAATGTAAAAAAAACCCAACAAAACAGGTGCTACTTGCAGAATTGCGTCTCGGCCTCCTGCCTTAAAAACGCTAGGTGGTGATAGCTGAAAAAACAACCCCACCTACGAATTAAGTCCCTAGCTGAAGCGGGGCCTGCTGAAAAAACAACAACCAGTGCTTATATAATAATATGTTTTGATTGTAAAATGATCCACTAGAAATAATAAAATGCTGGTATCTTTGATTTAGAAGAAAATTGACATTCTCTAAAAAAGAAAAAAATAGTAGGTGTGTACTTACTTATGGGAGTATAAATACAATAGAGTGATCTGCCCCTGTGTCTAGGTGAACAGAGTGATGTGCCCTTGACCAGGATACAGTATAAATACAACCATGAAAGTGGCCATTTGCAATTCGACTCTTGACGTCTGAATCACGTCTTTTGTACTTTATAATAATAGGTGATACTATTTTATAAACTAATCTACATTTGTCTTAATCCTTATGGCATATATTTAATATATATTATATTTACCAACCCATCTGCACGAGCAGGATTTGACACAAGGTCAATTTTTAAGCGGAGTTCAACAGGTTTGAATTCAGAGTTTTCCTTCTCCTAGACCGGTTACCTAACCAAGGATAGAGCCCAGTCTGCCCTACTATTTATCCATAGCTGGAGAGAGAGTAGGATTCATACCTTTCCCAAGGGTATTAGCGCTAAGTGAAAATGCAGTTACCACATCCAGGAATTGAACTTGGGATGACGAGTCCATTTCCCACGACTTTAACCATTACACCACGCGCTTCCATATATTTAATATATATATTGATATTGATACATTGATTTAATATATATAAGATTTTGCAAGGATTACACAGTGTGCAGCATATGAGAAACAAAAGTGATGATGATGATGATGGTGTTAAATTTAACTTGGGTTTTGTTGTTGCTCACCATATGTCAATATCTGGTTATCTTCAAGATACACACTCCCAAATTTTTAAAAAACTCTTCTTTTTTTTTTTTTAAAGGAATACTCCTTTCAAATTAGCAGCAGGAGCCAGCCTCGTAAGCTCTTTTGATTTGCTTTTTGTTTTTGTAAAATAAATTTGTTGGTTTTCATCTGAATTTTTTTGGTTTGTTTTTAAATCATTGATTGTTAAAAAAACCTTTTCCAATTTTATTATAGAAAAAGAAAAAAGAAAAAAGTTTATTCATTGTTTAAAAAAAGTTAATTGAGACATATTTATTGAAAAATGGTCAAAATAATCTATTTTAAAACAAAAATATTCAAGAATTCAGATGAAAAAATCTTTATTTTTCTTAAAAAAAAAAAAAAAAGAAGTAGATCAAAAGAGTCTTTGAGGCTGGCTTTTGTTGCTAATTTGAAGGGAGCTTTCCTTGAAAAAAATTGGGAGTCTGTAGCTTGAAGATAACATAAAAATTTTTTTTTTTTTTTGGTCAATGAAAATTTAAATATTCAGTCTAGTCCAGGTTAAATGCACGGTAAGGGTAACCTTTTTTTTAAATTATAAAACTAACCCCTAACCTTAACCCCTAATAAACAGCTGGATTTTGACAGTGAAAATGAGAAAAGTGTCTTTGTGATTGCGGAAGGGTCATATGGGTCCATATTTTCCTGACTGAACTATTTGATCGTGAGCCATTGACCTATAAGATTGAACCGCTCAGCCTCAGGTGAAGTGTGCCACCGTTGACCCACTTTTGAGTTCATCCAGCTTGCTTTACAATCACCATGCTGTTTCCCATGATATCAAATGTTCCGTGCTTGTTAGAGCTATCAAGGGGCAATGACCTCCAGGGGAGCCAATGACCATCCACACTAATAGTAGTAGGATTGGTGTACTTACTACTCACATAAATTTCCAATACAACCTGGCGCTAAAGTGCAAGCACTCGGACAAGGCTTGCTTCTTGTGAAGTGATTCAATACTACCTGAGACAGCACCCTGCAGCAGCTCAACAGTCCAGTCCTCTCGGACTTTCCCATGCCACTGGACCAACTGCCGGACTTCCAAGACAGTGGACTGAGGTCTGTGCACCCTCTTTCCAGTTAAAATATTTCACACACAAGTTTCACTCTATAGAATGAAGTCATCGTCATCTGTGGCAGACATCTATAAATAAGTTATTAAGTAAGTATGACACATATAATAATCTCCTCCCCCTGATTCTGATAAGGGTTACCCTTACAGTGCTTTTTAGATGGACTTTATCCTTAACTCCCCAGTTGAAAAAAAAAAATGTGCAGGAGTCCAATCACCAGTTATAAAAGAAAAGAAGAGACTTATTCCACCTTAGAAAATCTTAAATGGGTTAATTCATTAATTTTTCTTTTCATTTTTCACTCAGATAATTCAAACAAACGCTTGATATTGAATTCCCTAACGAGGAAGTCCATGTAGTGTAGTGTCTAGAGTGCTGGTCAGCAACATTGTAGTAAGCATTTTAAAACTCCAGTCATGCTATTACATTCATTTTTGGACTAATACTCTTGGGAAAGGTATGAACCCCTTAATTCCCTTAAGCTATGGGTTAAATATTACCATTACTGTTTTCTACAAGGATGATTTTGGAATTGAATAAGTTGCATTGGATGACATCAAATATTCCTAACTAATACTTATGATTATTTGGTTTCTAGTAATTATTTCTATTTAATAACAGTCATTTATTTGTACACAGTTAAATGGTTTCAATGAGTCCCGTCGCATAGTGGTTAACATGCTGGACTGTGAGTTTGAACTCCAGTTGTTTAATTTAGTACTAGCACTTTTGGGAAAGGTACTCTCTCATTCCTCCAGCTATGGGTTACCACTACTGTTCTTCTACAAGGATAACTTTGGAATTGCATAACCCATGAAAGTTTGAGATTAGCTTAGTACTTAAATAATAAAAACTGAAATACCCCCCCCCATGCGCTTAGTGCAAAAGTTATTGTTATAGAAAAAGGAACCAGCGACCCAAGTTCAAATAATGGATAAGGCTGTCAGCGTTTCAGTTCATACTAATGCCCTTGTAAAAGGCATGAATCTATCTGTTTACCCCACTCCAACTATGGGTAAATAGCAGGGCAGACTGGGTTCTTTAGCCCACATGATCTAGCAGGAACCCAAGACATTTGGATGAAAAAAGTGTTGTCTAAACAGTGACGGAAAAATCTTAAAAAAAAAAAAAAAAAAAAGATAAAAATGTTCTGCCAACACTTTTTTCATCCAAATGTCCTGGTGATGGTTTAAAAAAATTTTTTTTTTTAAATGTCGACTTCACCATTTATAATAAATCAGTTTTTTGAATACTGTATCCAAATGACTGGTAGTAAGGGAGGATTCCACCTGGGATCCTCAAAATCTCACTGTATCCAAATGACTGGTAGTTATATATATAACTATATATATATATATATATATATATATAAAGATATATAATTTTTTTTTGCGTTTTTAATTCATTAATTTACCTTCTTTTAAAAAGAAAAAGTATTTTACGGTTCAGGTATTTTATGATTAAATTGTTCAAAATTTTTGTTCCTTTTTAACCAAATTAAGGAAAATATATATATATATATATATATATATATATATATATATATACTATTTAACCTTAACCGTAAAAGAGTCAAGTGTGTGTATGTGTGTGTGGGGTGGGGAGCTACTGTTGCCAAACAGTTAATAAACTCATTTTGCAGGCCATTTTGAAAGGTGTAGTGAATTTGATGTTCACTGAGCTACAGTGGCCTTGTGCCAGACTAAGTTGATAACAAGAGGAACCAAAGGAATCTGAAGTGACAAATTACTAAGAGGAAGAAAAGCAATGGAAAAGTTTGTAGATGTGTGTGTCTTTTGAATCCTGCAAGTACCGTACTTACCAATTCTGGATAAACCTTTTATTAACCGAAAGAAAGAAAAATGAAAAAGATTTCTCAATAAGGAGAAACAGTTAGCGGACAAGATTTGGGGGTAAAAAAATAAAATATGTAAAAGCTATGACTTTCTTTACCTTGGTGATTTCTAAAAATGTCCTTTGTATCACAGCCAGTTTTTCACAAGGACTGAATGCCGTACTGCAACAAACAAACACAGAAAAATTACGAGTTTAATAATATACATATATATATAAATATTACAATGGTATATAAAGGAATAACTTACTCGAGTGTCAACATAAGGATCTTCAGGGTTAAATCCACTGAATTAATCAAGATATTGATTAATTGCAGTTAAATTACAAGTTTAATAATATATCATATATATATATATAAAAACATATACAGGGTGTTTAAAAATAATTGATATCATTTGATGGTGTTTCAGAAAAAATTCCTTCATTACTTTTTTTTTTTTTTAAACTAAAACATGCTTCGCCGTATCACACATATCCCTATAAATTTCATATGGTTTGCACTTCTTAACCACCAAAAATTTAATGACAGATCTCAGTTCAAGCCAGGAGCACTCTGATTAGCCACCATTTTAAATATATATTCCCCCCCCCGCACAAGCAGGATGCGACACAAGGTCAATTTCTTAAGCAGAGTTTAACAGGTTTGAATTCAGAGTTTTCCTTCTAGATTGGTTACCTAGCCAGGGTTAAAGAGTCCAGTCTTCCCTGCTATTTACCCATAGCTGGAGGTTGAATCGGATTCATACCTTTACCAAGGGTATTAGCGCCATATGAAATGCCAACAGCTTCGTCCAGGAATTGAACTCGCGTTGATGAGTCCCTTTCCTATGAGTCTAACCATTAGACCACGTGCCGCTACAATTTTAAATAACCTCAAAACAAATATATTTGCAAGATTAAATTAATTTTTGCTATAAACCAATACCAAACAATGCAGACACATTTATGGGAAAAAATATTAGCTTAAAAAAATTACCATATCTTATGATTTTCATATTTATACAATTTTATTTTTGTTTAGATAGGTTTTATAATTTTGATTTTCAATGCTGTAGAGTTAAGTAATAAATAATATCTAATAATATCTGTTTTGATTGTATAATGTTCAACTAAAAATAATGAAATTCTGATAACTTTGGTTTAAAAGAAAATTAACTTGTTATTAAAATAAAATTAGTAAGTAAATTTCCTGAGTAAAAATTAAACTTTTTGGTACAAATAATGTTCAATATATGTGAAATAATAATAGAAAAAATATTTTTTGTCATAAATGCCGTGCCACATCGGGATATTGATCTTGCTAGGAAAAAATCAGAAATCATCAATAACTTAAAAGTGGTTGACTTTAAAAAATTTTTCATAGCATTTTTGGATTCCTTGGGCAAAAATAGAACCAATTTATAAACCAATTTTTAGGAGTGGGGAAGCTCTAGAACTCATTTTACGCCAAACCCCACCAAATTGGGAGAGCTAAAAATCGACATAACTGCACCAATTTTTGGAACTGGAAACTCATATTTTGGGGATTGTCTAACATTAACATAGTCCACATCTGGAAAAAAAAAAAGAAAAATTGAAGCGGGTGGGTCATAATTTTACTTTTTTATGTATTATTTGACATGGAATTACCCTAAGGGTTTTACTCATTATGTATTAAGTCAGAATGATGGAAGATATCTAAAGTTTGTTTTGATCATTGTGTAATTGAAATGACTTTGGATAATTTTTTTGCTAAAAAATAAATGAAATTAAAAACAAGAGAGACAAAAAAGATGTTTTTTGTTATTTACCTTATTTGTTGCAGCATTTCAACAGCAGATGCATAACAATGGTCACGGATCTCAGATAGTTTCTAAGAAAAAAAAGACATTTTATTAGACACATTTATCAATAGAGAAATAATAAAAAGCAAACTTGGTGCCAATAGATCAGAGATCAATTTGGAAAGCTAAAAATCCGATATAACCTTGACAATTCTTGGAATTGGAAGCTCAAATTTTGGGGAGTGTCTAACTTTAATATAGTCCACACATGGACAAAATTTTAGATAAAGAAGGGGGTGGGGGACATGGTGTGGGTGACTTGACATGGAATTACCAAAGTGTAATTTACCCATTTTGAATGGAAGGTCAATTTTATGGCTATTCAACTCTTGTCTGGTTATCTATACATATATAAAAGGCAGTTGGTGTGTATGTACATATGTCTGGAGAAAACTATGAAAGTAAAACAATTAACGACAAAGTAAATATATATATATATGTATATGTGTGAAGAAAGGAAGTGAATCCGATGGTATGTAGTATATTAAGAAAAATGAAAAAACACAGGTTTAAATGGGTTAAACTCACCACTTAACCCATTTAAACCTGTGTTTTTTCATTTTTCCTAATATACTACATATATATATATATATGTTAAATATCAACAATTCTTGCTTTTTGTGCAAAAGTTATGAAGATTTACTTTATATTCTAAGATAATTTAAAAATTAAAATATATTGAGTTGGTGCATAATTATTGTGGCTTTGTTTTAACAAATCTGTGGAAAAAAGCAGCAACTATGCAACAGTCAAATACATAGAAATAGCATTGAAATTCTACTTAAAATGTCCAGCTTTTGTGAATCTCATAAGTAAACAAATCAATACACCAGGTATTTTGCCCCCCCCTCTACCCAATTGATGCTGGGTAGCCACTTCTAGTATAATAATAAGTCAGTCTTTTTTTTTTTTTTTTTTGTAAGCAATTACAGTTTAGAGCAGTGTTCTCAACCATTCTTTTTTTTTTTTTTTTTTTTTTTTAAAATCTATGAACCCTTTGATTGCTATTTGACTCTGGTGGACCCTCTATGGACATTCGATGTTTAAAAGTCCAATCATACTTTTATAATTAGATATTTTTTGTTTGCCTGGACCCTTTGATCTCTGGGGGCCATATGGCTCCCGTTTGAAAACCACTGGTTTAGAGCAACTAATGATAATCATTGTAAAATATTCAATTATAACTTCAAGTAACTGTTGTTCATAAGACAAAAAAATTACACACAGTTATATGGTATCAAGTATTCTTATCAAATATATATACTAGGGTGAGTCAAAAAGTAATGCCATTTTGTTTAGGATAGGTATAATTACCAACACAGGAACACGTATCATACATCAAAATGAAGCTGGTCCTCTATGGATCACATCCCTACTTCTCCACATAGTCACCATTTCTCTCAATAGCAATGTTCCACCTTCGAATGAGAGCATGTGTCCCTGCACCGTAAAATTCTGTTGACTGTTCGTTGAGCCACTTCTTCACTACAGATTTCACTTCCACGTTACTGGAATAATGTTTGTAGGGATGGGATCCACAGAGGACCAGCTTCATTTTGATGTATGATGCATGTTCCTGTGTTCGTAATTATATGTATCCTAAACAAAATGGCATTACTTTTTGACTAACCCTTATATAGTTTTCAAATGGATCTATTTGGCCCATAGATGGACCCTAATAGGTACTAGCACTCCGGGTCAGAGTGGATCTGGTTACAATGGCAATTAAAGGGTGACTCTGGGAGTCTACAGGAAGAAGTTAATGCTTTAAAAGCTAAAAGACATCTGATGAAATTTGTTCATGTGCAAGATGCCCAAAGGATTCCTTGTTTTGGTCAAAAGTGTTTATTTACTAATTCAGGAAAGTTCTACCTATGTTTAATTTTGATATTTTGCAGTAAAGGGGATTTAACCAGATTACTTTGTGTTTCCTATTCCTTGAGTTACCTGGCCCATTAACTGTTTTTAGTTCCTGTTTACTAATGTATTGCAGATTGGTGATGACTCTGCTTTCCTTCAGAGCCTTATCATAGATGGATTCATTGTTTTTAAAAATAGTTTTGTTGGCTGATAATCTACTGATTCTGATATTTACTGATATTATACGAGGGTTAGTCAAAAAGTAATGCCATTTTTAGGATACGTCTAATTACCAACACAGGAACATGCATCATACATCAAAATGAAACTGGTCCTCTGTGGATCTTATCTAGTATAGATTTGGGGGCGGATTAGAATTCCTATTCACAAACAGTGGTATGTGTCCTCCCTTGTGGAAAGGTAAGAAGGTATTCGTTTTTAGATTCAGTGTTATATCTAGAAAGTTTACAATCTTGCAGTTGGGTTTAATTTCTATTCTTAGTCCTAATTTTTGGAAGGTGCTAACTATTATTTTGAGATACTTGATGTTAGGGGGCCGTTGTTATTGGGAATGAGAATCAAACAGTCATCCCGGTAAAGACCAATTTGAGATGGTGGGACTCTTACCTAGTGAGTGTATGATATAGATTCCTATTAAGTCAGATAATTGGGATGAATCATAGGCTCCCATCAGTAAGTCGAAATTGCTGTTTCCTTTTTTAACCCAATCTGACTTTATTTTCCTCAATATCATTTTACGACAGAACATTATAATATCAATATCCTCTTGTGATATATTTGCATATTTCTTTGCAAAAATTCATTTTTATTATTTCCCTCTAAAAGATTTGGATCCACTTTTGTGCTATGTGAAATGCAAACAGCCACATCCAAGATTTGAACTCAAGTCAACGTGTTCAATAAGTGTTTCTATCTTGTGTGTTATAGGAGGATATTCAATTTTTCTTTTTCAAACTCTATTTTCTATTTAAACAATTTTTTTTAATACTCAGGTATTCAATTTTTTTAAAACTCATTTTTTGATCTATTCAATCCATAGATGAGACCTTAACTGGTACTATCACTCGGGGTCAGGGTGGACCTGGGAGTAATGGCAATGAAGAGGTACTCCACACTCTCCAGAGATCCAGAATTGGAACCTCACCACTACATGCAGTTTAATGTCATACCCAGGACATTAAAACCATCAACGACTGCTTTCTAGCACATATATGATAAAAAAGGTAGGGGGGGGTACCATAAGGACAATAGGGTTGGGACAATCCTATAGGTGCTAGGGCTTGATGTGACCAGCTGATTGATCATAGGGGGCCTCTCCAACCACTCGAGTAGCATAAGTAAGGGCAAAAATGGAGTGTTTCACGTCATGGACTGCTCAGTCATCAGTATTCTATCTTTAAGCATCACGAGTAGCCACCCATGGCCATCAGGTGGCCCTATTGCAGGGATTTTACCCCTCTGCAGAAGTGCAGTCAGTGTATTCTACAGCCTAACCCGATAGGGCGATTGTGAGGAAGGGTAGGGGCATATATGCAGGACATAGAAGAATGAAAACACCAAAATGAGGACCTGAACTGTTGTCAAAACATAGCAGTTAAGCCTGGATTTGGTTTTTTGGTTGGTTTGGTTTGGTTTATGGCATATCAACTGGGTCAGAGTGGACCAGGGAGCAATGGTGATGAAGGGGTGCTCTACATTCCCAAACCTCTAAAACTGGAACCTCACCATCAGATAGAGCTTAACGTCATTTCCAGGACATGAAGACCCTTAGCTTTCTAGCACCCATATGATAAAAAGGGTTGGGGTTGCCATAAGAGCAATAAGGTTGGGGAATCATATAGGTGCTAGGGCTTGATGTGACCAACCGATTGATCGGGGGCCTCTCCGACCGCCCGTCTAGCCCAAGAAAAGTGGAATATTGCAAGTCATGGACTGCTCAGCCACCTGGGTCCTATCCTTAAGCATCATGGGTCGCCACCCAAGCCAACAGGTAGCCCCATTGGGGGAGTCTTACCCCTCTGCAGAGATGCAGTCAGTGCATTCTAATGCCCCAGCCAACAGGGCGGTAAGCCTGGGTGTTAGTATGAGACAGTTGGGACTTAGATGTGTTGGCTGTCAACTCGTGCATGAGTAAGACCATTTCCTATTATTTATTTTTTTATTTTTAAAAATTTTATTTGCAAGCACCCGATAAGGTGTGAGCACGAAGATGATTCTTCAGTCCACTGAGACTCCTGAAGGATCTATTAAATAGTAAACATACTTGAGTGCCAGTAGCATTTGACACTGTATACTTCTGTTTTTTCAGATGACTCACCAGACCAGCTCTGGAGAGACATACTCTTCCAGATAAACTACATGTTGGAGGTTCTCCACTTTGGATGTTAATGGACTGAAAATCATCCTAACAGCCTGCTTCAATTTTTGGTGTTTAATTCGGTTGGACTCAGCTTCTTTCACAGACTGGTTGATGCTGGCTCTTCAGCCAGGTCTATTACAAGCTAGCTTCTCCTAGTTCTCCACAGCGACGGCAAAATTCTTCAGAGTGTTCTTGAGGCAGTCCCTAAACCTGAATTTGGATTTGCACTGATGATGTTTGGGTAATTCCATGTCAAATCATCAGAAAAAAGTAAAATTGTCACTTCAATTTTTCTGAAATTTTTTCCAGGTGTGGACTATGTTCATGAACCCACCAAATTTGGAGAGCTAAAAATCAACATAACTCTGCCAATTTTTGGAATTGGAAGCTCAAATTTTGGGGATTGTCTAACTTTAACATAATCCACAACTGGACAAAATTTCAGAAAAATTGAAGAGGGTGGGTGACATGGCCTGGATGATTTAACGTGGATTACGTTTTGCCAGTTAAGTACTAGTGACATATTGTCTGAAGGACTAGATACCCCTTCAAGGCAGAGGATTTATCAGCAGCAGCGGAGCTGGGAGTGAAGCAGAATGGGGAATAGTGCTAGCCGGCCATAGTGCAAGAGCAGCATCCTAAGCTGCTTGCTAAGTGACACACAGACACCCCTGTTGTGTCTTAAAGGTTCACCTGGTTGTCTTTGTTCTTGTTTTCTTTTTTGTGATGATGTTTCGGGGATGTTTGCAACTTCAACTCAAACCTGGAAAACTGCAACAACGTTGGCGTCTGACATCATGATGCAGCAAAAATGCACCAGCAGCGAGCAAGTTATATCATAATATCAAATATTTTATCTAATACAAATAATTTGCACAAAATTGTATGGTTTCAAGTATTCCTATCTAATACAAATAATTTGCACAAGTTGTATGATTAAGTATTTCTATCTAATACAAATAATTTGCACAAATTGTATGGTTTCAAGTATTCCCTTCTAATTATAATATTTCATACACAATTATATAGTTTCAAGTAACTATTACTATTTAATAATAAACATTTATTTGCAAACAGTTATTTGGTTTTAATAATAATCCTTAGTAAACAATTAAAGTAATTATTCTTTCAGTTATATGATATCATGTATTCCTATCTAATACAAATAATTTGCACAAAATTGTATGGTTTTTTATTCCTATCTAATACAAATAATTTGCACAAATTGTATGTTTCAATTATTCCTATCTAATACAAAATTTGCACAAATTGTATGGTTTTAAGTATTCCTATCTAATACAAATAATTATACACAATTGTCGGGTTTCAAGTAACTTATAATTACAACCCTTTGTAAACAATTATAGCTTCAAGTATCTATCCTTAATACAAATAATGTGCACACAGCAAATAAAAAAAAATTCTTGGTCTACTGCAAGTAAAAAGGGGATATACTCCCTCACTATTTGGCTGATACTGACAATAAGTCACTTTGCAGACTTACTTATTACATGTTACACCTAAACTGTATTTTATTATGCACAGTACATAAATCAACACTTACCTGTCGGTTACCTTGGAATAAATTATCTTCTATCAACCAGAATTTTCTATAAAATATAAAGAGAAAAAATTTTGTTATGAGGGCAGAGCATGAATTTAGCAAATAATGCTTAACGAGTTAATAATGAAATGTAACTTAATATTGTAGAAAACAGTCTTCCCAAATATTGTGATAAAAATATTAAAGCTAAAATCTACATATATATTTACCAATCTGCCACACAAGCAGGATGTGACACAAGGTCAATTTCTTAAGTGCAGTTTAACAGGTTTGAATTCAGAGTTTTCCTTCTCCTAGACTGGTTACCTAGCCATGGTTGAAGAGCCCAGTCTGCCCTACTATTTACCCATAGCTGGAGGAAAAGTAGTTTGACGCATACCTTTCCCAAGGGTATTAGTGCTATGTGAAATGTAAACAGCCTCGTCCAGGATTTGAACATAGGTTGATGAGTCCATTTCCTACAACTCTAACCATTACACCACGCACCTCCAAAAAAATCCATATATCAATACTCTTGTTCCTTAAAAGTATGACTGTTATCATCTTGCAACACCCTCTGGTTAAAAATGAGACCATCCAAATCGTCCAAGATGAAATGTGAAAATGTAAATCCTGATTATCTGGTGTTGCTTATTCGCCAAATTCTTATTTCTTATGCGTGTCATCACCTCAGCTAAATAATGGACCATTCAGTTTTTATCATAAAGAAAGAAATGGACGAAAAAGGACATGCTATACAGAATAAATATAATAAGAAAGAAATAAAGAGGGTAGGAGAAAAATAGAGAGAGGAGGTGAGCACACAGAAGCAATAATGCTAATCTGTTTCAATCGAACACAATGAAAAGAAGGAAAGAAAGAAAAAAAATGATTGAGAGAGAGTTAAATCAAGATTATTATACTTTTTACATATTGAACTATTAGCAATAGCTCTTAAATAAACATATCAAACATTGTAATAATTAATGTTTGGGGATGGGGGTCTTACCCCGCTGCAGAGGTGCAGTCTGTGTATTCTACATTCTCAGATGATAGGGCAATTGAGAGAGAGTTAAATCAAGATTATTATACTTTTTACATATTGAACTATTTTTCAATAGCTCTGATAGGGTAAGGGCAATTGAGAGAAGTGAGAAACTGGAGTAGAAAAGCAAATGAGAGAAAGAAAAAAAAATTTTTTTTTTTACTTACTGATCAATTCCAAGATAGGCCATTAATGCCATATCTCCTTGTCGATTCAACTTCTGTACACGTTCCCAATATTTCTCATCTTCTTTATCATTAAACAGAGCGTAAAGATCAAAAAGGGGAGGATAAATTTTTGGCAGCAGCAGTGGATGTAGAAGAAGGGCTGGGGTGACCACCTCACTAAACAAAAAAAAAACAATCAATTCATCTTCATCATAATAATAAAAAATTAAAAAATAAAACTATAGAATAGACATCCTACTTGTAGAAGAGTTCCAATTACTGTCAAATTGGTAAGGCAAGGCAACAAGGAAGCCGTAACTTAATACGGATCTTACCTTGTTGCAAGCCTACTGCAGAATACCAGAGTATTTATCAAGCATCATAATAGAAACCAAACAGCCAATCAGGACTCAAGGGATGGAATCACCCAAATACATGAATTGAGTATTCCTGAGTTCCATAAATACCAGTTGTTTTGGGCACCAGTCAGTAGTGCTTAGTTGCTGTTCAAACCAACAGCAGACTTAGTTCGTAACATAGTTGGATGCTAATCAACCAACAAATTTCTTCAAAAACAAAGATATTTAAATTTTTACACAGAGATTAAAAATCATTATGTAGTATTTATGTATTACTGTTACTATGTGTCCAACATATCATTGCTCCTAGCAGGTCTTCCACACAGTATCCAGTGTCCACACAGTTTGTGTGATAGAAGGTAAATGGCCATAAAGCTGATTTTTTGTGGGTTATTACTTCTGGATTTAACCGTATCAGAATAACATTTTTAATAGAGTATCTAAGATGCTCATTTAAATTTTAAATAAATAAATAGATAAATAAATAACCATGTACCATATTTGTCAGCCCCTAATATGTAGATTTAAATTTTAGATTAATAAATAAATGAATAAAAAATATAAGTACCAATATTTGCCAGTATCTGATCTTTGTTTTGTTTTACGGCATATCAACCTCAGTGGGTCATTTAATGCCGATAAAGTTTTGAAATAAAGGGGATACTCAATTTAAAAAAAAAAAAAATACATTTTTCTATTTAACCCATAGACGGGACCCTAACAGGTACTACCACTCCGGGTCAGAGTGGACCAGGGAGTAATGGTGATGAAAGGGTGCTCAACATTCCCCAAACCTCCAAAACTGGAACCTCACCATCAGATAGAGTTTAACATCATACCCAGGACAAGAGGACCCTCAGCCACTGCCTTCTAGCACCCATATGATAAAAAGGGTTGGGGCTTGCCATAAGGGCAATAGAGCTGGGGCAGTCATATAGTGCTAGGACTTGGCGTGACCAGCTGATTGATTGAGGGGGCCTCTCTGACCGCCTGTCTAACCCAAGAAAGTGGAGTATTGCAAGTCATGGATTGCTCATCCACATGGGTTCTATCCTTAAGCATCACAGGTCACCACCCACAGCCAACAGGAAGCCCCATTGGGGGAGTCTTACCCCTCTGCAGAGATGCATTCTAATGCCCCAGCCGACAGGGCGGGCCAGTATTTGAGATTCACATTTAAATTTAAATTAAAAAAAACAAACAACAAAAAATATGCAAATATGACACTGCGTTCAATGTTTGTATGTGTGCATAATGGCATTCACCCAATGAGGATTAAGCCTGCTCCCCATGTTGATGTGTCAAGTTTCTTGGAGGATTAGTGGCCAAAGCGAGGGGGGGGGTTAGTCCTCTGTAGCCGCATCAAATGTGCTTCTATTATGGCTCAAGAGCTGTCCACCAGAGCTTGGAACAAACAGCTATAAGGATTGAATGACTGGCAGTGGGCAGTAGTCTCTCAAATACATTTATAATTACACTGGCCTGTGATGCTTTCAAAGTTGAATATATAATAGCTGATTTTAAGTCAGATTTTACACTGAATCCAAAAACCATACTCATTTTTTCTAATCAAATTAATTTTTTTAAATACAAGCTCTTGAAATGTATAGAAAAGTATTATAGTTGTGACAATTAGTCCATAGGCTTTTAAATAAGTGTTATTATTATGTACAACTTATTGCGAAGTATCTTAAAAACCAGACCTGACTAAACACAACGAATGGTATTTTTGAATTCAGCATAAAATGGTGATCATATATCACTTGTCAAACAAGGCATGAAAGGAGTGAAAAAGAGAGGAAAGAAGCCGCCACAGAAAAGAAAGCCGGAAGGAAGGAGAGATAACAGCAACTCCAGCAAGCATCATGTTTGTTTGCAGTCACTGCACCAGAGATTGCCATTCAAAAATTGGCCTGTTTAGCCACTCACGCAAATGCAGTTAAAAAAAAAAAGAGGATACTACGCCATCATCTTTTAGCAGATGGAAGGATGCCAATCTTTTATATCACTTAATAAACCTTTGAACTTTGGAAAATATTTGGACCAAGTATCCAATAGGCACCCCAAATCATCAACTTAATGAAAGGTTCACATTTTAACTTGTTACCGGTAACTTTCGCTTCCAAATTTTTGTATACAAATGATTTTAATCAGAAGTTTATGAGATGTTGAACTTATGATAAATTAAATAAATGGTAATCAAATTAAAATTCAATAGCAAAATCTTTTTTTAAATAAATACTTTTTAATCAGAAGTTTATGAGTATTTTTCAACTCTTATGAAGTTACCAGTGATGAGTTAAAATATGAACCTTTCAGTAAGTTGATGATTTGGGGTGCCTATTGGATACTTGGTCAAAATTTTTTTTTTAACGTAGGCCAATGTAATCAATGTGTCTTAATGAGGAAGGATGCCAACCATTTATATCACTTGATAAACCTTTGACCTTTGGAAAAAATTTTTTAACGGAGCCCAATGTAATCTATGTGACTTAATGGTGCCAACAAATATGGTAATATAAACATTTTTTTTTTCTGAAGTGAAAATTCTAACCTGTCATGCTTGTCATTGTTAATCATGAAGTCTTGCTCAATGTCATTCTCATCTGCGGGAGGAGGAGGAGATTTTATGGAATAAATGCGAATCGGCTTTGATGATGCAGGAAGATCTGGAAATAAAATCCTGCCAAGAAAAAACAGATATGAAAAATCAGTCTATGAGAAAAAAGAAAAAGACAAAAAAGAAAAAAAGATATCATTTTAGACCACAAGGGGTTAATCAAAAAGCATTACATAATGGATACACATCCATGTACATATGAGACAGAGTCAAAAATTATCTGCACTTTTGCCATAGTCGTTGGGGTGGCCTAAAGTCGGTATCAACCAATCAGCAAGGGAATCTATCATCGGCTGAAACGTTGTACAGATAACAATGAAGACGAGGACAATAATAAAAATGATACTAATTATCAACCCTCATCTAAAAAATTCAGAGAAATTTTTTTTTTCTTTTGTTAGTAAAATATAATAGTATTTCTAACTCACCGAATAACTTTATAAATGCGTTTGACATAAGACTTGATTTCTTGGACAGCGTGGGGTAAGAGGCGGGGATGAGCTCCAATTCCAATATAGGCAGCACGGAAAACATCAACAAGACCATCAATAAGTTTGCCAATTGGGTGGAACTTTGTATCAAAAGCCTAAAAAAAAAAAAAAAAAGAAAAAATGATTCTAACAAAAAGTAGGAGAAAATAAAAATAAATTAAAAAAATCAGGATTTCTAATATTTATATTCAGTAAAATTAATCAATCGAATTAGTTAGATTATTAATACCCCAAAACCATAAGCCTTATATTTCAGTCTGAGCATTATTTTACTATACACTGTAAGCCCATTATATCATATTTTTATATTCATGAAAATCATTTAAATTATTAATCCTTCAAAACCATAAGCCTTATATTTTAGGCTGAGCTCTATTTTACTATACACTGTAAGCCCACTATATCAGATTCAGAGAGATCTCATTACAAATAGAAAGATTAATGTAGTAATCATACATAGCTTTTCTTTTAATGCAGTAAATCCTAAAAGTTTTTGAATTGTATATGGGGCTGGTTTAGCTCAGTTGGCAGAGCATCCATCTAGAAATCACAAGGTTCTGGGTTTGATACGGGTCCTCACCAACCAGCGCATTAGTGAATATCAATTCATTGAATTACAATGACCTGGAAGTTACTCCAAGATACCATGACCCAGATTTTGAGTATCTTCATCTAATGGAATATCTGTGTCCTGGAGGAATATATTTTGGTGTTCAAATTGTTTTGTGTTGGCTCAGGAACAGATTGTCTGAGGGCTCAGGAGCTAACCATTCAAAGAATCCCCCCCACCCCCAATAAAAAAAAAGGATAAGGTTTTTACCATTGCAAGATATCTTGCAATTTTGTGGTAATATTCCAGAGTCATCTTCCCTTCGGAATATGGTGGAATTTTCTCTAATTCTTCCAGAGTGCTTGACATCATTCGCATCTTGGAAGGTGAACTAGAAAAAATAAAAAATAAAAAAGTTAGAAAATTCATTTCTTTTAAAATACAGGACAGAAGAAGAAAATCATTTTAATAATTCAAAAAGAAAAAATTATTTTCCTTGTTTTTCTTTTTTTAAAATTTTTTTTCTTATTGTAACTATTGTGTTTCCCTAAAAATAAGACGGGCCTTTATTAATATTCACTCCAAAATTTTCTGGGGGGATGTCAAGTGTTTGCGTTGTGTGATGTGATTGTGAAGAATACTTATTTCTTTCTGCCGCCTTCTATTAGGGCTTATTTTAAGGGGAGGGCTTATATTAAAATCATTCTGAAAAATCACGCTAGGTTTTATTTTGCAGGTAAGTCTTATTTTGGGGGAAAACATGGTAATAGCATTTTAAGGGGAGGGCTTATATTAAAATCATTCTGAAAAATCACGCTAGGTTCTTATTTTGCAGGTAAGTCTTATTTTGGGGGGAAACATGGTAATAGCATTTTAAGGGGGGGCTTATATTAAAATCATTCTGAAAAATCACGCTAGGTTCTTTTTTGCAGGTAAGTCTTATTTTGGGGGAACATGGTAATAGCATTTTAAGGGAGGGCTTATATTAAAATCATTCTGAAAAATCACGCTAGGTTCTTATTTTGCAGGTAAGTCTTATTTTGGGGGGAAACATGGTAATAGCATTTTAAGGGGAGGGCTTATATTAAAATCATTCTGAAAAATCACGCTAGGTTCTTATTTTGCAGGTAAGTCTTATTTTGGGGGAAACATGGTAATAGCATTTTAAGGGGAGGGCTTATATTAAAATCATTCTGAAAAATCACGCTAGGTTCTTATTTTGCAGTAAGTCTTATTTTGGGGGGAAACGGTATTAGCATTGACGATTTTTCTTACCTGATACAAAACGGCCATGCTGCTTAACATATTGTTTTTGTTTAAGCATCCATTTGATTTGAATTTTGATTTGCATGTGTAAACATTCAAGTCCTTAATAATATTATGCAGTTGTATTGATTACGGTGAAATGAAAATGGCCGACCAAAACATATTGCTTCCTCAAAGTGAAATAAACAAGGGGAGGTTACTTTCATTTATGTAGCTAATGTTCAGATTACCAAATCCTGTCTACAGCGCCATGTTGGATTGAGTGAGTTAATGCACTATTGAATTGAACAACAACAACTAAGTATAATTGAATTTGTTCACAAAGCCGTTTGTATTTATAGGACTCCATATAGGACTTCCATACTTTCATCTGGGTGATTCCATTCCTTGAGTCGTGATTGGCTGGTGGTCTTAGTGTGGTAATGGTGCTAGATGAATATCTTGCATTATGCTGGTAGCAATGCAGGTTTTGTATTTGAGTTAGAGCTTGCTTGCTGCCTGTCTGCCAATTTGATGGTATGTGAATTCCACTGTAACGTATTACTTCTACAGGACCCTCCTCAGTCAAAGGTATTTATTTATTGAATGACCCTTATATCATTAAAAAAAAGACTTACTTGAATTCTCGATCATTGAGTGTCTTTTTGCCTCTTGTGATCATCACAGCCACAGATTCCCAGGCTTTGCCGGTGTCAGCTTTGCCTTCACCAGTATAGCCCAACATGGCTTTGCAATGGCTAAAAATGTCTTCCCATTTACGATCAGCAGTCACAGATAACGAACCATATGTTCTAAAAAAGAAAAGAAAAAAAAATAAACATATATATTAATACTTGTGTTCCTTAAAAGTACGGCCATTATTATCTTGCATCACTCTCTGGTTAAAAATGAGATCATCCAAATCATATAAGATTAAATGCAAATATGTAAATTCTAATTATCTGGGGTTGCTTTTCTGTCAAATTCTTATTTCTTATGAGTGTCATCACCTCAGCTAAATAATGAACTATTCTGTTTTTTATTATAAAGAAAAAAGGGAAGAAGAAGGACATGCTACACAGAAAAAAGATAATAAGAAAGAAAGAGAGTAGAGGAAAATAGAGAGAGGAAGTGGGTGTTTCTTGTCAAACTCAGGAACCTGAATGCTCCTATGGACGACAAGAAACACCTGAAGAAGGCAAGATGGCACAATGATTGAAACATTGTGTATATAACAATAAAGATGAAAACAACAGTCTGAAAAATATAAATAATTATAAATTGTTAATTCTAAGTTGTGTTTTTTTTAAATCATTGATATAATTGTTTAAATATATTTCCTGAAATTATTTAATTTCAGTCTGGCTAATAATGGAAAATAACTTCTTAAAAATCTTATTATAATGGAGATTGTATGTTTGTCTGTCTCTAACCAAAACTATATCACTACTCACGTCACAATTCCCTTAGTTATTAAAGTCACATTATCCATAATTTTATTTTTTATTTAAACCTCAATTATTAATAAAATTATTTTACATTATTAATACTGTTGGCCTTATCTACATACTAATAACATGCAATTATTTTTATATATACAACAAAAAGGCACTTTACAGTGTGAACGGGAAGACTAATTTGCATATTGATATTAAAAAATTGATTTTAATAAATATGTGGTTAGTATTATTGATTTCTAATTGTTTGGTTTTATCTTAATGAATCGGGGATAAAACTTAAAAGAAATCCATTAACAAGAAGAAATAACTGTAATTCTATTCTTTACTTCCTATTTTAACTAAATAGTTAAATTAGGAAAATTTAGTAATGAAAGATGGGAGTGATGGAAGAGTAAGTCTCAGTTATTCTATTTTTTGATTATAACCCCTTCTGTTTGAAATCTTTTTATCTGCATTCTTATTTAGTTTTATTAGCCTTTCTGATTTAATATATTTTATTACATTAAAACTAAAATACTTGCACCCTATGGAGAGTGCATATATTTGCTAGTAGAATGAATGAAATGTTGACTTACTTTGACTGAATGCCACACACATGTCCCGTTTTCTTGAGACTATCTTGTGCGATTCCTTTGTGAAAAGTACCATTTACTTTTAAACCTTCATTCCAAGAACCACTGAAATGACCATCAATACGGTCACCATTTGGAAGACGCAAAGTACCCTAAAAAAAAAAAAAAAAAAGAATCAACAAAATATTTAACCAAAACAAACAAGAAAAATACTCAACTTCTGTACAAGTTTGAAGATTAGTATTATTTGGATTATTCGGACTATTGTCCTCATCTTTATTGTTATCTGTTCAACGTTTCGGCCGATGTGCTCTCTGGCCTTTTCAGGTATTTCTAGTCGGACTTGGGAGCCTCAGGTTGCCGAGTTTGAGAAGGCTTCCGAGTCCGATAAGAAATACCTGAAAATAGCCGGAGGGCACATCGGCCGAAACGTTTGACAGATAACAATAAAGATGAGGACAATAGTCTGAATAATGCAAATAATACTAATTATCAAGCCTCATCTGAAAAATTCAGAGAAAAAGTGTGAAGATATGAAAAAAAAAAAATGTAGAATAAACATCATGTTCACTTTCATGGGAAGGGTGTGACTAGCATCCAGTTACCAGAAAACAAAAAGGTGTAACCAAATACACTCTGTACTAATCAGGAAGTGGAATAGTCCAACCTACTATTTAAACCATCAACCAAGTTTGGATTCTCAGAACATACTCAGCTAGCACGCAGCTGGATACTGATCACTCCACGAATCTCCCCCCCCCAAAAAAAAATAAAGGGTTCGGTTTAGATCAGTCGATAGAGCATTCGGCTAGAAACCACAAGGTTCTTAGTTCAAAAACCAGCCCTCGCCAACTCAGCGTATGAGTAGCACAGGGACCTATGCGGTAAAATAAGGAGTTGATGGTAGGTGTGGTGCAAAAACCATCTCCTTGGTCTAGTGCTAGTGAAAAGGGGATAGACTCCCTGATATCGACTTTAGGACACCCAACGACTTTACTTTTACTTTATAACTTTCATAGTTGTTGTCATCATCAAGTCACGTTGACAGCACAGATTTTCATGATTATCTCTCACTACCCATCCCTATTGGTCCATCATTCCTAGCATCATTCAGTATGGCATGTTGACTGTAACAAATATTTCATTTTCAGATTTTTTTTTTCCCGATTTTCTAAACAATTCAGATTTTTTAAAATTTTGTACATACTTTGCTCGTTCTTTTTGTCCGGTATAATTTTCACCAAAAATCCATTTTAGGGCAGATTTCATCTTGTTGTACATGCAGTTAAAGCCAATTATCATTGCTGATAACTAAAATTAGAATTGTCTGATAATTTAAATGTTAATTCTGCATCAAGCAAAGTCATTTTGTATTTTAGATTTTTTGCATATCTTTGGTCAAATTCTATAAATATGATATGGACAACATATCTGGTCTTTGAAAGCTGTTAAATATTTTGTATGCTTCATAGGCACAATCTATGGAGTCTACTGAGAACTGATCAATGTAAGTTTTGGGCTAGTCAGCCAACACTGGTGTGTCCATGTGTAGTTGTCCACAGAAGAACATTGTTTATGAGTTTGTCCTTACTTCTTCAGCAGTATCCAGCATGTTTAGTTCATCTTACTTAGTTTTTTTAGTCTTTCTAATTTAATATACTTTATTACATTAAAATTTGAATAGATGCACCCGGTGGGGTGCACATATTTTTATTAGTTTATTTTTAATGCATATTACAAAGTTAATGTGACAGTAATAAAGGGCTGAGTTAGCTCAGTCGGTAGAGCGTTCGGCTAGAAACCACAAGGTTCCTAGTTCGATACCCACCCTCGCCAACTCAGCATATGAGAAGCACAGGGATCTGTGTGGTAAAGTAAGGAGCTGATGGTAGGTGTGGCGCTCCACCCACACGCTAAAAATAATCTCCTTGGTCTAGCGCTATTGAAAAGGGGATAGACTCCCTCACTGCATGGCTGATACCGACATCAGGCCGCCCCGACGACTTTACTTTTTACTTACGTTAAACAGAAAAAGTAAGGGAGATAACCTCGATTCATTTCTTGTTTTTAATAAAGTTGCTTGTCAAATGATAGATATCATCATCATCATCAGGTTGTGCTGACAGCATGGATATCCATGGCTCTCTCTCACCAATCATCCCTATTAGTCATTAACATGTAGGTGTCTACCCGAGAATGTCACTTATTAGTTCGTTCTTACTTCTCCAGCAGTGTCCAGCATGTCTTGTTTATCTTACTTGGATGGTGTGTGTGATAAGATCTTTATTGTTAACTACACGTTTCGACCGATGAGCCCTCTGGCTTTCTTCAGGTATTTCTTGGACTCCGAACTGAAACTCTTATTCAATCCACGAAGATAGACATCTCATTCCGTTAACCATGACTGAGTACAAGTGTTAAACCGTGTTAATTATTCTATGTTACTGTTGCCCTTGGCCGGGATTGAACCTGCAGGCCAGAGATAACTATCACTTAGAACTGTATGAACCCACCACCTATATCCATTGCGCCATATCTAAACGTTAGATGCAAACAAATGGCTCAAATTTTAAAGGGTTCTATGTCCGAATCATCACTATTTTCATTGGCATTTGAATAATTTTATTGCAGCAGACCTAATAGATTAACTCTTAACATCCTGTTGAGAATTTTCTAAGTCCAGAGCCGCATTCCTATAAGGATTAATCAATAAATAGCTAAAAATGGCCTTTTCATTTAAAGTTACCTGTTATTTCCTGTAAATCAAAGACTTCTAAATATGTTTAATATTACATTTAAACAAAGGCTATCGTTTGGGGTGGATTAGGAAAATGAATGTAACTTCCAGCCGGGTGGAATGAGGCGGTATAGGATGTTAAGAGTTAATAAGAATTGTTTCCACTTCATTCTCCACCCATAATTGGACCACATTCTACGTTCCAATCATTGAATTGTTTCCCAAGAATAAAATTACCAAAAATGATCCTAGAATTCTTTTTTTTTCTCATCTTACCTCTTATGAACTTTTGGTCTGGCAATGGACAAAAGAAAAAGATTGTAAAAGGTCTCTGAAGTTTTTTTTTTAATACATCTTGCACAATGTGTCCAATTGGATCTTTGTTGCTGACTTAGGGAGGGCCGGGTTAGCTCAGTCGGTAGAGCGTTTGGCTAGAAACCAAAAGGTTCCTAGTTTGAAACCCGCCCTCGCCAACTCAGCATATGAGTAGCACAAGGATCTGTGCGGTAAAGTAAGGAGCTGACGGTAGGTGTGGCGCTCCACCTCAGATGTCAAAATAATCTCCTTGGTCTAGCGCTAGTGAAAAGGTGATAGACTCCCTCACTGCATGGCTGATACCTACATTAGGCCGCTCCGACGACGACTTTACTTTTACAGCAGCTACCAGGCATTAAAACCATCAAGATAGACAATTTATAATCCAAAGCAAAGGTGTTTAAGGTAAGTAAGAGTCAGGGAATATTACAGCAGCTACCAAGCATTAAAACCATCAAGATAGACCAAACCAAACTAATAGACTTCATAAACATATTTATGAGACGTTTACGAAAATTGCTATAATTACATTCTAGACTTCAACTAATGGGACATTATGATAGGTAATGAATATCCGTAATTAAATTATGCATATATTATTTGGGGACACAGAGGAAAGTAAAAGATTTTCTTCTCGAATAATTCGGGCAGAATAGCACGTAGATTTCTAGGAGCGGGAGAGAAAAAACGCAGCAAAACTAATTTCTTTCGGTTGGTTTATTTCTTAGATTTTGCTGTAATTAAAGACTTTTTGGTAAAATGTGCTGATTCTTCTTTTACAAAAGAAAAACGACTGGAAACGAGAGAACCTTGGAGAAGGAAAGTGGGTCGTCTGAGTTGAAGAAGAAGAAGAAGCAAAAAATCCTATCGAGCATTCAGCTGCAGACGACATGTTCAGACCTGCCTCGTTGAACAATCAAGGATTTTTCTAGGCTGTGTAGTAAGGACTCGGCTTGTGCAGGTGTATTTGCGAGTAGTGCCAGGTCATCAGCATAGTCCGCATCCATAATAGTATGTGCGGGATATCGCCTGCTTCTTGCTAGCAAAGGTGCTTAAGGTAAGTAAGAGTCAGGGTGTTTTGGCATCTTATTATCTGGTGTGGTAAAGTGACAAGATGCTAATAACGAAGACTAAAGAAAAGGTTATTAAATCTAATTGTTTTAGGTATCAAGAACAACATGTGCTAAGCCATTTGTTCAGATCACATACCCAACACAATTGGAATACTTGGGGAGCAAATTGCAGAATTTAACCGTAGGCTACAAATATTCATCATTTCAGAGAAGAATGAGAATGGTGTTTTCTTTCTGGAACATAAGCCTGATTCAGGATTCCAGTAGATACGGAGCAAAAAGATACTGGCTGAGTGTTGAAATAGGTTGGAAAAGTAAAACGGAAAAGTTTGGTCTGGGCATAGAATTTAAGGAATTTAGAAATTACTAAGGATACGAATTATGTTATTTTTGTGTTAAAACATGCAATTGATAAATTTTTGTGTTAAAATATGCAGTTGATAAATTTTGCATGCAGTTGATAAATTTTTGTGTTCAAACATGCAGTTGATAATTTTTTGGTGTTAAAACATGCAGTTGATAAATTTTTGTTAAAATATGCAGTTGATAAATTTTTGTGTTCAAACATGCAGTTGATAAATTTTTTTGTGTTAAAATATGCAGTTGATAAATTTTTGTTAAAACATGCAGTTGATAAATTTTTGTGTTCAAACATGCAGTTGATAAATTTTTGGTGTTAAATGCAGTTGATAAATTTTTGTGTTCAAACATGCAGTTGATAAATTTTTGTGTTCAAAACATGCAGTTGATAAATTTTTTGTGTTCAAACATGCAGTTGATAAATTTTTGTGTTTCAAAATAGTTGATAAACAGTTGATAAATTCAATAAAACTGCATGTTTTAACACAAAAATAACATAATTCGTATCCTTAGTAATTTCAAAATTCCTTAAATTCTATGCCCACACCAAACTTTTCTGTTTTACTTTTCCGACCTATTTCAACACTCAGCCAAGATACTTCGAAGAGAAAAAACAAAATCACAAAATGCATTATTTGCTAGTGAAAGGCAGTCTATATTTGTCCAGAAAAGTTGATCCTTAAGTAACAAGTGTTATATTTTGTCTTAGAAATCTAACAATCCTAAACTTACCTTGCCATTTAATTGGGTGATGCCAGAAAATTCTCCTTCATAACAACTGTCATCATCTGTTAGCATCAAACCAAATCCCTTTAAAAAAAAATAGAAAGAAAAATAAAATAAAGTTTCTTTTTTAAGAAGGAACTTATTAGTGTTAGTATAGCAAGAGACAGATTAGTCGCTCCAAGCTGCGTTTCAAGGATGTCTGCAAGAATGATCTCAGGTGCTTTGGCATTAACCCTTCCAACTGGGAAAATTTGGCTCAGGACTGCCTTCGGTGGCGGCAGGCTCTCCGTAGTGGACTATAGAATCTTTATTTCTTAAAAATATTTCAGAATTTAGAAAATTCTCCAAGAGTAAATTTGTCTCAATTCTAATAATGCCTTGTCTTTTGCTAGAAATAATTGTCACAACTGTTTGCCTATTTGGCAGGATAAAAGTTAAGCTCAACAAAAAACAATGTAAACTAAACGGTTTGGTTTGTTTGTTTAATGGCACATCAACCTTCTTGGGTTATTGTTGTAGCCTAACAAAAGTTACTAAATGAGAAATAACCAAATAGAGATTGGAAATGAAATGGAATCTTTATAACATTAACCAAATATAATACTCGCTGTTACATAATTATTGGTTCCCTAATACATTTTTAAGGTATTGTAGAAATCATTATGGCAATCAGTACAGCTGATGGCCTTGACAGTGAGTGACAGCGTTTGACCTCACTCTGACCTTGCTTTCTGGGGATAGACCGTGAGAAACGGAACCCTGATAGAAAGCCCCCTTCCGGTTTAAGGAGTAAGTTAGTCAGTTAGAAGTTAGAAGCCAAGCTAGCAAGATGTGAGTCTCACTGTGCAGATTGTCTGGTCTGGGGATCTACGAATAAAGTAACATCATCGTAAATCGAAGTCTTGTGTTTATTAATAAAAACTAACAATGACACAGGGCTTCTGATAACAAGAAATCCCTAGCAACAAAAACCAGACCCGGAATCCTCAATAGAAGACCAGACGAGACCTTAGAAGATATATCAGACCAAGATAGATGATAGACGATCAGGACTAAAGCCGGCCAGAAGAATAGACGACAGAGTAAGAATTAAAGAAAGGTATATAACGTTAAATGCTGATTTGGCTTAGTGAAAAGACCAGTATATAACATATACCTATTTAGTGCCGGTAAAGAAGGTGCTATGCAACACTCACCAGCAGCGTGAAGAAAGTAAACTAGTGCTAGTGGTATAAGAGTACTTAGTCAGCAAAATACTCCTGTATTTATGAGGATTGGGACATAACCGTTAATGTTCATAGGTAGGGTATATAACAGTTATCTAATGCCAAAGTCACCCTTGTAGAAAAACAATAGTGCAGAGATGCTGATAGGTATGTGTCCTGCATCCCTGACACGCAAAAATCTAAAAGGACGCAGTAAAATCGCATCCATGCATCCCAGTATTTTTCTTTTTTCTTTCCTCACTGTAAATACATTTCAATAGTTTCTATTGAAAGGAATTACACAGGATAGGTTACAAGGTAGGGGTTAGATGGCTTTAATTATTTCCCCAGATCATAAATAAAAACCCTACAATCTATTAAGAAACTTTAGTTGGGACCCATAAATTTCCCTGGGTACTCATTCAAAGCAAATATGTGCATCTCAGGACACACTAAATTAAAAAGCTATCAGTATCACTGGTAGTGGTACTATTTAATCCATAGTTGGAGGGGGGGGATAAGGGGGTTCATACCTTTCCCAAGGGTATTAGTTTGAAAGTGAATGTAATAGCAAGACTGGAGTTTGAACTCACTTATTATGAGTTTGCAGTCCAGCACATTAGCCACAGGGACTACGATCCCCACCCCCCAATGGAACAAAGAATAAAATCAAAATTACTAACACTAAGTTTTCCCTGGACAAAGTTTCCTTCAAAGTACATTCCATCCAATGTGACCACAATGCCGTTTCCATGGCGATTATCATCCTGCCATAATCCCATGTATTTTTCACCTGAAAACAAAAAAATAATTAAAAAAAAAATATCTATAACAAATCCACTAACAAAACAAACAATGTTTATTTGTTTCTCTGTCCTGCTAAGAACACAACGTACTACGGTGAGTCAAAAGTTTTGCAATATTTTGGTACATATTAGTTTTGTAGGGATTATCTTCCCGCTGAGTTGTCGCTTGTTCTCACCAGGGGCTATAGTATTTAAGCGCCTGGTTCAAACGTCTCTTCCTCTCTTTTCCGGTTGCTCGACTACGAGACACATGGGTTAGTTAAGGTCTACCCTTTCTCATTGGGGCTTCGTCCCCCCCTTACATTACTGTAAGTTATTCACACAGCATGGACTATTCCTAGTCTCATGTCTGTGGCTTTTATGTTTATCTTTTTACCATTCATGAATGTGTCTTTATCTTTACTTATGTGTGTATGTTTATGTACACCTTGTATTATGTACCCTTTTATCCATGTGCTGTATACGTATTAAATGTTTTGTTTATCAAACCTTTGTCGGAGTTTGTATCTTCAAGTATAATATTACTTTTCATCATACAACTGGTGACTACCCGAAGTGATGAACACGTTTTTTGAAGGCTTTGGAACTTTAACCTTACAGTTTGGAGCACACATGATAAAAATAGAAATGAATCCAACAGAAATGTTGTAAAGATAATTGGAAGAATAAATATATTTTTTGGTATGGATGAAATTTTATTATTATTATTTGTCAACATGTATTTCAATCTACACTCACAGTATTCTATTTAAAATTATTCTAAATATAATATAATAGAAAATAATAGAAACAAAATATGAGGAATGTCCTGAAGATGATCATTTGTTTGCATGCCTGATATTTGCATGTTTTGCATCAAGTATATGAAATTAATGTGAACAAGATGCATATATAATTAATATATAATTGAAAGGGTAATCTGAACATTAGCTACATAAATGAGAGTAATCTCCCCTTGTTTGTTTTACTCTGAGGAAGCCTTATGTATTGGCCGGCCATTTTCATTTCACCGTAAATCTACACTGAAAATACAAATTTGTTCGAATGAATACAACTGCATGTTTTAGCACAAAAATAACATAAAATGTATTCTTAATTCCAATTAAGTTCATTTCAAATAATGCACAAGCACAATTAGGAACACATTTTATGATATTTTCGTATTAAAAACATGGAGTTGTATTGATTCAAACAAATTCGTATTTTCAGTGTAGATTTACAGTGAAATGAAAATGGCTGACCAAAACATAAGGCTTCCTCAAAGTGAAACAAACAAAGTGAGGTTACTCTAATTTATGTAGCTAATGTTCAGATTACCACTGAAAGTATCTAAATAGTCTTACCTCTGAGCACATCATCAAGGACACCATAACCGCAACGTTTGTCTACCATCCATTCACCAATATAAACACTTGCCACACTAGCCAAGTGCTTTCCTTGTCGAAGAACTCCATGTCCAAATTTCTGACCATCTTTGAAGTAACCATCATAACGGTCTCCACTTGGATAACTAATAAAAGAAGAAGAACAAAAAAAATTGAATTAAGTCATTGCAATTTGGTATTATCTCTGTTTGTGTAAAAACTGAGGATCGTTTTATAAGATATTTCTTTACTGCCATTTTAAAATAATTTTGTAATTACATTTATAAAAGAAAATTCATGTGGCTCTGTCTTTTGTTTATGTTCAATATTAAATAATTACTGAATAATATTACTACTACTAATACTACTAGATGAAAAGCAAATGAAATTAAAATCAAAGAAATACTTCATTCAATAAAAATCTAAGATAATATTACTACTACTAATACTACTAGATGAAAAGCAAATGAAATTAAAATCAAAGAAATACTTCATTCAATAAAAATCTAAGATATATTACTACTACTAATACTACTAGATGAAAAGCAAATGAAATTAAAATCAAAGAAATACTTCATTCAATAAAAATCTAAGATAATATTACTACTACTACTAATACTACTAGATGAAAAGCAAATGAAATTAAAATCAAAGAAATACTTCATTCAATAAAAAACTAAGATAATATTACTACTACTAATACTACTAGATGAAAAGCAAATGAAATTAAAATCAAAGAAATACTTCATTCAATAAAAATCTAAGATAATATTACTACTACTAATACTACTAGATGAAAAGCAAATGAAATTAAAATCAAAGAAATACTTCATTCAATAAAAATCTAAGATAATATTACTACTACTAATACTACTAGATGAAAAGCAAATGAAATTAAAATCAAAGAAATACTAATGAAAATTGAATAATTCTTGACAATTCTTCAGATATCTTCATACACATTTAATGAGAAAGAATATTTTTTTCAAATTAAAGAGAGAAAAACAAACTTACATGACTGAACCAAGACCATTCATTTTACCATCTTTCCAGGAACCTTCATAAACCTCCTCAAACTCTCCTTTGGGGACAATATATTTACCATTCCTGAGAAATAAAGGAACAAAATGACAATTAGCAATAAATAAATATAAGAAGAGACTATTCATATTTGGTAAGAATAAATTGGAAAATAATGTATTAAAATATTTTTGTTTACTTACCCATGTTGCAATCCATTTATGAATTTTCCAATGTATCGTCTTCCATCAGGCCATTTCATTTCTCCACTGAAATAACAGAAAATAATTCATTTTTAAAAAGAAGATTTAAAAAAAATAACATTAAACTTTGGATTATTGGGACTATTGTCCTCATCTTTATTGGTGTTTTGGCTGATGTGCCCTCCGGCCTTCTTCAGGTATTTCTTGTCGGACTTGGGAACATTCTTGTCTAACTCGATAACCTTCATGTCATAACTTGGAGCCTTCACAGAACTTTGAACCGAACCCTTTTTTCAATCCACAGGGGTAGACTGTTCTCATTCTGTTAACCATGACCAGGTACAAGTGTTAATTATTCTATGTTATCGCCCTTGGCTAGGCTTGAACTTGCAGCCCAGAAATGACTGTCACTTAGAACTGTATTTGTAGAGTTTTTAAATGCCATCCTTGGCCAGTTGAGACTGCAAACAAACAGTGATACTTGCTGGAGCTGCTGTTGTCTCTCCTTCCTTCTGGCTCTCTTTTCTATCGTGGCTTCTTTCCTCTCTTTTTCACTCCTTTTTGTGCTTTGTTTTACAAGGAGACACTAGGCTGCTCAGATTTCTGCACCAATCTCCCCCCCAAAAAAAAAAACAAAAAACAAAAAAACAAAACAAACAAAACAAAAACAAAACAAAAGACGTACTGGCCATGAATTTTTGCTTTCATCCAACTTCCATTATATGTAGCATCTTTGAAGACAGCATGTTTTGAAAATTTGTATTGAGCTTGTCGAACCAAAGGAGGAGTCAGTCGGTTGGCTTCCACCCGGCTACTGCCACTGATGGACGAAGATCTTGGAGGACGATAACAATTGTTAATGGCTTGATTCAGTTCCATTAACCATTCAGCCTAAACAAAAAAACAAAACAAGACAACAAATTCATAAAAGTCTAGTTACCTTAATCAAAAATTATTGTTATCTTTTATTAATTTTAATGGCATGCCAACCTGTCAAGGGTCGCTTTATGCCAAGAGGTTAGCCACTGGACTATCCGGTCAAAACCAGAGTTAGAGGCATTTGCCTCTCATCCCACTTATAAGGGCGTGACACAAGGACATTTTTATGTGGGTCCACCCATAAGCTGAAGCTCATGGGTGGTAGGCACAAAAAATCTGTTGATCTCGTCGGCATTCCCCCTCAAGGCCTCAGGCACTGATCAATAAACCCAGCCCTGCCCTTTTAGATCAAAGGGGCAGGTATTGCCTGGGGGGATGGCCTCTGGGGTCAACAATGCTAACTTGTAAGGTCCAGTGGCCGAAGCTCACTGGACCCCCAGTCGAAACCAGAGTTAGATATGTTGGACATATCTACACACTAATAACATGCAGTTGTATTTATATATACAACAAAATGGCGCTTTACAGTGTGAACGGGAAAGTTAATTTACATATTGATATTGAAAATTTGATTTTTAATAAAGATGTGCTTAGCATTATTGATTTCTAATTGTTTGGTTTTATCTTAATGAATATGAGCATCGGGGATAAAACTTAAAAGAAATCCATTAACAAGAAGAAATAACTGTATTTTATTCTTTACTACCTATTTTAACTAAATAGTTAAATTAGGAAAATTTAGCAATGAAAGATAGGAGTGATGGAAGAGTAAATTTCAGTTCTATTTTTCAGTTATACACCCCTCTGTTTCAAATCTTTTTATCTGCATTCTTATTTAGTTTTATTAGCCTTTCTAATTTAATATACTTTAAAACTTAAATACTCACACCTGGGGGGGGGTGCATATATTTGCTAACAAATATCAAAAGATGTCTAAATTACTTAATGAAATGCTTTGTAAATTTCTTACCTTACTGGCTAATGAGGCAGCAGTCAAAATAAAAATATCTTCTGGAACAATTATAACCAAAGTGTCTCTAGAAATTAGAAACAATATGAAAAGGTTAAACACAAAAAAAAAGAAAATGAAGAAAAGAAAAAAAAAAGAAAAAAACAAAATCACATTCAATATCAAAATTCATATCAAGAGCCGGGTTAGCTCAGTCGGTAGAGCGTTCGGCTAGAAACCACAAGGTTCTTTGTTTGAAACTGGCCCATGCCAGCTCAGCGTATAAGTAGTACAGGGAACTGTGCGGTAAAGTAAGGAGCTGATGGTAGGTGTGGCGCTCCACCTCAGATGCAAAAACCATCTCCTTTTCTAATGCTAGTGAAAAGAGGATAGACTTCTGACTTTAGGCCACCCCGACAACTTTAGATTATTTAAATTAATGGTATATTTAATAATAAATTAATAAATTATTTAAATTAATGGTTTATTTTATCCAAGCCATGCAGAGGAAAATATTATGGTTCTCAGTGATGCTGATAGCTTTTTGATTTAGTGCGTCCTGGGATGCACATATTTGCTTTGAATGAGTCCCTGGGAAAATTTATGGGTCCCAAGTAAAGCCGTCTAACTCCTAACTTGTAACCTATACTGTGTAATTTTTTCTTAAGAAACTATTGAAATATATTTACAGTTAGCTTGAAATGGTGAGGGAAGAAAAAAGAAAAACACTCGGAGACATGGATATGATTTTACTACGTCCTTTTAGATTTTTGTGCATCAGAGACACAGGACGCGTACCTATCAGCATCTCTGGGTTCTACTTCATAGATAATTATGCACTACAACATTTGACTCTTCTATTGTCTAGTCATGTTTTTATTTTTTTTTTATTTTTACATATAATTTATTTTTAGACTTGGATTTCAACATTTCAAAAAAAAAAATTTGTAGATATTTGCTGTTTCTTTAAATGTAATAAAACTTTGAATTATGGGTTTTTTTCAGTTTTATAATAATAATTCTCATAAAATAATATAAAAATGGAAAAAATATGGAAAAAAAAAAAAGGAATTTACCAAAAGTAAAAAGAAATGGAATTAAGAAAACTTTGAAAAGGAAAATTGGGGTCCCTAAGTAGGTATTTACCTCTCATCCCACTTATGAGGGCATGACACAAAGACATTTTTATGTGTGCCCACCCACAAGCTGACGCTCATGGGTGGTAGGCACAAAAAATGCATCGATCCCGTCGGCATTCCCCCTTGAGGGGGGCGCCTCCTGGGATCAACGCTATTAATTGTACTTCCCCGATCCAGTGGCCGAAGCTCACTGGACTCCCTGGATGGGACAGGAAAGGGGTCCCTAACTATACAAGACAATAAACCATCAAATATGGCAATTAGTTTTTGCAATTTATTTGCTTAAATACTTACTGTGTTTGCTCTATTTCTGTGGATGTATCAACCCAAACTGTCTCGAGAGGAAAAATTGTGATTGAAGAACCCTGAAAATGACAAAAGACAGTTTGTTTATTGTAATTATTTGGTATCACTAGTGGTGGTACTATTTTTTTTATTCTTGGTCTAGCACTAGGGAAAAGGGGATAGACACCTTCGCTGATTGGCTGGTACCAACTTTAGGCCACCCCGACGACTTTACTTACTTTTTTACTTTATATATATATATATATATATATATATATATATATATATAAAAGATTTTTGGATGTTTGTTTTTTTATAGAAGCAAGTTGAATAAATTATTATTTATATTTCTGCTTGAAGGCAATTATAAATGCATGTATCGAATAAGATTCGATAATTATAGAAAATAATCTTGACAAGTAAATCCCGCAAAGGATGGCTCGCCATGTAGAACACCGTACAGACTGTTTCGACTTTATTAAGTCTCTTCAGCGATGTATACTAACGACTCCCCTCCGACAGGAATCGAAACCGGGACTTCACAGGCATAGTCAGAGACCATATCCGTTCGGCCGCCGGTACATAGCGAACAATCCCTGCGAAATTATCCTTGTCAATGATATATATATATATATATATATATATAATTATTATCCATAAATAAGTACAACACTAATAATTTTAATTTACTTCTAAACCTAAGATACCAGGATATCATTTCTAGTGGAATAACATACAACTGAAATGAATATCATTTAGGTATAATTTAGATATCAAACTGTAAAACCATTGAAACTAAGTTTAGTTTCAAAATATATTTACTGTATTGAATTTTGAGTTGTACTATTTTGATGTACTTCAGTTTGTTTATTGTAATTATTTATTATCAGTAGTAGTGGTACTATTTTTTTTTAATGAAACAGATCACTAATTAGGACTGAGCCTATTCTAGTAGTGACCACCCCAAGCGGAGTTTAACAGGTTTGAATTCAGAGTTTTCCATCTCTTAGACAAGGTTAAAGAGCCCAGTCTGCCCTCCTATTTACCCATAGCTGGAGAGAGAGAGTAGTTGGATTCATACCTTTCACAAGAGTATTAGTGCTATGTGAACTGTAGCTTCGTGCAGGATTTGAACTTGGGTCGACGAGTCCATTTCCTACAACTCAATTACACCACACCTCCAACTAACCCATAGCTGGAGAGAATTATTTACTATGCAAAGAGAGAAGCACTTTGAACATAGAACCTGCAACTTAATATTCATGATCTCCTCAGTGCCAGCCAAACCTATTCTGTACCTATAACGGCATTCACCCTGGGTTAGTTGAGTCGGCTCCATCAAAGGTGTGTATAAAAATTGGTATCAGTTTTCCACCAAAAAAAGAAGATTTACCATCTTTCCAGGAACCTTCATAAACCTCCTCAATTGGGGACAATATATTTACCATTCCTGAGAAATAAAGTTATTGTGACGAATGCAGAAGCTTTTATTCCAGTTGAAGAAATTCAAAATTATTGAACACAAAAAAAATTGGATGATGATGGATCGACTACTGTGATTATTGCACAACTTGTGGATTATTTAATGCCATACCGATTTTTAATAATTAAAGGTGTGTTTGTATTTATAGTTGACTGATTCTTTTCTCATGTAAATTATATTACTACAGGGGCCGGGTTAGCTCAGTCGGTAGAGCGTTCGGCTAGAAACCACAAGGTTCCTAGTTCGATACCGGTCCTCGCCAACTCAGCGTATGAGTAGCACAGGGATCTGTGTGGTAAAGTAAGGAGCTGATGGTAGGTGTGGCGCTTCACCTCAGATGCTAAAAAACAATCTCCTTGGTCTAGCGCTATTGAAAAGGGATAGACTCCCTCGCTGACTGGCTGATACCGACTTTAGGCCGCCCTGTCGACTTTACTTTACTTACTTACAATACCACAGTCCAGCACATTAACCACTATGCCACAGGACCCCCCCCCCCAACATCTTAAATAAGTAATATTTATTAACTTACATGCACATGTACAAAGATATCATTGAAGAGAAGAAAGTTGTGAACGGAAAAGCGTCCAGCGCTGGCCTGTGTCAGTGGGTGCTGCTTGGTATCACGCAGCAGACGGCGCTCTGGAGTGCGGAGACTTTCCTGAAAGAAACAAAAAATTAAATGGTACAATCACAAAATAATTTACAATATATACTCGTATGATGAATGATCCCTAATTTTCAGCAGATCCATTGGTTTGTTTGTTTTACGGCATATCAACCTCAGTGAGTCATTTAATGCTGGCAAAGTTTTGAAATAAATTCATTCTTAATGGATACTCAATTTTTTTATAAATACATTTTTCTATTTAACCAATAGATGGGACCCTAACAGGTACTACCACTCTGGGTCAGAGTGGATCAGGGAGCAATGGTGATGAAGAGGTGCTCCACATTCCCCAGAACTCCAAAACTGGAACCTCACCATCAGATAGAGTTTAACATCATTCCCAGGACATGAAGACCCTCAGCCACCACATTCTAGCACCCATATGATAAAAAGGGGCTGGGCTTGCCATAAGGGCAATAGGGTTGGGGCAATCATATAGGTGCTAGGGCTTGACATGATTAATCGGAGGGGGCTTCTCCAACCGCCTGTCTAGCCTAAGTAAGAGTACAAGTTGAGTGTTGTAGGTCATGGACTGCTCATCCACCAAGACTCTGTACTTAAGCATCACAAGTCGCCATCCATGGCTAACAGGTGGCCTCATTTGGGGGAGTCTTACCCCTCTGCAGAGGTGCAGTCAGTGTATTCAAACGCCCCAGCCGACAGGGTGGGATCCATTGGTAAAAAAAAGTTGACAACCCCTGATTTAAGTTAACAACTATTTCTTGGAACTAATGAAATTCCAAGAGAAGATTCTTATGAACCAATGCTGAACCCCATCACTTTATGAATTCAACTATTCTCCCTCCAGCTATGGGTGAATAGTAAGACAGATAGGGCTCCTTAAACTTGGTATGGCAACCAGTCTAGGAGAAGGAAAACTTCCAATTCAAACCTGTTAAACTCTGCCTTAGAAATTGACCTTGTGTTACATTCTGCTCGTGTGGAGGGGTTGGGTAAATATATTATTTTTTGTAAACAACTTAATTAATGGGGAATAGTATCGATAAAAAATAACATTTTTTCTTCTTTTATTTTGTCGATTTGTACATGGATGTCAAAAACTTCCACAAGTGGTGTAGGGAGTTTGCAATGATGGCAATGTCCAACGCTTCACCTATGACAAGGCAGGCAGCTAGTATGACATGGACATACAAAAACTGCCACAGTGCCTACAAAAATGGGTATTTGCCTCATACCCCACTTGTATGGGCTGGGCACAAGGCCTCGTTTTAACGTGGGCCCACCCACAAGCCGAAGCTCATGGGTGGGAAAGAACAAAAATTGCGTCGATCCCCTTGGCATTCCCCCACAAGGAAGGCACCTCAAGCGCTGGGCAATAAACCCAGCCCTGCCCCCAAGGGGGCAGGTATTGCCTGGGGGAATAGCCCCCTGGGACCGACACTATTAATTGAAAACACCGGTCCAGTGGCCGAAGCACACCGGACCCCCTACAAAAATGCATTGACTGAAATGGTGATTATGTAGAAATATAGTTACATACTCAAACTTCAAGATGATCTAAACATCATTGACAATATATATATTGATACATATATAAAGGACAGTTGGTGTGTATATGTATGTATGTCAAAAGGAAACTACGAAAATAAAACAATTAATGACAAATAAATATATATACATATTCACTATGAACAGAGCTTGGTTTTTGTGTAAAAATAATGAAGATTATATTTATATCTAGGAAGATATTTAAAAATTAGGATTTGAATAGTAAGAGAAGGGTAAGTCATTTGATCGTGATTAAAACATAAATCAATTATGTAAGACCAAAACAATCAATGGGAGATTAACTTTTTATTATCTACCCAGGCAATGCAGAGTAGCTGCTTCTAGTATACAATAAATGTTTCTGTGATTTATTATACAATAAATTATACAATAAATGTTTAATAAAAATATTATACAATAAATTATACAATAAATGTTTCTGTGATTTCTAAATATTTTGGAGACCCTTAGGATTAGCCTTGTGAAAAATAAGAAAGTACTTACAACTAATCGTTGTGTACTTGCTTCCCAAAAGACTCTGGTTACGTCAGCCAATTTATGTTCTTCATTGGAAGCAAGTTTTAAGGAATCCCACTCAATAGAAATACCACTCAAAAAAGACCGCATTTCAGAATCCTAAAAGAGAAAAAAGAAAATACACAATCGTTGGTTAGATTTTATTGTTTCATAATTGATGGTCATACTATCAATTTTGCAAAGTTAGTGTAGAAAAAGTATTTGAATTCAAATCAAAATAGTTGGAGATTTGATGGACGTTTTGTAACCTTAGTCTGACCCTCTGCTTCCGTTTGCTATTGCAAGTGTGAGATAATATATTTTGGTCGGACTGTCGAGATGGGAGGACATGTTAGCTAGATTCTTGCACCATGCGTGGTTAAGGATCCATACTTAAAAGAAGTAAATATGTGAATTCACTAAAATAAATGCTCCCACACCCACCAGAGTTACAGAATTGGAACCACCTCCCAGAGTTACAGAATTGGAACCTCAACACCTGATTGACATTACTGTAATAATGAAATCTAAAAACGTTCTAAAACAATTTAATAAAAACAATTTAATCGTTGAAATGTAGATTTTAAATCATTTCAAAACAAACTTTAAAATTTTAATTTTTTTCTTTTTATGCATATACTCCATAATCAAAATTTTTCCCCATTCAATTTATATTTTTTTTGTTTTTTTGAGGCTTGATATAGACATATCATTTTTGTTTTTTCTTTTGAGGAAAGACAAGTTTTTTTTCTTTTTAATTTTTTATCTTGACTGTGTTTACTATTTGAGTATGGCCATCATTTAAGTTAGTTCAGTTACATTCAAAAAAGGAGATTTTTAAAAATGACAAATTTAATATCAAATAGTTCAATACCATTTTTAGTAGAAAGAATTAATCCCGATAAAAGTTATTTAATGTTTATTTCAACGTTATTTTAATGTTTTCATATGTGTAGAATGAATTTAATCGGGAAATTACTGTAGAATAAACATCATACTCACTTTCACAGAAAGGCTGTGACTATCATCCAGTCACCAGACAAAAAAAAAAGATAGAGAGTAACTGAATACACTCTATAGCAACTGAGAGGACATGGTCAAGTGTTCAGTATATATGGATAAAAATATATGCACTAAAACCACCAGCCAATCAAAATCCTGGAAATAGACTTGACCATGCCACAAAGTAGAATAGCCCAAGCTGCTCTTTAAACCAGTTACCAAGTCTGGATTCTCAGAAGCAGATTCAACTTGCAATACGGTTGAAGACTCATTAGTCAACACAAATCTCTACAATTACAAGAAACTTTGTTTACACCCTCTCCCTCAAAAACTCCCAACTTCATTTAAGGGTGCAAATATCATACACCAGAAAGTAAAGGAAATCTATATCTTTACTTACCAAAGGATATCCCATAGACAATTTATCAGCCATATGTCCATATTCTTTGAGGCGCCGTAGGGGATATTGCATTATTCTCTGCAAGGCCGATGAAAAATTAATCTTCTCTGTGTTGGTTTCATCCAAAATATCAGCAAATACAGTCTGGATTTTCTCAAAATAAGAACTGAAATATAAAATAAAAGTGTTTGGTTTGGTTTGAATTGTTTTACGGCATATCAACCTCAGTGGGTCATTTAATGCCGATAAAGTTTTGAAATAAATCAATTCTTAATGGATAATACAATTTTTTTATAAATACATTTTTCTATTTAACCCATAGCTGGGACCCTAACAGGTACTACCACTCCGGGTCAGAGTGGACCAAGGAGCAATGGTGATGAAGAGGTGCTCCACATTCCCCAAACCTCCAAAGCTGGAACTTCACCATCAGATAGTGTTTAACGTCATTCCCAGGACATGTAAACTCTCAGCCACCGCCTTCTAGCACCCATATGATAAAAAGGGTTGGGGCTTGCCATAAGAGCAATAGGGTTGGGAAAATCATATAGTTGCTAGGGCTTGACGTGACCAGTCTAGTTCAAGCAAGGACCAAAGTGGAGTATTGCAAGTCATGGACTGCTCAACCACCGGGTTCTATCCTTAAGCATCACAGGTTACCACCCACAGCCGACAGGTGGCCTCATTGGGGGAGTCTTATCCTTCTGCAGAGGTGCAGTCAGTGCATTCTAACACCCCAGCTGACAGGGCGGTTCATGAGGTGCAATCATCATTGTATAAGAATTAGGGTGGTTAGTATTATTTGGATTATTCGGACTATTGTTCTCATCTTTATTGTTATCTGTACAACGTTTCAGCTGATGTGCTCTCTGGCCTTCTTCAAGTATTTCTTGTCAGACTCTGGAACCTTTTTGTTGTAATCGGGAGCCATCACGGAACTTTGAACCCAACCCTTTATTCAATCCACGGGGGTATCCTGTTCTCATTCTACTATTCTATATTACTGCTGCCCCTGACCAGGATTGAACCTGCAGCCTAGAGATAACTGTCATTTAGACCTGTCTAAACCTAATGCCTTTATCCACTATGCTATGTGTCCAATTGAAATACCAGAAGAAGGCAGGAGGGCATATCGTCCGAAACGTTGTACAGATAACAATAAAGATGAGGACTAAATTAAATTTACATACATACCTTCCCAACTTTGCACAGAACTCAAAACCATTGATTGCTACCATGTCTCCGAAAGAATGGGAATAGTTTTTGAAAACCTTGAGCAAGTTATTTGACTGCTGGAACATGTGACTTTGAGTAATATCTTCATTACCACGGATTAACCTTGTCAGTTCCACACAGTTTTCACCAATCTAGAAAGAAAACAGATAAATTTAACATTGCGACAATAAAGAATTGTTAATTCTTTCTTCAAATAAATATACAAAGGATGCTCTAAAAGCAATGGGTGCAACTTATTTCCAAAGAAACAACAACAGATACAGGGAGCACAATAATAACATTGGATAGGGCAAGTTTTCAGCTACTAAACACTAAAAAATTAGGAGGTTTTGGGGGACTGGAACGGATTAATAGCATTTCAGTTTATATCAATGGGGAAAAATGATTTGATATACAAGGAAAGTGAGTTACGAGCAGAACAAATTCTAGTAATAATGTTCTCCCAACTATGCTGCACTCTGCTCACCAACAATCAAAATCTATCTCGAAATGCCTCGTCCACCCGTCGCAAGAGCCAAAATGCTACTGCCAGCTTTTTTTGTAGTCGTTGTACGTAATCGTTTGACGCTCTCTTTAGCCGTCGCCGTATGCTTATATGCACGCCCGATCTCGAGAGAATTTGCATACGTACAATCTCATTCTCGCTGGTTCGAGATCGCCCATCGTTAAATATAGTGTTTACAGCAGCCATATTTCTTTCCCGCGATGACCCTGCAAGCCAGACTCATCCGCGCACACTTTGAGTTTCGAGGTATGTTATTTTCATTACATCCACACAAATTAAACTCATAAATCAAGGTAACATTATTTTTAGTTTCTAGAAGAATAAAAGAAAAGTTTTTCTTAAGAAATATCCAATAAATTATTTTCTTATAAACATTATTACATATCTATTCAAAAATGTACATATCAAAATCCTTATTAACGTTCCATTCATTGTTCATTTCTATCTTGGTAAATAGAGCTTCAATCTCAATACACACACCTTGTATATATATATATATATATATATATATATATATGTTAAGTTTTTAATGGCCATTGCTTGGCCTTATAGCAGAAGTGCTTATCTGGTGGAATCCTTGATAAAGAGTCTGTTGACAATGTGAATCCTTTGGTTACTAAAGTGTCCTCAGTTACTGGTAATCGTATAAGTCCTTAGTGAGTATTGGTAAAGATCCCGGCAATCCTATGTGTGTCCTCCAATAGGGCAATTTTAATATTGACCGATATGGGGGGGGTTTAAGTATCTTATCAGGCCACTAATACTGCCAGTGATTGGTTAGAAGAGTCAATCACGTGACCATGGCCAGTCTATAAGTATAAGCGGGGAACTAGCACACACCTTATATGCAATAAAATACAACATTCATTGTTCATTTCTATCTTGGTAAATATAGCTTCAATCTTAATACTTTATATATATATATATATATATATGAAAAGGGAATGACTTACCAGTGAAAATATTGGGTTGGTCTCAATATTTAGTTGATACAAGTTTTACCCGGATAAGTCAGTGTTATAACAAATATAAAGTGCTCAAAATGTAAGTAGAGCAGATTTATTATTATAGTGTATACAGAAATAACCTACTCGAGTTTCACCATAAGGATCTTCAGGGTTAAATCCACTGAATTAATAAGGATATTAAAACTGTTTTCAACGGTGATAATTACAACATGAACTTGCACAATTAACTGTAATTAATCAATATCTTGATTAATTCAGTGGATTTAACCCTGAAGATCCTTATGGTGAAACTTGAGTGGGTTATTTCTGTACACACTATAATATATATATATATATATATAGGTAGGTTATATATATATGGAGGCGCGTGGGCTAGTGGTTAGAGTCGTGGAAAATGGACTTGTTGTTTCGTGTTCAATTCCTAGACGAAGCTGTTGGGATTTCACATAGTGCTAATACCCTTGGGAAAGGTATGAATCCATATATTCTCCCTCCAGCTATGGGTTAAATAGTAGGGCAGACTGGGCCCTTCAGCCTTGGGTAGGTAACCAGTCTAGAAGAGGGATAACTCTGAATTCAAAATTCCTGAGGTCAGTCGTTGATTGGGTTCGTGGCATTCCTTGATGCACCAATTCTTTCCTATCGACTGTGCAAAAAAAAAGTGTGGAATGGTCCTACACAAGCCTTCATAACTATAAACAAATCACTGTGTTGGTTGTTCACTGGATGAACACTCATGCGTTGAAAATCGACGAGAGAGTCCATTTTAAAATTTATATATATATATATATATATATATATATATATATATATATATAGAGAGAGAGAGAGAGAGAGAGAGAGAGAGAGAGAGATTTACTTACTTTATTGGTGAGATCAAGGAAAGACTCGACAACATTATTAAATGTTGGTTTGTAAGGATTGGCATCCATTGAACAAAAGAAAACTGAAAATAGAAAATAAAAAAGAAAAGTATTTTACTCTATTGATTTAGTAAAGAAGATTTTATGGTTATTTCCTATAACTCCAACATAAACAAAGGGGAACCACTCTTGACTGATAAATTATTTATTTATTGATATACTAGAAAAAAAGAAGTTAGGGTTAGGGTTTAGGGTTAGTTTAATAGGAAAATAAATAAATAATTTATCAGTCAAGAGTGGTTCCCCTTTGTTTATGTTGGAGTTATAGGAAATAACCGATTTTATTCCTATATACTTAAAGGCCGCCTTGAGTGGTCATCAAGCTCATTATTAAGCTACATCTTATTTAGAGAATTTAATAGATCTTTAACAGTCGTCCATGTTGATATTGATGATTCAATTTAATAAAAGAGTGTACGATTCTAATTAGCATTTCATCATCATTTTTATTATATTGAGAATTTGGTAATTCCATGTCAAATCATCCAGAAAAAAGTTAAATTGTCACCCACCCCCCTTCAATTTTTCTGAATTGTTTTCCAGATGTGGATTATGTTAATGTTAGACAATCCCCAAAATTTGAGCTTCCAATTCCAAAAATTAATAGAGTTATGTCGATTTTTAGCTCTCCAAATTTGGTGGGGTTGACAAAAAATGGCAACTTTTTGTAATCTATTTTTGTATGTAAAAATGAGTTCTAGAGCCTCCCTAAACAGTATGTGGAGAAAGGTAGACAAACACAGGATGTTATGGAAACTGGATGTTTATTGTCGACGATGCAACATTTCGGTCTTTTACACCATCATCAGGACTTGGATATAGTTCTTGCTTCAATGATGGACTTTCAGCATTTTGAGAATGTCCATCATTGAAGCAAGAACTATATCCAAGTCCTGAAGATGGTCTAATAGACCAAAACGTTGCATCGTCGACAATAAACATCCAGTTTCCAGAACATCCCGTGTTTGTCTACCTTTCTCCACACACATATATATGTGTGTGTGTGTGTGTGTGTTAACAAATAACATTTTGTAAGGACATTTTTTTTTAAATTGAAAGACTAAGAAAGTTAATTTCCTTTGGATTTTTCATCACTCATTCAAATAGGCAGAGAACTTACCAGAAGTTTTTAGAGGTTTTAGAAATTTTGATGCAATTTTGTTTAAGTGAAAATAGAAATTTCGTTCTGACAAGGCAAGCTCGAAAGCCGTGGCTGTTTGTCCTGATGAACTCTTCCCAACCAAACAAGCGCAAGTGCTTCCTCCTGCAACCAATGAGCGAATCCATCCAGACTAGGAAAAAAAGAAACAAAGAAAGAAAATTAAAAAAAAAATTAAATAAGCAACAATATTCAAGATAATGTCTGGGGAAAGAATGAAAATACATATAACAATCACAAAAAAGTTATATGCAAAAGGAAAAGAAATTGTGTTCAATTGTAGGTTTGATTTGGTTTGGTTTGTTTTGTTTTATGGCATATCAACCTTAGTGGGTCATTTAATGCCAACAAAGTTTTGAAATAAATTCATTCTTAATGGATACTCATTTTTTTTTTATAAACACATTTTTTTTATTTATTTAACCCTTAGATAGGACTCTAACAGGTACTACCACATCGGTTCAGAGTGGATCTAGGAGTAATGGTGATAAAGAGGCGCTCCACATTCTGCAGAACTCCCAAGCTGGAACCTCACCGTCAGATAGAGTTTAACGTCATTCCCGGGACATGTAGACCCTCAGCCACAACCTTCTAGCACCCATATGATAAAAAGTTTGGAGCTGGTCATAAAGGCAATAGGATTGGAGCAATCATATAGGTGCTAGGGCTTGATGTGACCAGCCGATTGATCAGAGGAGGCCTCTCCGACTGCCTGTCTAGTCTAAGTAAAGACCTAATTGGAGTGTTGCATGTCATGGACTGCTCAGCCACCTAGGTTCCACCTTAAGCATCACAGGTCACCACCCACGGCCAGCAGGTGGCTCCATTGGGGGAGTCTTACCCCTCTGTAGAGGTGCAATCGGTGTGTTCTAACGCTCCAGATGACAGGGGGTTTCAATTGTAGGAAAAGAATAAACATTGAACTCAGTCGATAGAACATCCACTCTAGGAACCACAAGGTTCTGGGTTCAATACTGGCATTTGCCAACTCAGTGCATGAGTGGCACAGCTGGGAGCTGATGGTAAGTGTGGTGCTCCACTACAGATGCAAAAACAATCTCCCTTGTCCAGTGCTAGAGAAAAGGGAATATATTTTACCTTTCCACACACTCATATATATATATATATATTATATATATATATATATATATATATTACTTTTCCACATGAACATATATATTATATATAGATAGATAGATAGATAATATGAGTGCTATATTTATAAACAGTGGTTAATATCATAGATAGAACATCTCTATCTAAGTTAAATTATCATGGACATGGAGTCAACAGCACCGGGTTACTGACAGTTTCTCACCTATTTGGTCTTCAGACCAAGCAGTTGACACTATATTTATGCTACCTTATATATATATATATATATGTCAGACCCTTAAGCCTCCATTTTTTTTTCATCTGTTGTACCCAAAAGTTGTATATATATATATATATGAGTAAGAAAAGGTGGAATGAAAACATCACACAATGCTGTTAAAGAAGAAAACAATTTATAATATAATCATAGCTGATATTGATCAATATTTCGATTTTACAAAAATCATCATCAGAGCTCATTCACTCCCGTAGTTGTTTGGGTCGGAGAGGAAAGTCAAAATGAGTTTACAAAACAAAAAACCTTAATACTGCAAAAAACGAAAGACGTTACAATATTCACCAACGTGGGCATTTCGCGCCATATATATGTCGGTCATGTTCCATGTATATCTTTTGTCAACAAATGTAGCGAATTTTTGAGATTTTGGCAACAAGGCGAAAACAATTTAAACGGTTAAGAATGTGACGGTTGGAATTCAAAAGACTTTTAGTAAAGGAATTTTTTACGATTAAATGTTTTTATTATTTAAATTTTATTTTTAAGTTCTGTAATTCATAAATGATTAGATATTTACTGTAATTAGTTTTTATATATAAAGTGAAAAAGTTATGAGCGGAATATGTTAATATTTTAGAAAAGGAGTTTTTATATATTTTTATTTTACGATTAATTATTTTTAAATTTCTAATTATTATTATTATTAAGTTCTGTATTTAATAAATGATTAAATATTTATTGTGTTTTGTTTTATATATAAAGTAAAAAAGGTTATGGGCGGAATTGGTTATTATTTTAGATAATGTTAAGCGATTTGGATCTAATGTAAGGTATTATTTTAAACCGAAAACAAAAACAAAATAAAATGGAAAAGATCTTATTCATAAAACAAAACAATAAACCAAAATTTAATTTAATGGGACGTAAATAACGGAAAAAGTTATGTGAAGGGGATTTATATATGGCGCGAAATGCCCACGTTGGTGAATATTGTAACGTCTTTCGTTTTTTGCAGTATTAAGGTTTTTTGTTTTGTAAACTCATTTTGACTTTCCTCTCCGACCCAAACAACTACGGGAGTGAATGAGCTCTAATGATGATTTTTGTAAAATCGAAATATTGATCAATATCAGCTATGATTATATTATAAATTGTTTTCTTCTTTAACAGCATTGTGTGATGTTTTCATTCCACCTTTTCTTACTCATATTGTCGGATTCATTTCCTTTCTTTTAACTTATATATATATATATATATATATATATGAAATATTTTAAAAAGTATTTCTGACAAAGTGCCCAACACAGATGTGCTGGAACGAACAAACATGAACAGCATGTCCGCCATCATCTGTAAGAGACGTCTGCGCTGGCTAGGTCACGTCAGGAGGATAGACAAATTCCGCATCCCCAAAGATCTACTGTATGCCGAATTAATAGAAGGCACCCAACCTGTAGGGAGATCATGCCTGCGCTTTAAAGATGTCTGCAAAAGGGACATGAAGACATGCCACATCAACACCAACACATGGGAGGCTTGTGTAGAAGATCATGCAGCCTGGCGCCTCCTCGTCAAACAAGCAACGAAAAGGAGTGAAAAAGAGAAGAAAGAATCCGCCGCAGAAAAGAGAGCCAAAAGGAAGGAGAGACAACAGCAACTCTAGCAAGCATCACTGTTTGTTTGCAGTCACTGCACCAGAGATTGCTATTCAAAAATTGGCCTGCTCAGTCACTCATGCGGATGCAGTTAAAAATAAATTGTGGACACTATGCCATCGTTTTTTAACAGACGGAAGGATGCCAACAATTATGTTCTTTGGTTTGGTTTGGTTTTATGGCATATCAACCTCAGTGGGTCATTTAATGCCGATAAAGTTTTGAAATAAATCAATTCTTAATGGATAATACAATTTTTTTATAAATACATTTTTCTATTTAACCCATAGATGGGAAATTATGTTCAATTGAAACAGATTAGCGTTATTTCTTCCACGCACTCATCACTTGCATAATAAGATATAAAGAATAATAATTATATAATATATACTATATTTTATATAATATCATATATTTTATTATATAATATTTATATTATATTTTATTATATGATATTTATATATTTATTATATAATATTAATATATTATTAAAATATAATATATATAATATTTCAATAATTATAATATTCTTTATTGCATTAATTCATGACCACTGACAATCCCTTTTTTCCTTATTTTTAATGCATTTCTATAGTTGGTTGTTTTGTTTTACAGTACATCAACCCTTTTGTTAGAAGTGCTAATTTATTATGGATGAATAATAATCTTTCATTTTATTTATTTCTGTTCATTAATGTATCTAATTTTGTTTTGTAATTAAATCTATTAATAATGGAGATTCGCTTCCGGTTTTTGTCTGTCACAAAAATTACATCACTGCTTACGTCACATTACCCAAAATCGTCATAACATAGAATAAATACATTCAAAATTTGAACATGCAACATTAAACAGTCCTTTTTTAAAACAAGTTTTAATAAATACATGACTGGTATTATATATCTATATATAGTTTGTTTTATTTTAATACATATTTAAAGTTTACATTTCAAATTGTTTTATTTTTTAATCCTTTAATGAATTTGATGATTAGGGTACAAACTCGCTGACATTGAATTTTTTTTACTCTCACCCCTCAGGCAATATGTTTCAAAAATCTATTTTTACATCGCCCGGAGGGCGTTTTTTAAAATTTTGTACTAGTTCATATAACATAGTTAAGTTTTTCTATTATTTACATAATGCACACTACACCATCATTTTTAGTAGAAGACTGCCAACAATATATATAAAATATTTTAAAGAATATATCTGACAACATATCAAGATACAATTCACAGGCCATTGTATCAATTAATCGATTTGTATTAGTAGTGATAGATTTAAGAAGAACAAGAATGAAGAAATATGTTCTTTATGACATGTTAATGATCATGCAGAGTCTAAAACATTTTAAATCCTCATAATCTTTAGAATTGACTAACAGAGATACCCAGGATTGTCTGGCATTTAAAAAGTGAAAAATAAATATCTTATCTATATTTATATCTATTAATAATGGAGATTCGCTTCCGGTTTTTGTCTGTAACAAAAACATCACTGCTTACGTCATATTACCTAAAATTGTCATAACATAGAATAATTACACTCAAAATTTGAGCATGCAATGTTAGACATTCCTCATTGATTTTTTTAAACAAGTTTTAATAAATACATACCTGGTATTATCTATCTATATATAGTTTGTTTTATTTTTATATATACTTAAAGTTATCAGAACTAAGTTTCCATTTCCATTTTTTTATTTTTTACTCCTTTAATAAATTAATTTTATTTTTTATTCTTTTAACAAATTTGATGATTTTACTTTACTTATGATACAAACTCTCAGATATTAAATTTTCAACTCCCATCCTCTCAGGCAATATTTATTTTACGTTGCCCAGGGGGCTTTTTTTTATTTTGCTAGTATAGATTAATAAAAATTATTTTTCTATATATTTGTTTTATTATCTTTTTTTTCTTGTTTTAATTGTTTGTTTTTTCTTTCTTTTATTGCTTTTTATTATGTTTTATGTTTTATTAATTTGTTTTATTTCTTAGTCATTTTTTAAATTATTTTTAAAATATTATTGATTTATTACCTTATTATATTTTAGCTTTTCTTATGAAAAATAAATGGTCACATTTTTTTAACCCTCTCTCAGACAAAAGTTTAATTGAACATTGGTTTTTTGCAGACATACAGAAACTTTCTTTTTTAAATATACATATATTTTTTTCTTAGATTTTCACAATTATTCATTACTTTTCTGTAAATATAATTCCAAAATGAGAACAAAACTCAACAGACCGTCATCTGGCTATTGGGTAATTCCGTATGGCAAAAATTGAAGGGGGTGGGTGACAATGATTTCATCCAGAAAAAAGTAAAATTGTCACCCACCCCTTCAATTTTTCTAAAAATTGTTTCCAGTTGTGGACTATGTTAACATTAGACAATCCCCAAGATTTAAGCTTCCAATTCCAAAAATTAGCAGAGTTATGTCGATTATTAGCTCTCCAAATTTGGTGTGGTTGGCGAAAAATGGCGATTTTTTTGTAATCTATTTTTGTATGTAAAATGAGTTCTAGAGCTTCCGTACTACTAAAAATTGGTTTATAAAAGCATTTTTGCCCAGGAAATCCAAAAATGCTATTAAAAAAGTCTTAAAGTTAACCAATTTTAAGTTATTGATGATTTCTTCCTATATATATATATATATATATATATATATAAGATTAGCCCCTTGATATCATCAAAATAAAATTTAAAAAAACATCAATAATGAATAAAATAAAAAGTGGAAATGGCAGTTGATTTCAATATGGCTGCCATTTTAAAATTTCATTCATTTATTTTTTTTAAGAATAGGAGGTAAATCAAAAATGCTTTTTTAGAAGCAATAAAGAAGAAGCAGAAGGGTGGGTTGCATTGCAAAAATGGACAGAAAGAAGAAATCAGAGCAAATAGACACATGACCAGAAATATATGAAAATGTGAGCAGAGGTTTAAAAAATTTAAATAAAAAAAAAAAAAAAAAAAAAAAAATGGATGATTTTTTTTCTCCATTATCAGTAATTAGAAGTGACTACCCAGCATCAACTGGGTGGAAGGACAGAAAAAAACCCCAAAAAACCTGGTGTATTGGTTAAACCAAACCAATACACCAGTTTTTTTTTTATTTTGTTTAATGGCATATCAACCCTTTTTGGGTCATTTAATACCGAATAAAGTCATTTTGATAAATGATTTGTTTAACTTCATGTGTACTATTTTCTTTTAAACTGAATTTTTTAAAAAACAAATTCATTTTAATCAAATTATTTTTTTAACTCAATTTTTTTCTCAACTAAATTATTTTTCTTAACCAAATTCTTTTTTTTTCCCAAAAAGAAATGATACCTAGTAAAAAGAAATGACACTTTTAATACCTAGTTAAAAAAGAAATCTTCTAGCACCTAGTTAAAAAGAAATAATACTTCTAGCACCTAGTTAAAAAGAAAGAATAGTGGCAGGAATTATTGCGCTGAAATAAAATAAAATTGGTAGTAATGGCTGGATGAAATAAGGTAAGACTGTTAATTCAGCTGATGATGAAAAATGTCTTTTTTCCTATTAAGAAAATAATAGAAAGCATTGCATTGCCAGGTGTTGTTAGTAAGCATACATACCTGATTACCTGTTTTAGAGGTTAATAAGAATTGTAACTTACTCTTTTGTTTTTATTTAGATGACTTCTTGGAGGTATCACCTGCAAAATTTGGGTAATGACAACTTTAACAAACTTTTGGGGGTGGCTTCTGAACACTGAACACTTTAAGGTGAAAACCCTTTTGCAGTTTTGTTTATATTTAGGGACAAGTTTTTTTTTAATGCAAATAAAGAAACCTCTTCTAGTTTTGTTATTATTTATCATTGGCCTTTAAGCTCTGTTTGTTGGTTATTTCTTTGTTCAACCCTTGCGGACTATTTAATGCCATATCTTCTTTTTTTTTGTATACATGATTTTTAAGTGAATAATTTGTAGATAAACATTGATTTTGTTTTATAAACTGGTAGGACTAATTTTGATTAACTTTATGTATACTGATAAATTTGGTTTGGTTTGGTTTTGTTTTACGGCATATCAACCTCAGTGGGTCATTTAATGCCGATAAAGTTTGGAAATAAATCAATTCTTAATGGATAATACAATTTTGTTTATAAATACAATTTTCTATTTAACCCATAGATGGGACCCTAACACTCTGGGTCAGAGTGGACCAAGGAACAATGGTGATGAAGGTGTACTCCACATTCTCCAAACCTCCAAAGCTGGAACCTCACCATCAGATAGAGTTTAACGTCATTCCCAGGACATGTAGACCCTCAGTCACCGCCTTCTTGCACCCATATGATAAAAAGGGGTTGGGGCTTGCCATAAGGGCAATAGGGTTAGGAAAATCATATAGGTGCTAGGGCTTGATGTTACCAGCCGATTGATCGGAGGGGGCCTCTGTGACCGCCTGTCTAGCCCAAGATAGGGCCAAAGTGGAGTTTGCAAGTCATGAACTGCTCATCCATCTGGGTTCTATCCTTAAGCATCACGGGTCACCACCCACAGCCAACAGGTGGCCCCATCGGGGGAGTCTTACCCCTCTGCAGAGGTGCATTCTAACGCCCCAGCCGACAGGGCAATGTTAAATTAGAAGAACTAATTTTCATTAACTCCATGTGTATTAATACACTGCATTTAAAATCATTAAGTGACATGCTTTTCCATTTACTTTATTTTCATTTACTCAATTTAATGAAATTTTCAGTATAATGGAATAGATATAGTCTGTATTGTTCTGCGCAACAAAAAACAAACAGTGGCCATTTGCAATATTAACATGATATAGAAGTGTTTCCATGCAATAAAACGAGTGTCATTATAATCATACAATTATGGGTCAAAAATGTGACTTGACTTCTTCTAAGAAAGATATTATAACATCTGAACTTTCCAAAGGGTAATTCCATGTCAAATCATCCAGGCTATGTCACCCACCACCGTCAATTTTTCTGAAATTTTGTCCAAGTGTAGATTATGATAAAGTTAACCAATTTCAAAAATTTGAGTTATGTTGATTTTTAGCTCTCCAAAATTGAGAGCCATGAAAAATGGCGACTTTTTGTAATCTATTTTTGTCTGTAAAATGAGTTCTAGAGTTTCCATGCTCCTAAAAATTGGGAATCCAAAAATGCTATCAAAAAAGTCACCTCTAGTTTTTTAGATATGCATACTGTACATTTTGTACACATACTGTACATTAAGGCGTATATGCATTCAGGGTTAATATCTAATATTGTGTGACTTATGTCTTCTTTTTTAGTTATTATGCAATAAATGTAAGTGATAGCATTACATTATATATATATAGCTATATATCAAGACAGATTTTGGCAGTTAAGCGTAGCCAACATGTCTGAATGAACAGCCAGTAGTGCACTGGCAGTCAGCAGATCATCTAAGAAAACACATTTCTAACTGTATGCGGTACTATGAATTGTGTACATTGTGTCATTCAAGTATATTTATTCCATCAATGTTCTTTATCTATCCTGTTTTATCTGTAATAAGCAACTGTTGAAATAAGCACATATATACTCTGTATATACCAAAATGAGACTATTTAAAAGACAGAAAACTAGAGGTGATAGAGCAAAACGGTTTATAAAGTATTTATTAGTAAAAAACACCTATTCACATTCTTGCCTCAGACAAAAAATATTTCTTTGTAAACAGTGTTATTTAAGTAAATTAGGTAAATGACCCTAACTTTTTTTCCCTTTTGTAGAAACTTTTTACAGAGTAAGTGTATATATATGTTGTTATCATTCCCTGATAATTTTGTTAAATTCCAATGAGTTGTTTTTTGGATAGAAAGGAAAAATGTCATCTTGTTAATAATTTTAAACACAGTGTAAATTGATAGAATTAATGAACTGGTGGTTGACCCTCAGCCAACGCCTTCTAGCACTCATATGATAAAAAGGGTTGTGTGTTTGCCATTAGAGCAATTTAAAGAATACAATTGGGACAATTTCATATGTGCTAAGGCTTGACATGATCAGCTGATTGATAGGGCCTCTCCAACTGCCCGTCTAACGCAAGTAGAATGTTGCATGGACTGCTCAGCCACCAGGGTTCTATCCTTAAGCATCACGGGCCGACACGCATGGCCAACATGTGGCCCCATTGTATGTGTGGGAGGAGTCTTACCCCTTTACAGAGGTACAATCGGCGTATTCTACAGCCCCAGTTGACAGGGTGACAGACATACATTGCTTAACTTCCAAAACCAATACTTTCAGTATGATTTGAGTGTAAGTCTTAGTAGCATATTTGTTATTATTTTTTTTTAATGATAGTATTATTAGTAGAATCTTTTATTTATTATATTTATTTTTAGATGAAGCAAAGCCAGACATTTTGATTAGTATTTTTTAAAATTTATACTTTTAAGGGTAATCTGAGCAGTAGCTACATAAATGAGAGTAACCTCCCCTGGTTTGTTTCACTTAAGTGCTTATGTTTTGGTCGGCTATTTTCATTTCACCGTAAATCTACACTGAAAATACGAATTTGTTCAAATCAATACAACTGCATGTTTTAACATGAAAATATCATAAAATGTGTTCTTAATAACAATTAAGCTCATTTCAAATAATGCACAAGCACAATTAAGAATACATTTTATGTTATTTTCGTGTTAAAACATTGTTATATTGATTCAAACAAATTCGTATTTCCAGTGTAGATTTACGGTAAAATGAAAATGGCCAACCAAAACAAACGGCTTCCTCAAAGTGAAAAAAAAACAAGCGGAGATTACTCTCATTTATGTAACTAATGTCAGATTACCCTTTTAAGATTGAAAGAAAATGTCAAATATTGCAGAAATATTCCCCTTGTGTTAGCATAGTCTAATAAAAAAATGGTTAAGCCCAGTGGTAGAACATCTGCCAAGGAACCAAAGGTTCAAGGTTCGATACCAGTCCTCACCAACTCAGCACATGAGTAACACAACTTGAATCTGCGCTTTAAAATGTAGAACTGATATTAGGTGTGGTGCTCCAGGTCAGATGCAAAAACAATCTCTTTGGTCTAGTGCTAGTGAAAAGGGGATAGACTCCCATATAGACATATATGATGTGCATTTAGCTAACAGATTCTTCTGTGGGCCTGTTCTAGTTTAGCTAAGTCGGTAGAGCATCCAACTAGGAATCACAAGGTTCCAGGTTCGATACCAGTCCTCGCCAACTCAGCGCATGACTAACACAGCTTGAATCTGTACTTTAAAGTGGAGAACTGATAGTAGGTGTGGCGCTCCACCTCAGATGCAAAAACAATCTTTGGTCTAGTGCTAGTGAAAAGGGGATAGATTCCCTCACTGCCTGGTTGATACCGACAATAGGCCACTCCACTTACTTTACTACTAGCGATATATACTCAATGTAATAAATGACTTTTTAAGAAGGATTTTTTACTTAAGATACAAAACAATGGGTTGTTCATTACATGAGATATGTTTTTGAAATGTTGAAGCTTATATTATTTGGATTATTCGGACTATTGTCCTCATCTTAAACACTTATATCCATTGCACCATATATCCAATTGGACACATGGAGCAAAGGAGTTAGATGTTGAGTTAATACAGTTCTAAGTAACAGTCATCACTGGGCTGCAGGTTCAGTCCTGGCCAAGGGCGATAGTAACATAGAATAATTAATATGGCTTACCACTTGTACCTGGTCATAATTAACAAAATAAAACAGTCTACCCCAATGGATTGAATAAAAGGTTTGGTTCGAAAGTTCCGTGAAAGCTCCTGATTATGACATGAAACCTCCAGAGTTCAAGGTTCCAGAGTCTGACAAGAAATACCAGAAGGCCTGAAGATACATCGGCCAAAATGTTATAAAGATGAGGACAATAGTCTGAATAATTCAAATAATCCAAATTATCAAGCCTCATCTCAAAAATTCAGAGAAGTGAACCTTACTTTGTTTTTAGCCGTCACTTTGTCTTGTTTTCACATAACCTTTATAATGGTATAGGCTATTAAAGATAATAAAGTTTGGTAATCTGAACATTAGTTACATAAATGAGAGTAACCTCCCCTTGTTTGTTTCACTTTGAGGAAGCTGTTTGTTTTTCACTGTAAATGTACACTGAAAATACGAATTTGTTCGAATCAATACAACTGCATGTTTTAACACAAAAATATCATAAAATGTGTTCTTAATAACAATTAAGTTCATTTCAAATAATGCGCAAGCACAATTAAGAACACATTTTATAATATTTTCATGTTAAAACATGCAGTTGTATTGATTCAAACAAATTTGTATTTTCAGTGTAGATTTACAGTGAAATGAAAATGGCCGACCAAAATATACGGCTTCCTCAAAGTGAAATAAACAAGGGGAGGTTACTCTCATTTATGTAGCTAATGTTCAGATTACCTAGTTTTTACTTAACATTACTATTTATAAGACCTGTGCATATGATATGAACAAATATTGTGAATAGTAAATAAAGTTGCCTAAAAAGTTCATTATCTTAACTAAAATCCTTTGTTTAGGCATCCAGCTAGACTATGCAGAAAACACATTGGGTCAGATCAATAGGAAATTAGACCAAGTCATGGATAAAAAAAAAAAAGAAATAATGCCTCTAAAGTGTACTTAATCTCATATATAAATATCATATTATCAATGTTATTGTGTATCAGTGTCAAGTTTTAGTATGTTTGGTATATCCAAGTAAAAAAGTAAACTACATCAAGGTCTAGACTACATTGTTTATTTATGATATTGCATTGATTTTGATTGTATTGAAAATACAAATAACTGTTTGAATGTTTTCTCTTTATATCATTGGGTGCTATTGTGTATCAGTGGTGTGGGTTTTAGTATGTTTGGAATATCCAAGTAAACACAGTAAGCTACATCAAGGTCTAGACTACATTGTTTATTTATGATATTGCATTGATTTTGATTGTATTGAAAGTATAGATAACTGTTTGAATGTTTTCTCTTTATATCATTGGGTGCTATTGTGTATCAGTGGTGTGGGTTTTAGTATGTTTGGAATATCCAAGTAAACACAGTAAGCTACATCAAGGTCTAGACTACATTGTTTATTTATGATATTGCATTGATTTTGATTGTATTGAAAGTATAATAACTGTTTGAATGTTTTCTCTTTATATCATTGGGTGCTATTGTGTATCAGTGGTGTGGGTTTTAGTATGTTTGGAATATCCAAGTAAACACAGTAAGCTACATCAAGGTCTAGACTACATTGTTTATTTATGATATTGCATTGATTTTGATTGTATTGAAAGTATAATAACTGTTTGAATGTTTTCTCTTTATATCATTGGGTGCTATTGTGTATCAGTGGTGTGGGTTTTAGTATGTTTGGAATATCCAAGTAAACACAGTAAGCTACCTCAAGGTCTAGACTACATTGTTTATTTATGATATTGCATTGATTTTGATTGTATTCAAAGTACAAATAACTGTTTGAATGTTTTCTCTTTATATCATTGGGTGCTATTGTGTATCAGTGGTGTGGGTTTTAGTATGTTTGGAATATCCAAGTAAACACAGTAAGCTACATCAAGGTCTAGACTACATTGTTTATTTATGATATTGCATTGATTTTGATTGTATTCAAAATACAAATAACTGTTTGAATGTTTTCTCTTTATATCATTGGGTGCTATTGTGTATCAGTGGTGTGGGTTTTAGTATGTTTGGAATATCCAAGTAAACACAGTAAGCTACCTCAAGGTCTAGACTACATTGTTTATTTATGATATTGCATTGATTTTGATTGTATTGAAAATACAAATAACTGTTTGAATGTTTTTCTTTATATCATTGGGTGCTATTGTGTATCAGTGGTGTGGGTTTTAGTATGTTTGGAATATCCAAGTAAACACAGTAAGCTACATCAAGGTCTAGACTACATTGTTTATTTATGATATTGCATTGATTTTGATTGTATTGAAAGTATAGAATAACTGTTTGAATGTTTTCTCTTATATCATTGGGTGCTATTGTGTATCAGTGGTGTGGGTTTTAGTATGTTTGGAATATCCAAGTAAACACAGTAAGCTACATCAAGGTCTAGACTACATTGTTTATTTATGATATTGCATTGATTTTGATTGTATTGAAAGTATAAATAACTGTTTGAATGTTTTCTCTTTATATCATTGGGTGCTATTGTGTATCAGTGGTGTGGGTTTTAGTATGTTTGGAATATCCAAGTAAACACAGTAAGCTACATCAAGGTCTAGACTACATTGTTTATTTATGATATTGCATTGATTTTGATTGTATTGAAAATATAAATAACTGTTTGAATGTTTTCTCTTTATATCATTGGGTGCTATTGTGTATCAGTGGTGTGGGTTTTAGTATGTTTGGAATATCCAAGTAAACACAGTAAGCTACATCAAGGTCTAGACTACATTGTTTATTTATGATATTGCATTGATTTTGATTGTATTGAAAATATAAATAACTGTTTGAATGTTTTCTCTTTATATCATTGGGTGCTATTGTGTATCAGTGGTGTGGGTTTTAGTATGTTTGGAATATCCAAGTAAACACAGTAAGCTACATCAAGGTCTAGACTACATTGTTTATTTATGATATTGCATTGATTTTGATTGTATTGAAAGTATAAATAACTGTTTGAATGTTTTCTCTTTATATCATTGGGTGCTATTGTGTATCAGTGGTGTGGGTTTTAGTATGTTTGGAATATCCAAGTAAACACAGTAAGCTACATCAAGGTCTAGACTACATTGTTTATTTATGATATTGCATTGATTTTGATTGTATTGAAAGTATAAATAACTGTTTGAATGTTTTCTCTTTATATCATTGGGTGCTATTGTGTATCAGTGGTGTGGGTTTTAGTATGTTTGGAATATCCAAGTAAACACAGTAAGCTACATCAAGGTCTAGACTACATTGTTTATTTATGATATTGCATTGATTTTGATTGTATTGAAAGTATAATAACTGTTTGAATGTTTTCTCTTTATATCATTGGGTGCTATTGTGTATCAGTGGTGTGGGTTTTAGTATGTTTGGAATATCCAAGTAAACACAGTAAGCTACATCAAGGTCTAGACTACATTGTTTATTTATGATATTGCATTGATTTTGATTGTATTGAAAGTATAGATAACTGTTTGAATGTTTTCTCTTTATATCATTGGGTGCTATTGTGTATCAGTGGTGTGGGTTTTAGTATGTTTGGAATATCCAAGTAAACACAGTAAGCTACATCAAGGTCTAGACTACATTGTTTATTTATGATATTGCATTGATTTTGATTGTATTGAAAGTATAATAACTGTTTGAATGTTTTCTCTTTATATCATTGGGTGCTATTGTGTATCAGTGGTGTGGGTTTTAGTATGTTTGGAATATCCAAGTAAACACAGTAAGCTACATCAAGGTCTAGACTACATTGTTTATTTATGATATTGCATTGATTTTGATTGTATTGAAAGTATAGATAACTGTTTGAATGTTTTCTCTTTATATCATTGGGTGCTATTGTGTATCAGTGGTGTGGGTTTTAGTATGTTTGGAATATCCAAGTAAACACAGTAAGCTACATCAAGGTCTAGACTACATTGTTTATTTATGATATTGCATTGATTTTGATTGTATTGAAAGTATAAATAACTGTTTGAATGTTTTCTCTTTATATCATTGGGTGCTATTGTGTATCAGTGTGTGGGTTTTAGTATGTTTGGAATATCCAAGTAAACACAGTAAGCTACATCAAGGTCTAGACTACATTGTTTATTTATGATATTGCATTGATTTTGATTGTATTGAAAATATAAATAACTGTTTGAATGTTTTCTCTTTATATCATTGGGTGCTATTGTGTATCAGTGGTGTGGGTTTTAGTATGTTTGGAATATCCAAGTAAACACAGTAAGCTACATCAAGGTCTAGACTACATTGTTTATTTATGATATTGCATTGATTTTGATTGTATTGAAAATATAATAACTGTTTGAATGTTTTCTCTTTATATCATTGGGTGCTATTGTGTATCAGTGGTGTGGGTTTTAGTATGTTTGGAATATCCAAGTAAACACAGTAAGCTACATCAAGGTCTAGACTACATTGTTTATTTATGATATTGCATTGATTTTGATTGTATTGAAAGTATAATAACTGTTTGAATGTTTTCTCTTATATCATTGGGTGCTATTGTGTATCAGTGGTGTGGTTTAGTATGTTTGGTATCCAAGATAACCACAGTAAAGCTACGATCAAGGGGTTCTTAGTCTACATTGTTTATTTTATGATATTGCATTGATTTTTGATTGTATTGAAAATAATAACTGTTTGAATGTTTTCTCTTTATATCATTGGTGCTATTGTGTATCAGTGGTGTGGGTTTTAGTATGTTTGGAATATCCAAGTAAACCAGTAAGCTACATCAAGGTCTAGTCTACATTGTTTATTTATGATATTGCATTGATTTTGATTGTATTGAAAGTATAAATAACTGTTTGAATGTTTTCTCTTTATATCATTGGGTGCTATTGTGTATCAGTGGTGTGGGTTTTAGTATGTTTGGAATATCCAAGTAAACACAGTAAGCTACATCAAGGTCTAGACTACATTGTTTATTTATGATATTGCATTGATTTTTTGATTATTGAAAGTATAAATAACTGTTTGAATGTTTTCTCTTTATATCATTGGGTGCTATTGTGTATCAGTGGTGTGGGTTTTAGTATGTTTGGAATATCCAAGTAAACACAGTAAGCTACATCAAGGTCTAGTCTACATTGTTTATTTATGATATTGCATTGATTTTGATTGTATTGAAAGTATAAATAACTGTTTGAATGTTTTCTCTTTATATCATTGGGTGCTATTGTGTATCAGTGGTGTGGGTTTTAGTATGTTTGGAATATCCAAGTAAACAGTAAGCTACATCAAGGTCTAGACTACATTGTTTATTTATGATATTGCATTGATTTTGATTGTATTGAAATATAAATAACTGTTTGAATGTTTTCTCTTTATATCATTGGGTGCTATTGTGTATCAGTGGTGTGGGTTTTAGTATGTTTGGAATATCCAAGTAAACACAGTAAGCTACATCAAGGTCTAGACGTTTATTTATGATATTGCATTGATTTTGATTGTATTGAAAATATAAATAACTGTTTGAATGTTTTCTCTTTATATCATTGGGTGCTATTGTGTATCAGTGGTGTGGGTTTAGTATGTTTGGAATATCCAAGTAAACACAGTAAGCTACATCAAGGTCTAGACTACATTGTTTATTTATGATATTGCATTGATTTTGATTGTATTGAAAGTATAAATAACTGTTTGAATGTTTTCTCTTTATATCATTGGGTGCTATTGTGTATCAGTGGTGTGGGTTTTAGTATGTTTGGAATATCCAAGTAAACACAGTAAGCTACATCAAGGTCTAGACTACATTGTTTATTTATGATATTGCATTGATTTTGATTGTATTGAAAATATAAAATAACTGTTTGAATGTTTTCTCTTATATCATTGGGTGCTATTGTGTATCAGTGGTGTGGGTTTTAGTATGTTTGGAATATCCAAGTAAACACAGTAAGCTACATCAAGGTCTAGACTACATTGTTTATTTATGATATTGCATTGATTTTGATTGTATTGAAAATATAAATAACTGTTTGAATGTTTTCTCTTTATATCATTGGGTGCTATTGTGTATCAGTGGTGTGGGTTTTAGTATGTTTGGAATATCCAAGTAAACACAGTAAGCTACATCAAGGTCTAGACTACATTGTTTATTTATGATATTGCATTGATTTTGATTGTATTGAAAATATAAATAACTGTTTGAATGTTTTCTCTTTATATCATTGGGTGCTATTGTGTATCAGTGGTGTGGGTTTTAGTATGTTTGGAATATCCAAGTAAACACAGTAAGCTACATCAAGGTCTAGACTACATTGTTTATTTATGATATTGCATTGATTTTGATTGTATTGAAAATATAAATAACTGTTTGAATGTTTTCTCTTATATCATTGGGTGCTATTGTGTATCAGTGGTGTGGGTTTTAGTATGTTTGGAATATCCAAGTAAACACAGTAAGCTACATCAAGGTCTAGACTACATTGTTTATTTATGATATTGCATTGATTTTGATTGTATTGAAAATATAAATAACTGTTTGAATGTTTTCTCTTTATATCATTGGGTGCTATTGTGTATCAGTGGTGTGGGTTTTAGTATGTTTGGAATATCCAAGTAAACACAGTAAGCTACATCAAGGTCTAGACTACATTGTTTATTTATGATATTGCATTGATTTTGATTGTATTGAAAATATAAATAACTGTTTGAATGTTTTCTCTTTATATCATTGGGTGCTATTGTGTATCAGTGGTGTGGGTTTTAGTATGTTTGGAATATCCAAGTAAACACAGTAAGCTACATCAAGGTCTAGTCTACATTGTTTATTTATGATATTGCATTGATTTTGATTGTATTGAAAATATAAATAACTGTTTGAATGTTTTCTCTTTATATCATTGGGTGCTATTGTGTATCAGTGGTGGGTTTTAGTATGTTTGGAATATCCAAGTAAACACAGTAAGCTACATCAAGGTCTAGACTACATTGTTTATTTATGATATTGCATTGATTTTGATTGTATTGAAAATATAAATAACTGTTTGAATGTTTTCTCTTTATATCATTGGGTGCTATTGTGTATCAGTGGTGTGGGTTTTAGTATGTTTGGAATATCCAAGTAAACACAGTAAGCTACATCAAGGTCTAGTCTACATTGTTTATTTATGATATTGCATTGATTTTGATTGTATTGAAAGTATAAATAACTGTTTGAATGTTTTCTCTTTATATCATTGGGTGCTATTGTGTATCAGTGGTGTGGGTTTTAGTATGTTTGGAATATCCAAGTAAACACAGTAAGCTACATCAAGGTCTAGACTACATTGTTTATTTATGATATTGCATTGATTTTGATTGTATTGAAAGTATAAAATAACTGTTTGAATGTTTCTCTTTTATATCATTGGGTGCTATTGTGTATCAGTGGTGTGGGTTTTAGTATGTTTGGAATATCCAAGTAAACACAGTAAGCTACATCAAGGTCTAGACTACATTGTTTATTTATGATATTGCATTGATTTTGATTGTATTGAAAGTATAAATAACTGTTTGAATGTTTTCTCTTTATATCATTGGGTGCTATTGTGTATCAGTGGTGTGGGTTTTAGTATGTTTGGAATATCCAAGTAAACACAGTAAGCTACATCAAGGTCTAGACTACATTGTTTATTTATGATATTGCATTGATTTTGATTGTATTGAAAGTATAAATAACTGTTTGAATGTTTTCTCTTTATATCATTGGGTGCTATTGTGTATCAGTGGTGTGGGTTTTAGTATGTTTGGAATATCCAAGTAAACACAGTAAGCTACATCAAGGTCTAGTCTACATTGTTTATTTATGATATTGCATTGATTTTGATTGTATTGAAAGTATAAATAACTGTTTGAATGTTTTCTCTTTATATCATTGGGTGCTATTGTGTATCAGTGGTGTGGGTTTTAGTATGTTTGGAATATCCAAGTAAACACAGTAAGCTACATCAAGGTCTAGACTACATTGTTTATTTATGATATTGCATTGATTTTGATTGTATTGAAAATATAAATAACTGTTTGAATGTTTTCTCTTTATATCATTGGGTGCTATTGTGTATCAGTGGTGTGGGTTTTAGTATGTTTGGAATATCCAAGTAAACACAGTAAGCTACATCAAGGTCTAGACTACATTGTTTATTTATGATATTGCATTGATTTTGATTGTATTGAAAGTATAAATAACTGTTTGAATGTTTTCTCTTTATATCATTGGGTGCTATTGTGTATCAGTGGTGTGGGTTTTAGTATGTTTGGAATATCCAAGTAAACACAGTAAGCTACATCAAGGTCTAGACTACATTGTTTATTTATGATATTGCATTGATTTTGATTGTATTGAAAGTATAAATAACTGTTTGAATGTTTTCTCTTTATATCATTGGGTGCTATTGTGTATCAGTGGTGTGGGTTTTAGTATGTTTGGAATATCCAAGTAAACACAGTAAGCTACATCAAGGTCTAGACTACATTGTTTATTTATGATATTGCATTGATTTTGATTGTATTGAAAGTATAAATAACTGTTTGAATGTTTTCTCTTTATATCATTGGGTGCTATTGTGTATCAGTGGTGTGGGTTTTAGTATGTTTGGAATATCCAAGTAAACACAGTAAGCTACATCAAGGTCTAGTCTACATTGTTTATTTATGATATTGCATTGATTTTGATTGTATTGAAAATATAAATAACTGTTTGAATGTTTTCTCTTTATATCATTGGGTGCTATTGTGTATCAGTGGTGTGGGTTTTAGTATGTTTGGAATATCCAAGTAAACACAGTAAGCTACATCAAGGTCTAGTCTACATTGTTTATTTATGATATTGCATTGATTTTGATTGTATTGAAAGTATAAATAACTGTTTGAATGTTTTCTCTTTATATCATTGGGTGCTATTGTGTATCAGTGGTGTGGGTTTTAGTATGTTTGGAATATCCAAGTAAACACAGTAAGCTACATCAAGGTCTAGTCTACATTGTTTATTTATGATATTGCATTGATTTTGATTGTATTGAAAGTATAAATAACTGTTTGAATGTTTTCTCTTTATATCATTGGGTGCTATTGTGTATCAGTGGTGTGGGTTTTAGTATGTTTGGAATATCCAAGTAAACACAGTAAGCTACATCAAGGTCTAGTCTACATTGTTTATTTATGATATTGCATTGATTTTGATTGTATTGAAAATATAAATAACTGTTTGAATGTTTTCTCTTTATATCATTGGGTGCTATTGTGTATCAGTGGTGTGGGTTTTAGTATGTTTGGAATATCCAAGTAAACACAGTAAGCTACATCAAGGTCTAGACTACATTGTTTATTTGATATTGCATTGATTTTGATTGTATTGAAAGTATAAATAACTGTTTGAATGTTTTCTCTTTATATCATTGGGTGCTATTGTGTATCAGTGGTGTGGGTTTTAGTATGTTTGGAATATCCAAGTAAACACAGTAAGCTACATCAAGGTCTAGACTACATTGTTTATTTATGATATTGCATTGATTTTGATTGTATTGAAAATATAAATAACTGTTTGAATGTTTTCTCTTTATATCATTGGGTGCTATTGTGTATCAGTGGTGTGGGTTTTAGTATGTTTGGAATATCCAAGTAAACACAGTAAGCTACATCAAGGTCTAGTCTACATTGTTTATTTATGATATTGCATTGATTTTGATTGTATTGAAAATATAAATAACTGTTTGAATGTTTTCTCTTTATATATCATTGGGTGCTATTGTGTATCAGTGGTGTGGGTTTTAGTATGTTTGGAATATCCAAGTAAACACAGTAAGCTACATCAAGGTCTAGTCTACATTGTTTATTTATGATATTGCATTGATTTTGATTGTATTGAAAATATAAATAACTGTTTGAATGTTTTCTCTTATATCATTGGGTGCTATTGTGTATCAGTGGTGTGGGTTTTAGTATGTTTGGAATATCCAAGTAAACACAGTAAGCTACATCAAGGTCTAGACTACATTGTTTATTTATGATATTGCATTGATTTTGATTGTATTGAAAGTATAAATAACTGTTTGAATGTTTTCTCTTTATATCATTGGGTGCTATTGTGTATCAGTGGTGTGGGTTTTAGTATGTTTGGAATATCCAAGTAAACACAGTAAGCTACATCAAGGTCTAGTCTACATTGTTTATTTATGATATTGCATTGATTTTGATTGTATTGAAAGTATAAATAACTGTTTGAATGTTTTTCTTTTATATCATTGGGTGCTATTGTGTATCAGTGGTGTGGGTTTTAGTATGTTTGGAATATCCAAGTAAACACAGTAAGCTACATCAAGGTCTAGTCTACATTGTTTATTTATGATATTGCATTGATTTTGATTGTATTGAAAGTATAAATAACTGTTTGAATGTTTTCTCTTTATATCATTGGGTGCTATTGTGTATCAGTGGTGTGGGTTTTAGTATGTTTGGAATATCCAAGTAAACACAGTAAGCTACATCAAGGTCTAGACTACATTGTTTATTTATGATATTGCATTGATTTTGATTGTATTGAAAGTATAAATAACTGTTTGAATGTTTTCTCTTTATATCATTGGGTGCTATTGTGTATCAGTGGTGTGGGTTTTAGTATGTTTGGAATATCCAAGTAAACACAGTAAGCTACATCAAGGTCTAGACTACATTGTTTATTTATGATATTGCATTGATTTTGATTGTATTGAAAATATAAATAACTGTTTGAATGTTTTCTCTTTATATCATTGGGTGCTATTGTGTATCAGTGGTGTGGGTTTTAGTATGTTTGGAATATCCAAGTAAACACAGTAAGCTACATCAAGGTCTAGACTACATTGTTTATTTATGATATTGCATTGATTTTGATTGTATTGAAATATAAATAACTGTTTGAATGTTTTCTCTTTATATCATTGGGTGCTATTGTGTATCAGTGGTGTGGGTTTTAGTATGTTTGGAATATCCAAGTAAACACAGTAAGCTACATCAAGGTCTAGACTACATTGTTTATTTATGATATTGCATTGATTTTGATTGTATTGAAAGTATAAATAACTGTTTGAATGTTTTCTCTTTATATCATTGGTGCTATTGTGTATCAGTGGTGTGGGTTTTAGTATGTTTGGAATATCCAAGTAAACACAGTAAGCTACATCAAGGTCTAGTCTACATTGTTTATTTATGATATTGCATTGATTTTGATTGTATTGAAAGTATAAATAACTGTTTGAATGTTTTCTCTTTATATCATTGGGTGCTATTGTGTATCAGTGGTGTGGGTTTTAGTATGTTTGGAATATCCAAGTAAACACAGTAAGCTACATCAAGGTCTAGTCTACATTGTTTATTTATGATATTGCATTGATTTTGATTGTATTGAAAGTATAAATAACTGTTTGAATGTTTTCTCTTTATATCATTGGGTGCTATTGTGTATCAGTGGTGTGGGTTTTAGTATGTTTGGAATATCCAAGTAAACACAGTAAGCTACATCAAGGTCTAGTCTACATTGTTTATTTATGATATTGCATTGATTTTGATTGTATTGAAAGTATAAATAACTGTTTGAATGTTTTCTCTTTATATCATTGGGTGCTATTGTGTATCAGTGGTGTGGGTTTTAGTATGTTTGGAATATCCAAGTAAACACAGTAAGCTACATCAAGGTCTAGACTACATTGTTTATTTTTGGTATTGAATGGATCTTGATTGTATTAAAGTAGTTTTGAAAGTATAAATAAATGTTTTAATGTTTTCTCTTTATGTCATTGGATGATCAAGAAATATTTTTGGATGCTAGCATAGGCAAAAGTTAGGGATCATTCATTATAATAAAAACACCTTTTTGTGGCTAAAAATTAGGGATCGTTTATAACTTAAGTATATAGGTAGATGAAAATAACATTCATTGTCATTTTTCTTCCAAAAAGTTTAAGACACTTTATGCAAACCAACTCACATTCTCAAAATTCCAGAAAAATACAGGGGTTAGACAAAATAATGGAAAAATAATGTCTCTATTATTTTGTCCAACCCCTGTATATCATACAGGTATGATCAAAAAGTATCAAAACCGAATCCTAACTCTTTTATATTATTTGAAATTTAAACGAAGATATCTTCACAGCTGAGCAGAAAATTCGATAACAGGAGTGGCCTGTGGCTTGAGGAAAATTCTAGAGAAATCAAATATTCTAGAAATTTCAACTCAAATCCAGAGACAGTGCCAATTCTCGATACTTTTTGATCAGCAGTTTTCAGTGAAACACAAGATTGTGTAAGTGCAGCATCCTCTATACTCACCAGACCCTCAGCTCTGTGCAATTTTTTCTTCTTTCCTAAACTGAGAATTTATCTCAAGTGTAAAATTTGGGGATGCAGAAAACATTAAAATAAATACAACAGGAATTTTCATGTTTAATTTTGATTTTTCAGACTGTTGTCCTCATCTTTATTGTGGAATGTAAAATCACAATTTTAGAGAATTTGAATCTTCTAGAAATTTCAGTGATCTATTTCACTAATTTTTAAAAAAATGGCTTATTTTTTTTACTGCCTGTTCTTGTTTTATTTTCCCCAATACTGTAAATATAGGGTAATCCCAAAAATAAGGTCTCCACAAAGAACTGGGGATACAGGGAAAGTGTTCATGTGATTATTGGCAACACTGTTGTGTTTGTTGTGCCTGTCCCTGCGCACACCTTGCTGCCACAATCAGTCTTGTCTTTGCAGTCATTTCTGATGGAGCTAACGTCAAGTGTAAAGTTCATGCAGTTATTCGGGTTTTTGAACACAAAAGGCATCAAACCAATTGAAATTTTCACCAATTCACAGAAGAGTATGGCGAGTCATGCAGGGATGTCAAAAACATCCACAAGTGTTGTAGGGAGTTTGCAACAATGATGAGATTCAATGCTTCCTCAACAACATAGCAGTGAGCTAGTATGACATGGGCAAATAAAAACTGCCACAGCGCCAACAAAAACCCATCAACTGAAATGGTGCTTGAAGAATTATCAAGCTAAGTTCCAATTACCGTTGAATTAGTAAGACACGGCAACAAGCGGTTGTAACTCAATACAATCCCGTCTCGTCACAATTCTACTGCAGACTGATAGGGTATTTATAAAACTCCACAATATCATTGAAACCAAGCAGCCAATCAGAACTCAAGGAATGGAATCACCCAAATGCATGAATGGATCATTCTTGATTTCTATAAATACCAACTATCTTGGACACTGCTTCAGTTGTGCTTAGCTAGTTGCTGTTATTCAAGCCAACAGTAGACTAACTGACTTCAATAGTGATTATGTAGAAAAATAGAAAACATGTTGAAACTTTAAAATGATGTAAACATCATTGACAATAAATATTTCTGTGATTTCTAAAGAGGCTCGTAGAGCACCAGCCTAGATAATCACAAGGTTCCACGTTTGATACCAGTCCTCGCCAACTCAGTGCATGAGTAGCAGGTTGGATAATCTGATTTGTGTGGTAAAGTAGGTAGATGATGGTAGGTATGGCATTGCACTTCAGGTTTTTGAAAGCAAAAGGCATTAAACTAATTGAAATTCTTTGCCAATTAACAGAAGTGTATAAATATAAATATAAATAGAATGAATTTCTGGATAAAAGAAAATGTCTTGGAGAAAAGAAATGATAATAATAATAATAATAATAATATGAATTGGAAATCAGAGGAAGAATCAAAACCATCCAGACAACAGTATTATTAAGATTGGCTAGAATACTCAGAAGACTCCTGGACACCTGAGAAGACTTGTTCTCACTCAGACTCCAGTAAAAGATCACATAGCAGTGAGCTGGTATGACATGGGCATACAAAAACTGCCACAGCGCCTACAAAAATGCATCGATCGAAATAAGTCCAGAACAGAGTCTGAGGTTACAGTGGCCTGAACGTTGTGTTTATACACAATAAAGATGAGGACAACAGTCTGAAATATCATAATTTTTCATATCATGAAATCTCAGAAAATTCCAATTTTTATTTGTTTTTTTTTTCAAAATGATATTTGCCTGAATCAATTAAACTTATTTAGTTCTAATAAGTCAAATAATTTTACATTGATTGCAGAACAATTCATATACACAAATTCCTATTATAAATTTAATAAAACACATATACATGCCAACATGTACATTACGTATAGCTTAACACCTCATACACAACTTTGCATCTAGTTTATATCTCGATAATACATACCTTTCTCAAACTGTTCAGGGCAACGGGTTTGGTTGTCTTTATCATAGAACTATAAGTCATTTTACTATCACTGAAAAATAAACAAAAAGATTTCTGGTATTATACACAGGTTCATCGAATTGGAAGCAATTATGAGGTCACTGGAGTTGGAGTCAATAAAACTATACAGACTCCAGTTGAATTCACACTTTATATGGCCCTACATTAGTCTGTACAGTTATACAGTGCACACTCCTTATAAATAGATGATACAAAATTGTGGATTTATATTTATTTGTTGGCCATAATCACTTAATTAGATGAGTCGGAGTCGGAGGTACCAAAAATAGAGGAGTTGGAGTTGAAGGTTTTGTGTTTTGACTCCACAGCCCTGATTATACAATTAAGAAAAACAGTTACAGTAATTATTTGCATAATGAAAATTAAAAAAAAAAAATTGTTTTTAATAGATTTGATTTGGTAACCAGTCTAGGAGAAGGAAAACTCTGAATTCAAACCGGTAAAGAAATTGGCCTTGTGTCACATCCTGCTTATGTAGAGGGTTGGTAAATATATACATGCTCAATTTCAGGCAAATTAATTAGTCCCAACTCTCCAAATCAAAGGTGATATTTTCTATTATATATATTTACCAACCCCTCCGCATGAGCTGTATGCAACACAAGGTCAATTTCTTAAGCGGAGTTTAACAGGTTTCAATTCAGAGTTTTCCTTCTCCTAGACTGATTACCTAGCTATGGTTAAAGAGTCCAGTCTGCCTTGCTATTTACCCATAGCTGGAGGGAGAAATGGATTCATACCTTTCCCAATGGTAATAGCGCTATGTGAAATGCAAACAGCCTAGTCCAGGAATTGAACTCGGGGTGACGAGTCCATTTCCTACGACTCTAACCATTAGACCACATGCCTCCATATTTTCTATTATATATATATCGTTGTTGCATAATTGTGTTTTAATGAATATTTGTTATTATTTACAGTGAGTTTTTCTTGTCTTTTGAGATGCCAACACCCAGCAACCTGTTCTGACCAGCCCAACAAGAAAGCTTGACAAAGTTGTGTCAATTTGAAATTCTGTACGTCTTTGAAAACATAGTATGGGTATAGAACCATTGTCAGAGCAACAAGCTGGAAACACATAGGGTAGTAATCACAGAACTATATTAAATCATCACATCAAGTACCGTGACTAGAATAGGACCACAGGAGTACCTTCTAGTTTAAAAGTATTTTGTATTGATTCAAAATAGACATTTCCTGCTGGTCATAATTTATGGAAGACATATATATATATATATATATATATATATATATAGTATGAACAAAAAGTAATAGGACAAACAGGAATATTTTTTATATATGTTATTTATTCTCAACTAGTTTCGACCTTAGGTCATCGTCAGGAGAAAATTTCTTATCTGAAGAAATTGTTTTTAGATTTTTTGAAAGGGAGCATTATAGAAGAACTATAAAAATTGGAGTATTTTTTGAGGATTTGACATGCTATTAAAATCCGGGTAGAAGAGTGTGTTAGTAGTAGTAAGTCCATCTGTTCCGTGAAAAACCTCTTTGAGGTGGGTTATTTTTTAAATGCTCTTATATATGTGAGGGAGGGTTCTTGGGAGTTGTGTATATGCCCATATATGTATACATATAAATGTATATGTGTGCATACATATATGTGTGTGAATGTGAGTGTGTGTATGTATCTCGGTACTGTGCACGTGACTTTTAGATTTGTAATTGGGTCAAAAGTGGCTTGTTTGATGTGTGGCGGTCAGTGTTTATTTATTTAGGTGCCATCGGCCCCCCTTCATAGCCCTAATTAAAATGATGAGTCCATTTTTTGATTAAAACTTTTTATCTTTTTTATCCATCTGTACTCATGATTTTCGATGACAGATTTAGTGTTTGTATTCTTTCAATAAGGGTAAATTTGGTGTCTCTGTCAAAGTCATGGTCATCTAGTCGGAAGTGTTGCTCGACTGGGATGAGCTTGCTGTGATCTGTATTTTTTAGTAGTAACTTGTTGATGAATACTTCATATATATATATATATATATATATATATGAAGTATTCATCAACAAGTTACTACCATGTTTTCATTGTAGTAGCATAAGTAGTTAATCCAAAAGGCTCAATATATCTTGTAAAATATAGAGCATTAATAGTTGTAGGAAAGTGATTCTCTCTACCAGGGTTTCGGTGTTCACAGTGCACCTTCCTCAGGCTTCTGAGGAAGGCGCTCTGTGAACACCAAAATCGTGGTAGAGAGAATAATTTCTAAAACTAATATATATATATATATATATATATATATATATATATATATATATATATATATATATAAGGTGGGCCATAAAAGTGCCAAGTTTGAAGCTGTATTTACCAAGATAGAAATAAAGAATGAATGGAATATTAATTTTTTCAGAATACAAGGTATGTCAAAAAGTACAAAAAATCTTGATACTTTTTTGACACACCTTGTATATGTATATATATATATATGTTTATTTAATATACCAAACTTGTTGGTAAATCCTCGCGGTGAGAAAAAACCCAGCAAATAGTTTGATTGTAAAAATATACCACCAAACATCAACCGGGAAGAAAAAAAAAATTTTTGTAAAAAAGAAAAGACCAAGATAATCGTACCAACAAAAAATAATCTATTAGTACAATATTTTGGCCAAAAGAAAAAACAATTTATATGCATATATATATATATATAAGATATATATATTCATACAAACCCGCCAGGAGACTAAAGCTAATAAGTAAAAAGTGCTCAATACCTAAGTAGAGCAAATTATTATTATATATATGTATATGTATATAAAACTTTCAAAGAAAGAAAAACTTAACAAACCGTCATTCTGTAATAATTTATTTCGACCAGAGATTCAAAAAAATTTTTTTTTAAATAAAAAACTCTTATTATTTACAGTGTGGTTTTCTTGCCTTTTGAGTTGCCAAAAAAAACAAAACTTTATATATATATATATATATATATAGATGTGTGTGCTTGTGTGACTAGAGTAGAAAGATCCAAAAAGACAAACAATAAAACATGTGCAAATGGGTTGGATAAATACTTAATAAGAAAAGTAGTTAATGATTTCCTTTTTACCTGGGATGTTTGCCTGAGTAATAGACATCAGGATGAAAGCCGCCAGAGTCTGTAAGAAACAATGAGTGACTATCTCCAGCAGCAATGTCCCATACCAAACAGTTAGCTACAAACTGAAAAGAAAAGTACAATAATAATAATAATAATAATAATAATTCCATATTAAAATTGTACAATATCAAATCATATATTTTCAGAGATGCTGATAAGTACGCGTCCTGCATCCTGATGCAGTAAAATCAGTAAAACATCTAAATATTTATGCCTGGAGGGCGTTTATTTTTTGCTAGTGTGTATAATGTGAATAATAGGAAAACTTAACTATGTATTTAATTACAAAACAAAATTAGGACCATATTACCTTTAGGCACCCCATTTTGATCTCGATTAAGAAAGGACATATTTTTCATTTACACCATCAATATCCGGTTGTTTGTTAGGGGTTATGGTTAGGGGTTAGTTTTATAATTAAAAAAAACAAACTAAAAATCGTCTGTTAAAACAACGGATATTGACAGTGTAAATGAAAAACATGTCCTTTCTTAATCGAGATCAAAAAGGGGTGCCTAAAGGTCATATGGTCCCAAAATTAGATACATTAAGGAAAAGAAATAAATAAAAATGAAAGGTTATTACTTATCCTTATACATTAGCACTTCTAACAAAAGGGTTGATGTGCTGTAAACCAAACAACCAACTATAGAAATGCATTAAAAATAAGGAAAAAAGGGATTGTCGGTGGTCATGAATTAATGCAAACTGACAGAATAAAGCTATTATAATGAAAGTCTATGTTGTCACAAACTAGAATTATCTGTGTTTGTATTTTTTACTTTAAGTAAATTTAACCAAGACAATAGAAAAATCAAAGAATGGTTGTATATTTACCTTAACGGGATTAGGAACAGCATGAGTTTCAGAATATCCAAGCTGTCCATGTGAGTTGGAACCCCAAGAGTAAACCTAAAAAGATATTTTTTTTTAAAATTTTCATTATATATATATGAAAAAAAAGTGGAAGTAAATCCGACAATATGTAATATTATAAAAATAGAAAAAACACAATTATGTCACGGAGGTTTTAAATTAAGATGTTGACGTTATCGTTTTAAAGTATGTCTTTTCTTTCCTCATATTTTGTTACATACTGATCTTTTCACGATACCAAATCAGCATATAAACGTTATATACCTTTCTTACTTCTTACTCTGGTCGTCTATTCTTCTGGCCGGCTTTGCTATTCTGATAGTCTATCTTCTAACATCTTGGTCTGGTCTTGTCGTGGTGTTTCTTGCTATGTTCCTGCTGGCTGGTCGTCCTGGATTCATTTCTTAGTCTTGTTACCAAGACATTCATCAACCACAAGAACATTTTACTTATATAAACTTTTATTTCCTTAACTATACATTTCACGTAACTAAATATCTGACTAACATAGCGTGCGCGAGTCCCAGCTTTAGGCAGAGCACAAAATGGCTGACTGCTCTGCCTGACGTCCAACTGCAAACTGGGGACTCTGAAAGAGGTCCCACGTGACTTCACATATTTGGCGGGCTTCTGTAATTTTCCATAGAAGGACCTGGCCATGGTATGAAAGGGGTCATCCCCTCAGAATTACAGGGGATTGACAATAATCTCATGCAACCGCATAGAAAAGCAGCCACACACCAAAAGCAGAGGCTCGCAGACTTTTGTTTTCATTAATAATTCATTTTTCCTTAAACCAACGAAAGCCCTGATGAAGGTTTGTTAAACAAACCGAAACACTTCAGCGTTGGCTTATTAAACATCATTCATTAATGAAACTTGTGTTTTTTCAATTTTTATAATATTACATATATATATATATATATATATATATATATATTGCAACATCTCATTCGCCAAAAAGAAAAGCTGAATCCTTGACTGTCTTTTTTAACTGTATTAACTCTTAACATCCTATACCACCTCATTCCACCCGTCCGGAAGTCACATTCATTTTCCTAATCCACCCCAAACAATAGCCTTTGTTTAAATGTAATACTAAACATAATAAGAAGTCTTTAATTCAAGGGAAATAACTCTGGTAACTTTAAATGAAAAGGACATTTTTAGTCATTTATTGATAAATCCTTATAGGAATTGGGCTGTGGACTTCTCAACAGGATGTTAAGAGTTAATCCGAATGTGAACATAATATTGCTACTGGAGTTCAAACTCACTTACTACAATGTTGCAGTCCAGCATGTTAACCACTACGCCACAGAAACTCCCCACTCTGCACATTAGGGTATTTGCCTCTCACCCCACTTATGAGAGTGTGACACAAGAACATTTTTATGTGGACCCACCCACAAGCCGAAGCTCATGGGTGGTAGACACAAAAAATGTGTCGATCCTATCAGCATTCCCCTCGAGGTGGGGGCGCCTCAGGCGCTGGGCAATAAACCCAGCCCTGCACCTTTAAATCGAGGGGGCAGGTGTTGCCTCGGGGGATAGCCCCCTCGGATCGATGCTGTTAATTTCATTAATAGACACAGGCCCGAAAGGCCCGTGCTATTAGTGCACATAAATTTAATCAGCGAAATGAGGGTTAAAGTCACTATATTTGACCATTTTGGAGGGGGGGGGGTCATCTTCACTGAATTTTAAAGAAGAACTTACATTTTTTTTATTATACCGGTGATTATGATTAAAGTATTAAAACATATTTAATGGTCAATTGTAAAAATTGAATAAAGGATTTGAAAAAACAAAAAAAGATCAATTGAAAATATATTGATACCTGAGAATATGCTGTAAGTGCCAGGCAGTGCTGGGGTCCTGCAATTAATTTGGTGCAGTTCTTTGAATTCAAAGTTCGAATACAGCAAGGTTTATCACTGAAAGGAAAAGAAAATTCAAATATCCTTGAAAATCAAAAAGAAACAATTCAGATGAGCAGAGATGCTGATAGGTATGCGTCCTGTTTCCTTGATGCACAAAAAATCTAAAAGGATGCAGTAAAATTATATCCATGCATCCCAGTGTCTTTCTTTTTTCTTCCCCCACCATTTCAAGCTAACTGTAAATATATTTCAATAGTTTCTTAGAAATGAATTACACATGATAGGTTACAAGGTAGGGGTTAGATGGCTTTAGTTGTTTCTACAGATCATAAATAAAACCCCTACAATTTATTAAGAAACTTTAGCTAGGACCCATAAATTTTCCCAGGAACTCATTCAAAGCAAATATGTGCATCCCAGGACGTACTAAATTAAAAAGTTGCTACTGTATGGTTCATAGTTTGAAACTGGCCCTCGCCAACCCAGTGTATGAGTAGCACAGGAATCTGTGCGGTAAAGTAAGGAGCTGATGGTAGGTGCGGCCCTCCACCTCAGACGATCTCCTTGGTCTAGCACTAGTGAAAAGTGGATAGACTCCCTCACTGATTGACTGATACCAACTTTAGGCCACCCCGACGACTTACTATTTTTCTACAAGGATGGCATTGGCATTAAATAACCCATAAAGGTTGATATGCCATTTAACTATCATGTCACATTAACAGTATGGTTTCCCATGACCCTCTCTCTGTCCTTATTGGTCATCACTCTTGGCAAGTCCTCCTCACAACATCCAGTATCCACACAGAATTAATCAATGTAAATCTTTGCTTATTGGCCCACACTGGTGTGTCTGTGTGAAGGTGTCCACAGGAGGACATCATTTATGAGTTTGTCCTTACTTTACCAGCAATGTTCAGCGTGTCTTACTTGGATGGTTAGTGTGATAGGAGGTAAGTGGCCAAACAGAATAAATCAAATCAAAATGTAAGTATAAACTGGAAACTTTGTGTCTTAAATTTTGAATCATTATCTTTTTTTAACTGTATGCATTTATTCAACCACTTCCCCATGAACAGGATATAACACAAGGTCAATTTTTAACCAGAGTACAGCTGGTTTCATTTCATATTTTTCCTTTCCTAGACTGGTTGCCTAACTAAGGCATCTATCACCCCCCCTATTTAGCTGGAGGGGAACAAATGGATTCATGCCTTTCCTTAGGGCATTAGTACAAAGTGAAATGCAGACAGCTTTGTTCAGGATTTGAACTTGGACTGCCAATTCCATTTCCTATGACAATAACCATTACACAAAGTGTGTCTCCTCCAAAAACTTTTTATTATGTTTTTACATACAAATAAATATGGAGCCATGAATGAAAATGCAACAGCCGAGTGTTGGGAATTAGCAGTGTTTTATTTAACACAGAGTAGAGGAATGCTTCAATCCTAAAATAGTTACTTCAAGCTAAGCTCATGTGCCACCAGCTATCTTGAGGAGAAAAAGAAAGAAAGAAAAAAAAAAAAAAGATAAAAGAGAAGAAAAAAAGAAAGAAAGAAGAAAAAAATGAAGAAAAAAAAAAGAATTATAAAAAAGAAAGAAAAACAAAAAGAAGAGCAAAAGAAAAAGATGAAAAAAGAATAAAAGAGAAAAAGAAGGAAAGAAAAAGATGAAAAAAAAGAATTAGTAGAAAAAAGAGAAAAAGAAAAAAAGAAAATAATAGAAAAGAAAAGAAAAAAATTAGTATAAAAAAAGAGAAAAAGAAGAAAGAGAAGAGAAAAGAAAAAGAAGAAAGAGAAGAGAAAAAGAAAAAAGAAAAAAAGAAAATAGAAAAAGAAAGAAAAAAATTAGTATAAAAAAAAAAGAGAAAAAGAAAAGAAAGAAAGAGAAAAAAAAGAAAAGAAAAAAGAAAGAAAGAAGAAGAAAGAAAGTGGGCATGATTGATAATCGAAACTTATAATAAGGTGATTCCAAAAGAGTAAAATGATTGACTTACCGATCAATTGTATCTCCAAGTCCCAATTGTCCTTTGTTATTCTTACCCCAAGACCAAACTTCAGTCTCAAAATAAGGCAATGGTTCTAAATGAGGTGAGCTAGTTAAACCTGAAACAAAAAATAAAAAGAATAAAAAAGTAATTCAATCAATTAGGGCATCAAGAGGATAAAGTGAAACCTATCTGCATGGATAACAAGACACTCCCTCCTCTCAAAGATAAGGAAGTCCTTTAAATTATATATAATACAATTGTCGTTTTACTGAATATATCAGATGTGCAGGCTGTTAAAACCACACTCTACATCTTTTGCATGCCAGAACATTAGAATATTCTCAACCATGATCCATTAACCATGATCAGGTACAAATGTTAACAGAATGAGAACAGTCTACCCAAGTAGATTGAATAAAGAGTTTGGTTTGAAGTTCTGTAAAGAGTCCCGATTATGATATGAAGTGTTATTTGTATTATTCGGACTATTGTCCTCATCTTCATTGTTATCTATACAACCTTTCAGCCGATGTGCCCTCCAGCATTCTACAGGTATTTCTTCTCGGACTCGGGAACCTTCTTGTCGTAATCAGGAACCATCCCGAAACTTTGAGCCTAACCCTTTATTAAGTCCACGGGGGTATCCTGTTCTCATTCTGCTAACCATAGCTGGAACACAGGTGTTAAGCTGTCCGAGTCCAAGAAGGTTCCCGAGTCTGACAAGAAATACCTAAAGAAGGTCAGAGGTCACATTGCCCAAAATGTTGTACAGATAACAATGAAGATGAGGACAATAGTCCGAATAATGCAAATAATACAAATTATCAAGCCTCATCTAAAAAATTCAGAGAAATATTCAAAGAGTAGGTTCTCAAATTCAACAACACCTAAAGAAGGTCAGAGGTCACATCGCCTAAAATGTTGTGTATATAACAATATAAGATGAAGACAACAATTAAAAAAAATTCTAATAATACAAGTTCTTTTTTTTTTTTTTAAATGGTTAGTTTCTTTCTTTAATGGCAGATCAACCTTCATAAGTTATTTGAAGCCAAAGCCATCCTTGTAGAAGAATAGTAGTAGTACTATTTAACCCATAGCTGAGGGAGATGACAGTGTTCATACTTTTCCCAAGGTTATTAGTTCAAAAGGGAAAATAATAGTCTGACTGAATTTGGAACTCGGTTACTTTGCAGTCAAGAATGTTATCCACTACGCCACAGAGACCCCCTCCCCTTAACTTAAATCCAAAATGTCCTCATGTAGCCTAAACAATGGCTATTAAGATAATAATGTTTTTAACTGACATTGTTTACTATTCATAAACACCATTTACAAATATTATAAACAGTAAATAAAGTTAAGTGAAAACGTCATTATCTTAACTAAAAGATTTTAGTTTTGGTATTAGCTAGGCTATGGTTCTAATAGCAAAGGGACTCTGGCAAAAGTCTAAAGTGCAACTCCATCGTCAGGAATCATTGGCTTTTGGTGTACTTGTCACTGCGTCTATGGAAAATCTGTGGCAAACAAGGGTATCTCCTTCCCCTGACCAGGATATGCATGTGGGGTTTGGGGACCACTTGTGAATTTCCTATTCCCTTGTTACTCCTTTCATGAATTCACGACAGGTGAATTCGTTGAATGGAGCAGGTTCAAAAGACACAGGGTGAATGCTGTCACAGAAACAGAAAAAAAAGCTAGGCTATGAAGTAGTGGTACTATTTAACCCATAGTTGAAGGTGTTCACACCTTTCCCAAGAGTATTAGTCCAAAAGTGAACATAATAGCATAACTGAATTTGAACTTGCTTACTACGATGTTGCAGCCGAGCACATCAGCCCATGTGCCACGAGGACTCCTTCTTCTCTTCTTCTTCTTTTATTGATTTATAAAAAGAAGGTCAGTGTATGTGTCTGACAATCAATATTTGCTATAGAGAGAAATAATTGCATTTACTTCATATTTGCATTAAAAAGGAACTAGCAGACCTATGAATATACCACAGTATGATAATTTAATTATTACAATGGTTGATATGTTTACTTAAGTAAGTAAAGTAAAGTAAAGTTGACAGGGCGGCCTAAAGTCGGTATCAGCCAGTCAGCGAGGGAGTCTATCCCCTTTTCAATAGCGCTAGACCAAGGAGATTGTTATTAGCATCTGAGGTGGAGCGCCACACCTACCACCAGCTCTTTACTTTACCGCACAGATCCCTGTGCTACTCATACGCTGAGTTGGCGAGGACCGGTATCGAACTAGGAACCTTATGGTTTCTAGCCGAACGCTCTACCGACTGAGCTAAGCCGGCCCCTTCTCTTTACTTAAGAACTATTGCAAAATACATCAATAAGTATAATAATCTTGATTTAACTCTCTCTCACTCTTCCTTAAAAGATTTATTTAGGATTTATTTAAGAATGAGCAGGATCTGTGGATATACCACAGTATGATAATTTAATTATTACAATGGTTGATATATTTATGTGTACTTAAGAGCCACACACACAACAGTCTGAAAAATACAAATTATCAAGTTTCATCTCAAAGATTCAGACAAAAAGAAGTATATAAAAAATCCTAAAAAACAAAACAAAAAAACAGCTGCACTAAATTACTTATTAGAAAAACTGACATCTTAGCAAAAGTACTATAAATGCAGTGATGCTTTTTATTTTAGTGCATCCTGGGACACACATATTTGCTTTAAATGTGTCCCTGGAAAAAACTTAATTGGGTCCCAATTAAAGTTTCTTAATAAATTGTAGTATTTTTATTTATGATTTAGGGAAACAACTAAAGCCTTATAACTCCTACTTTTAACCTATCCTGTGTAATTCATTTCTAAGAAACTATTGAAATGTATTTACAGTTAGCTTGAAATTGTGAGGGAAGAAAAAAGAAAAACACTGGGATGCATGGATTGCGTTCTTTTAAATTTTTTTGCATCAGGGACGCAAGATGCATACTTATCAGCATCTCTGTAAGTGTATTATAATATGGATATAAGTCAATCAATCAAGTCTGCAAGGGAAATGACCAAAATATGTAATAATAATATACATTATCAAAAAAAATAATGCCTTAGTTTCATCACGCCTACTAATATATATGGCCCTATATGTCACATAAACAGGCAGAATTCTAACAGGCTGATTCGTTTTATAGACAATTTATGTCTGTTTCGAAAAAAAATGTTAAAAATATACAAACTTATCTTTTTTTTTTCAGAAATGTAATAATAAAAGATTGTAAACAAACTAACAAACAAAAAATAATTAAAAAATTATGCAGTTATACAAAATAAACATATTATCAATTTATCTATTATTTCAGGTTATATCAGAAAATAAATTAAACCTTTTCAATGTGAAATGTACATTCCCTGGTCATGGTAGACAATGATGGTGATGATACTACAGAGAAACAGTATTTCTTAAGAAGAACTTATAGTTCCATCTAGCTAAATGTTTGTGCTTTAAGATTTTTTGAAACGATATATATATAAAACGAATCGGCTTGTTAGAATTCTGCCTGCTTATGTCACATGTGAGGTTGTATATATTAGTAAGCCATGGTTTCATATATAAGAAGCATTTAATGTGTAACTTATATAGGACATGAAATATTAAATGAATTAGATTATGACTCAGAATATGAATTGCTATAAAAAGTATTTCTTATTTAGTAATGATTATTCACAGATGTTTATATTCAAATATATTTCATTAATAACTTACACATGACTGACTAAGCAATATTACAAGAGGAGTTGAGAGTACTTTATTTTACTGCCCCCCCCCCCCAGCACTGCCCCCACCTCAATAGGCCCTCTCTAAAGTCTGAAAGCTATGGAGAATAATGGACCTTATCCAGGCACAATAGTCATTGAGTGATAGGGAAGGTTTGAATTCAGAGTTGTCTTTCTCCTAGTCTAGTTGCCCATCAAGACATGAGAGCCCAGTTTACTTTACAGTCCTTTTAAAGTGTGTAAGATATGGGAATAATGGACCTTCTAACACAATAGCCCATAACATATTGGGAGGGGTGTTTGAATTCAGAGTTGTCTTTCTCCTAGACTAGTTGCCCATCAAGACATGAGAGCCCAGTTTACTTTACAGCCCTTTCTCCTAGTATGCTCCCCCCATTCAATAGGCCCCTTTTAAAGTGTGTAAGATATGGGGAATAATGGACCTTCTAACACAATAGCCCATGACATATTGGGAGGGTGTTTGAATTCAGAATTGTCCTTCTCCTAGACTAGTTGCCCATCAAGACATGAGAGCTCAGTTTACTTCACAGAACTTTCTTAGTCTGTCTACATGAGGAATAATGGACCTTATCCTAGCACACTAGTCCATGACATATTGGAAGAGGGCTTGATTTCAGAATTGTCCTTCTCCTAGACTAGTTGACCATCAAGACACTAGAGCCCAGTTTACTTCATAGGACTTTCTTAGCATGCCTCCCTCCTCCTTCAATAGACCTTCTCTAAAGTTTATAAGACATGCAGAATAATAGACCTTATCCTGGCATACTGGTTCATGGCATATTGGAAGGAGGTTTGAATTCAGAATTGTCCTTCTCCTAGACTAGTTGCCCATCAAGATCTGAGAGCCCAGTCCACTTTATTATTTTATCCATAGCTAAGGGATAAAGAGATGATTTTATGCCTTTGCCAAGGGTAAAAGTGCAAAGTGAACGTAAACAGACGATATAGCATGAAGGGGGGCAATTACTTGGCATACCCCCCACACACACACACACGCACACACACAACATAATAGGTTATGAGAAACATCTAACCATTCAGTTCCTAACTTTTAGGAGTAGCCTTTTTTCTGAGTAATTTGATTCTTATTAATGACCAAATTTGGTCTGAAATTTGATCTGAAGATTAACTTTCTTGCAGTGGTGCAAATCTTCATGGTATTTTTTTCCTACCATCGTTATGTATTTTATAGCTGGGTAGTGCCCACTTTCATACTGAGCAATTTTTAATTGGTTTTAGTGAAAAAATCTCGAAGTAAATAAGATTGCATACTTATTTGCTTGGTGGATTTAATGGTAACTGCAATATATATATATATATATATATATATATATATACATACAAAGATGCTGATAGGTACACGTCCTTACATCCCAGTGTTTTTCTTTTTTCTTCCCTCACTATTTCAAGCTAACTGTAAATACATTTCAATAGTTTCTTAGAATGAATTACACAGGATAGGTTACAAGGTAGGAGTTAGATATCACTAGTTGGACCCATAAATTTTCCCAAGGATCATTCAAAGCAAATATGTGCGTCCCAGGATGTACTAAATCTAAAAGCTATCAGCATCACTGCATATATATATATATATATATATATATATATATATATATATATATATAACCCAGCAATATCATAAATTATATTAGATTTTCTTAATACACTTAAGATATTCTTAGTGAGCCAAGGAATTTCTAATCCAATTTGCAGCAGAATGTTAATTTTGTGGGGTCTGCATTTATGCTGATGGTAATTTTCATAATTAATCAAATTCTTGATATAATAAAGATAACTATGAAATGCTAATTAGAATCCTTCCTAGACTGAACAATCAATATCATCATGGGTCACTGTCACAGCAGGAACCCAATGAGTTCACGAGTTGTCTAGTACAAATCTTATGGGATTGTTTGTAACACCTAGGGTTGGTTGGTATTTAATGGCATATCAACCCTTCTGGGTTATTTAATGATAAATCTTTTTATTATTATATATATTATATATATATATATATATATATATATATATATATACACATGTAGAATTAAACAAAATGCACGTCTCCTGTTTAACAATTTTATTAACGATCATTTCAAGCTTTCTGGACAACTTTTTTATATTTGGATGGAATCTGTGGATTAGTCCACCAAAGTTTTTATCCCAAGTACTTTCGGCACTTTGAAGTGCCATCTTCAGGGGGGTGGGCGTCCAGTGGCTTCGGCCCTGGATCTTTACAAGTTAATAGCGTCGATCTCAGGGGGCTATCCCCTCAGGCAATACCTGCCTCCTTGGGGGCAGGGCTGGGTTTATTGCCCAGCGCCTGAGGGGGAATGCCGAAGGGATCGACGCAATTTTTGTTCTTTCCCACCCATGAGCTTCGGCTTGTGGGTGGGCCCACATTAAAACGAGGCATTGTGCCCAGCCCATACAAGTGGGGTATGAGGCAAATACATCTTCGGTGGGGGGGGATGTGTTTGTGTTCCAGTTTTTTCAGATTAGTAGTAGTGAGAGTAATTAGGAGGGGGAACTTGTAGAAATTATATCAAGGGGTGTGGGGTGTGGGGGCTGGAAAGAGGAGAATTGGCAGGAAAAGGATTATAGGTATTTTAAAATGTGACTGCTGTATTCAAAATTAATCTTATTTAAGGATGGTTTGTATTGTCTGACGTATAGAGCTTTGAGTATTTGTTTGTTTAATTCTACATGTATAAATGAAAGAATGCTGCCCAAATACACATTATATATATATAAAAGGATATGAAAACACACAATGCTGTTAAAATGAAAATATTTTATATCATATTCATAGCTAATATTGAACAATATTTCGATTTATAAAAATCATCTTCAGAGCTTGTTTTTACTCCAGACTTATCGAGAGAGGAGCTGAAAATAATTTGAATTATATATATATATATATATATATATATATATATATATATATATATATATATAAAAGTTAGGGTAGTTTGGACATGAAGTCAATGGCACTTAGCTTCTTGCCTATATGATTCCCAAACCAAGTGGCCGGTCAAGCTTTTTGTGTGCCCTTATATACTGTATAATTTTCATTAATTTCATGTGTATTAATAAACTGGGGTTAACCTTCAGCCACCACTCTTTAACACTTTTAATTGAAGAATATGGTCAGGATTTAATCATTACTGCTCACTCAAAGGTACCCCCCCAAAAAAAAACAACGATTAAGCTCCAAAACTGCATTTGAATTCATGGGTAAGATGGAGATGACTTATTTTAAGGTAATTAAAATGATTAAAAAAAACAACACCTAAAATAAAGCCCAAGGTTACAGTGGCCTGAATGTTGTGTTTATACACAATAAAGATGAGGATAACAATCTAAAACATCATAATTATTCATACCAGAGATGCTGATAGGTACGCGCCCTGCAACCCTGACACACAAAAATATAAAACAACCCAGTAAAATCATATCCATGTGTCCCAGTGTTTTTCTTTTTTCTTCCCTCACCATTTCAAGCTAATTGTAAATACATTTCAATAGTTTCTTAGAAATGAATTACATAGGATAGGTTACAAGGTAGGAGTTAGATGGCTTTAGTTGGACCCATAAATTTTCGGGGACTCCATTCAAAGCAAATATGTGCATTCCAAGACACACTAAATGAAAAAGCTATCAGCATCACTGTGTATTCCCAAGGGCATTAGTCCAAAAGTGAATGTTATAGCGCAACTGGACTTTGAACTCGCAGTCCAGCTCATTAGCCATTCTGCCACTGAACCCTCCCTGCTATTCTTTTTATTTTTTTTTAAAGAAAACTTATGATTGTTATTGCAATAGTCGAGTTGATTAATGATTCAATAATTAGAATTCATAGTCAGATTAGTTCCGTGCCGTGACCTAATATCACCAATCCAAACATTTCCAATTGAAACTGAGTCTGGCAAATTTAATCCAAGCTTTTTATGATGTCATCACTAACCATGTAACTTACCAATTTAGTTGTTTTTAATTACCAATTCACTATTCAATATTCTTACAGACCTACATTGAAGCTATTCTCTTTACATCTGATAACATTTATATTAATTAATAAGGTTGTTCCTTAATCTTCCAACCGTTATCATCTTAGCAATACCCTCAAGTTAAAAATGAGACCGTCCAAATCATCCAAGATGAAATACAAAAATGTAAATCCTGATTATCTGGTGTTGCTTAACCACAGAATTCTTATTTCTTATGAGTGTTGTCACCTCAGCTAAATAATGGACCGTTCAGTTTTTATTATAAAGAAATAAAGGGAAGAAATAGTACATGCTATACAGAGAAAGAAAGAAAGAAGAAAGCGTAAGGGGAAAGATAGAGAGAGAGTGTGAGTGTGTGGAAACGATAACGCTAATCTATTTCAGTCAAACATGATGAAATGAAAGAAACAAATAAAAAAGAGTGAGAGAGAGTTAAATCAAAAATATTATACTTTTTACATATTGAACAAATATGTAAAAATTAGTGAAATAAATCACTAATTAGGACTGAGTCTATTCTAAGTAGATTTAAGTGGATTTAACAGGTTTGAATTCAGAGTTTTCCTTCTCCAAGACTGGTTGTCTAACCAAGTTAAAGAGCCCAGTCTGCCCTATTAGTTTATCTATAGCTGGAGGGAGAGTAGTTGGATTCATACCTTTTCCCAAGAGTATTAGCGCTATGTGAACTGTAGCTTCATCCAGGATTTGAACTTGGGTCGACGAATCCATTTCCTACGACTCTAACCATAACACCACACACCTCCAACTCTTAAGTAAACACATCAAACGTAATAATTAAATTATCATACTGTGGTATATCCACAGGTCCTGCTAGTTTATATCAATCTCATACACAGCCTACTAATATACGACCCCAAGCAGGCAGAATTTTAACAGGCCGATTTGTTTTAGAGACAATTTATGTTGTTTTGAAAAAATTTTTTAAAAATATACAAACTTGTCTTTTTTTTCTTCAGAAATGTAATAATAAAAGAATGTAAACAAACTAATAAAAAAAATAGTTAAAAAATGATGCAGTTATACTATGATTTCAGGTTATATCAGAAAAAAATTAAACCTTTTCAATGTGAAATGTATTCCCTGGTCATGGTAGACAATGATGGTGATCATATTACAGAGAAACAGTATTTCTCAAGGAGAACTTATAGTTCCATCTAGTCAAATGTTTGTGTTTTAAGATTTTTTGAAACGATATATATAAAACTCAGCTTGTTAGAATTCTGCCTGCTTATGTGACATGTGAGGCCTTTTATATTAGTAGGCCATGTCTCATATAATATCCTGTGACTATGCTGCCTATGAATTATACTACATGAAAAGTAAAGGTGGTTTACTGTAATAAAATTCTAATCAATGCAATACTGTAAATAGACAATGTAGTCTAGACCTTGATGTAACCTATATTTTCTGTTGCTAAAGATGAGACGACAACAGAAATATACTAGTAAACAAAGAGATACTGTTTATATTGTTTGTATACATTAGTGAAATTTGGTTTCCAATTAATTGTTACCTTATGAATTAAACAAAAGAGGGTTGATGTGATGTAAAATAAAACAACCTGTACCCAGCTATGGTTAGCAGAATGAGAACAGGATACCCCTGTGGATTGATTAAAGGGTTGGGTTCAAAGTTCTGTGATGGCCCCCGATTATGACAAGAAGGTTCCCGAGTTCAAAGAGAAGGTTCCCAAGTCCGACAATAAGTACCTGAAGAAGGCCGGAGGGCATATCGGCTGAAACGTTGTACAGATAACAATGTTGTCAGACTCGGGAACCTTCTCGGACTTGGGAACCTTCTTTTCGAACTTGGGAACTTTCTTGTCGTAATCGGGAGTCATCACGGAACTTTGAACCTAACCCTTTATTTAGTCCAGTAACATAGAAAAATAATTAACACAACTCCTACCCCAGCTATGGTTAGAGGAATGAGAACAGGATACCCCCGTGGACTAAATAAAGGGTTAGGTTCAAAGTTCCGTGATGGCTCCCGATTATGACAAGAAAGTTTCTGAGTTCGAAAAGAAGGTTCCCGAGTCCGACAATAAATACCTGAAGAAGGCCAGAGTGCACATTGGCCGAAATGTTGTACAGATAACAATAAAGATGAGGACAATAGTCCGAATAATCCAAATAATACTAATTATCAAGACTCATATAAAAAAAAAAAAAATTAAAAAAATATTCAGAGAAATAACCAAAACAAATATCTGTAGATAAACAATGAAAAAAAAAACACATTTATTTTACAAAATTTTTTAAATTTTTAACAAATTTATCCGACATTTTTATTTTCAAAACATAATCAAAAAACACAACATTAGCAGAAAGGTTTAGTGAAATTTGGGAAACTCAAGTTTGTCTTTAAAGATATCATCAATGTTTGATTTGAATTTGATAAGCTTAACATGATATTCAAATTTATATGGTATCAGAACGTTCTGCACATTTTACAAAACAAATTCAAGCGGGCCTGATAAAAATACCTGAAGAAGGCCAGAGGACACATTGGATGAAATGTTGTACAGATAACAATAAAGATGAGGACAATAGACCAAATAATTTAAATAATAATAATTTATTAAATTTTTAATATAATCTTCTTCCTTGTCAATATAAAAAAAATACAAGGTTGAATATATTGATAATATAAATCAAACATTACATATTGAGAATTTTAGCTGAAAATTCAGCTTCTAACTTATCAAGAGTATTAACCTACTTTTTTAAATGTTAATGGATTTAAGTGAATAGATAAAAAAAAGGTGGATAGTAGGTGATAAAAACAAAACATTTAGTCACTTACTGATGTAATGAAATATAAATTCCTTTGTAATACAGACAAATTATCTACCAACTGCACATCTAGTACAACTATAACAATGTTGTGTTTTACGTCATATGTTGGCGATGCTGCAACAAAATCCTAAATCTCTTAGTTTTAGATGTACAGGGTGAACCCCCCCCCCCCAAAACAAAAAAAACAGAATTTGGGTCTTGTTCTTTTTCTGCTTTAGTAAAAGTATATATATATTGTGACAAAAAAAACAACAAAATTTGGTTATTTCCTATAACTCCAACATAAAAAAGGGGAACCACTCTGATAAGTTATTTATTCATTTATTTATTGATCTACTAAGAAAAAAGAAGACAGGGTTAGGATTAGGGCTTAGGGTTAGTTTAATGGGAAAAATAATGGGTACATTAATTAACAGATAAAATTCATTCAGAGTGGTTCCCCTTTTTTTAGGTTGGAGTTATAGGAAATAACCCAGAATTTGGGTTCTGTTTTTGTTTTTTTTGTTTTTTTTTTTTGGGGGGGGTCACCCTGTATGTTCAGTGCCCAACTAAAAGGAAATATGATTGATTGATTGATTTTAATGGCTTGTCAACCAATCTGGAGTTATTTTATGCTGTTAGTTGTTGGTTGGATTTTACGACATGTCAACCCTTGTTGGGTTATTTTATGCTGAAGACATTTGTTTTATTCATTCTTAATAGTACTTAATATTTTTCAACATTTTTTAAACTCATTTTTTCTATTTAACCTATAGATGGGACCCTAACAGGTACTACCACTCTGGGTCAGAGTGAACATGGGAGTATAATTGTGATGAAAGGATACTCCACATTCCCTAGAGCTTCAGAATAGGAACTTCACTGAAGAATAATTAAAATTCTAATTACCATCGAACTGGGAAGACAAGGCAACAAACGGTTGTAACTTAAATACAAACCCGAATAGTTGCAAAGTCTACTGCAGAATGACAGGATATATATGAGACTCCACAATGTCATTCAAATCAAGCAGTCAAGCAGCCAATCAAAACTCAAGGAATGAAACGACCCAAATCACCCAAATTCATGAATGGGTCATTCTTGATTTCTATATATACCAACTGTGTTGGACACTGCTTAAGTTATACTTAGATGCTGTTATTCAAACCAACAGTCGACTTACTGACTTCAATATCAGAGTTTAACGTCATACCCAGGACACTAAGACCCTCAACCACTGCCTTCTAACATATATGATAAAAATAGTTGGGGCTTCGCCATAAGGACAATAGGGTCGCGATAATCATATAGGTGCTAGGGCTCGACATCACAAGCCAATTGATCGGAGGGAGCCTCTTTGACCACCATAAGTAAGGGCCAAAGAGTAGTGTTGCATGTCATGGACTGCTCATCCCCCAGGGTTCTATTCTTAAGCATCACAGATTGCCACCCACAGCCAATAGGTGGCTCCATTGGGGGAGGGGTTTTACTACTCTGTAGATGTGCAGTTGTTGAATTTTAAAGCCCCAGCTGACAGGATATTTACGCCTTTGTTTATACTGCCTACTTTGTTGAATTAACCTATCATTTTTGGGTTATTTCCTATAACTCTAACATAAACAAAGGGGAACCACTCTTGACTGATAAATTATTTATTCATTTTCCCATTAAACTAACCCTAAACCCGTCTTTTTTCCTAGTAGATCAATAAATAGATAAATAATTTATCAGTCAAAAGTGGTTCCCCTTTGTTTATGTTGGAGTTATAGGAAAAAACCCATTTTTGTTTTAAATCATATTTTCTCATATTCAAATCCTACATGAGGCTGTTTGCATTTCACATAGTGCTAACATTTTAGGAAAGGCATGAATCCAACTATTCTCCTTCCAACTATGGGTAAATAATAGGGCAGACTGGGCTCTTTATTTTGATTAGGTAACCAGAAAGAAAAACTCTGAAAAAACCCTTTTAAATTCTGTTTAATTGACCTTGTGTTGCCACCTGCTTGTGAAGAGGGGCTGATATATATATATATATATATATATATATATAACTGGTTTATATAAAAAAAATAAAGATATTGTGGCCATATAAAGTGTAAATTCAACTAGATCTCCAGTGACCTTTTAATTGCTTCCAATTCTGACTCCACAGCCCTAGTCAAGAAAATAGAAAAAAAAACCAAAAAAAAAAAAACCCAAAGACTCCAACTCCTCTATTTTTGGGTCTCCCGGCTCTGACTCTTCTCTATGTAATTAAATGATTATGGCCTACAAATCTCATAAAACCTATGCATACACTCCTAAATTAAGTAGGCCGATATCATCATAACTGGCTTATATCAAAGAATAAAGATAAACTAGGGTCATATAAAGTGTAAATTCAACTGGAGTCGGAGTCTGTAAAACTATACCAATTTTGACTCCAGTGATCCCTTAATTGCTTCTAACTCTGGCTCCACAGCCCTGGTCATTAGGATAAGCATTTTTATAATAAATTTGCATTAATAAAAGAAAAATTTGAGCTGAGTTAATTAAAATCCAAATGATTTTCCCAACCCTATTGCCCTTTTTATCATATGGGTGCTAGAAGGCGGTGGCTGTGGGTCTACATGTCCTGGGAATGACGTTAAACTCTATCTGATGGTGAGGTTCCAGTTTTGGAGGTTTGGGGAATGTGGAACACCCCTTCATCACCATTGCTCCCTAGTCCACCCTGACCCGGAGTGGTAGTACCTGTTAGGGTCCCATCTATGGGTTAAATAGAAAAATGTATTTATAAAAAAATTGTATTATCCATTAAGAATTGATTTATTTCAAAACTTTATCGGCATTAAATGACCCACTGAGGTTTATATGCCACAAAACAAAACAAACAAACTTAAAATCCAAATCAACTTACTTTTGTCATCTTTTTTGTGTGACTGGCGTTCTTTCTCCAGTTTTTTGGAACGTCTCCACAAAGCTCTAAGGGAAGAGTGAGAATCAGTTCGGTCGCTCAAGGCATCATCATTACTGCCAGAACGTCTCCTCCACATATCCTCTGACAAAGGAGAGTCATAGGTAAACACAGAGTCCCGACGTGACATACTAGGTGAGTCGGTATCCGATTGCAGGTTAGAGTCTAAGCTGCTCGATTTGGACAGTCCATCTAGCTCGATATGTTGACCAGACACAAAGCCAAATGAATCAGCCATACTACCGACTGATGACCGAAAAGTACTGATAGCACGGTTAGTAAGATCGGTAACTTGTTGTACAACAGCAACTGATGTCTCAGGCACGGAAGTAAACAGGTTTTCAAGCCTTGTCTTAATGGGATGCTGGCAGCTAGGGTCCCCTCCATTACCTTCTTGGTCGTTCATCTGTTTGGCGAGATATTCACGTGCTTCTTCCTCATCGAGTATATGAGACTTATTTTTTTGGACAATGTCTTCAGTAGTGGACGATGTTGACATATGGGAACTCTGGCTGCACGACTGATCTTGACTAATTGTATCACCTTCGTCTTTTGAGGAAATACTGTCAGATTGATTATCAGGTAATTTTGTAATTGTTGGACTCGGAGAAAGCAGGGCTGACTGATTCGAATCGGTTGCACCAACTGGTGTTTCCTTAGGGGAAGAGGAAGAATCTGGAACTGAAGGGCTGGTATCGTTCTTTGCGGCTGTTTTTTCTGGGCTAGGTGAGGATTTTTTAGGTGACCCTTCTTTCAATGGAAGAGAAGAGTCTTTAGAAATATCCGAGCTTTCCTTTGAAAGCTGCGTAGGTTTTGAGAGTGGTGGGGTACTGTGGTTACATGGAACTGTCTCTTTTAAAGGACTTGGAACAACAGCTTGTGTCTGTTCACTTTCTGACGGACTTGAGGATTTGGTCAGTTTTTTCTCATTTTTTGAGGCTACACTCAACACTTGTTCTGGCTTTGAAGTTGCACTCGACACTTGTTCTGGCTTTGAAGCCGCACTCGAGACTTGCTCCGGCTTTGAAGCTGCACTCGAGACTTGCTCTGGCTTTGAAGCTGCACTCGAGACTTGCTCCGGCTTTGAAGCTGCACTTGAGACTTGCTCCGGCTTTGAAGCTGTACTCGAGACTTGCTCCGCCTTTGAAGCTGTACTCGACACTTGCTCCGGCTTTGAAGCTGTACTCGACACTTGTCCCTTCTTTGATATCTCCTCAGATTTCGAGGAACTTGAGGTTGTGTTTGACCCAGAGTTATTTTGGGAGGAACATGAAGTACTGCTAGTTGTGTCTTCATTTTTGGAGGAACTTGAAGTTGTACTCGACGACTGTTCGTCTTTTGATGAGCTACAGGTTTTACTAGAGGTTTGCTCACTTTTAACAGAACTTGAAGTTACACTTGCACTTGTTAATGGGCTGGAAGTTGCACTCGATAATGAATCACTTTTTAATGAATTTGAAGTGGCACTCGACAGCTGATCACTTTTTGAAGTCTTGCTGGATGTCTGCTCTTTCATAGAACTCGAAGCTGTACTTGAAACTAGCTCACTCTTTATGGAACTTGAAGCTACACTTGATATGGGTTCACTTTTTGAGGGGCTTGAAGCTACACTCGATATAGGTTCACTTTTTAAGGGGCTTGAAGCTACACTTGATATAGGTTCACTTTTTAAGGGGCTTGAAGCTACACTGAAGACTTGTTCACTTTTTAAGGGACTGGATGTTACACTCGACGTCTGTTCACTTTTTGTTTCCTCGGTTTTTGGTGGAGGTTTCTTGTCAACCTTCTTCGTACAGGTGTGCTCATCACTAATAATACACAGATCATTCGTCTCGATATAACTGTAAATCTCTTGATTGCATTTGGCACACGTTGGTGGGTAAAATTTGTGATATTTCATATCTGAAATAGATTTTCTTGGCGTATTCACATGCCCGTGTTTTTCAACTAAGGCCAAGCTGTGCGCCATTCCACAAGCAACGTCAAGAACATTGGAGTCTGACAATTCTTGGACTCGTTCTGGTACCAGCGATTCCTTTTTGTCCTGCAATCCTAGTCCCATACCACTTCCCCATGCCCAGAGTTCTCCCCGATTTGTAATAGCCAAAGTGTGGGTGTGGCCACAAGCCACTTTTCGAATGTGAATTTTTTCCTCTGATAGAGGTACCCCATGTTTGCATTTATCTTCCTGGATAGTGAAGGACACTAACTCAGGGGTGGAAACATTTTCTTTGCGTCCAATTCCACATTGGCCACTAGTGGAATCACCCCACATGTAGGCATCTCCGGAAGCAGAGACGACAGCACTGTATGCATTGCCACAAACAACTTCTATGATCTCCTTGCCTAAAAAAAAAAGAAAAAGAAATATGAAAGGTATAAGGACAACAAAATTTAGAGGTTTATATAAAATACATTATTAAAAAAAAAATAAACACATATTTATATAAAACACATATTAAACAAAAAAGAAGAAAAAAATTATTTACTCAACTGTGGAGATTTGTGTAGACTGATCAATATTCAACTGTGTTACAAGTTGAATCTGCTTCAGTCTACACAAATCTTTACATGGCGCTGCGAACAGCTCTGTAGAGATTTGTGTAGACTTATCAGTATTCAACTGTGTTACAAGTTGAATCTGCTTCAGTCTACACAAATCTTTACATGGTGCTGCGAACAGCTCTGTAGAGATTTGTGTAAACTGATCAATATTCAACTGTGTTACAAGTTGAATCTGCCTCAGTCTACACAAAACTTTACATGGCGCTGCAAACAGCTCTGTAGAGATTTCTGTAGACTGTTCAGTATTCAACTGTGTTACAAGTTTTGATTGGCTGGTTGTTTTAGTGTTGATATTTTTATCCATATATACTGAACACTTGACCATGTTCTGTCAGTTGCTACATAGTGTATTTAGTTAGGCTCTGTCTTTTTTTTTTGTCTGGTGACTGGACGCTAGTCACAACCTTCCTGTGAAAGTGAGTATGATGTTCATTCTACTCCAACCTGTTCATCATGGGTAGGTTGGTTGGTTGGTTGTATTTTACAGCATGTCAACACTTTGGTTATTTTATTCATTATTGTTGGGTATTTAATTTTTTTATCTATTTAACCTGTAGATGAATCCTAACAAGTACTACCACTCTGGGTCAGAGGAGACCTAAGAGTAATGATAATAAAGGGGTACTCCACGCTTCCCCGAACTCCAGAATTGGAACTTCACCACTAGATGCAGTTTAACGTCATACTCAAGACAGACCCTCACCCACCGCCTAATACTAATCATTGGTTTGCTAAGAGTTTCAATATGGTTTCAAGTATTCTTATCCAATACAAATAAATATCAAACATAGATGGGATCCTAACAGGTACTACCATTCCCTCTAGGTCAGAGTGGACCTGAGAGTAATGCCAATAAAGGGGTATTCCCATCCAACCCAGATCTGGAGCCTCACCATCAGATGATTGGTGGAAGAGAACCAGAATGAGAGTGATACTTAGTTGAAGCATATAAAACAGAATTTTGGGAGAGAGAGAGAAGAAATAAAAAAAGGAAAGAAAACAAGTCCTGTCTGCCTTTGTAAATTAGCAATGGTTCTCAACCGGGAGCCATATGCTCCTCCCATCAAGACCATATAACTTTTTGGGAGGGATGGGGGGTGTCCAGGCAAGCAAATAAAATATTTAATCATAAAAACACAGTGAGATTTTTAAACATTGAATGTTTACCGGGAGTTCCACCCTTGCAAAATAGGAATCGAAGGGGATCCATTCGCAAGAACCACTAAGTAAGGGGATACAAGAAACAAATCTCCCTCGGCATTGAAGCCTCACCACCGAATACAGGTTAGTGTCATACCAAAGTCACCCCTTCTTTTTTTTTTGGGGGGGGGGGAGGGATCTTAACCCTCTGCAGAGGATGCAGTCAGCATATTCTATGCCCTGCCAATAGAGATGACAATAAGAATTTATCAATAATTTATATTTGAATGTTTTTTTTTTGTTTTTTTTTATAGAGAAGTCATTTTTCTACTCATTGGATTGTTTTTTTGTACAACTGTTTTTGTTGTTTATTTCTTTCTCCTTCTGATATTTCAGCTGACATAGATTTGAGACGTAATGCAATTGGATCAATAGTCCAAACAAATTCTTGGACTGACTAGTCTATGTTTGTACAAAAGTATATCATTTAAGTTGCATTATACTACTTAGTCATCTAGTACTGGTATCAGTGTAACAGCAAAGGAGACTATCCCCTTTTCACTAGTGCTAGTACATAGAGATTGTTTTTGAGTCTGGGGTGGTTGTTTTTTGGACATAATGCAATCGGATCAATAGTCCAAACAATTCTGGGACTGACTATTCTATACTTTGTTTGCAGTCTATGTTGGTACAAAAGTATATCATTTAAGTTGTTGGTTGGTTGGTTTATTGATTTTAATGGCATATCAACCTGTTTGTGGTTATGTCATGTCTAATGGTTAGGAAGTGGTATATGTTGTATATTTATATTTATACATTTTAGTAATTGGTTTTAACAATGTGTTAGCATTATTGGGGATTATGTTGTATGGTATTGATTTGTTTCATGTTATATTCTATGGTATAATTTTATTGCCTCAAAAATGACAGAATGTTTTCTATTTAACATTTTCAAATAGATCTTTCTTATTATTTGCATTAAAATAATGGTTTCTGATGTGAGCAAAAGGCCCTGCATTCCATGAATAAGTGTTTAACAGTCAAAGGTGTTTGACATGTTTCACATTGTGGTTGTTGTTCTTGTTTGAGTATATAGGAGTGTGTTAGTCTTGTGTGACCATTGTGTAATCGGGACACAATGACTTGTTCCTTTGTAGACTTCCTTAAAGTTGGTCTCCAGTCTCCCAAATTGGGTTTGATTAGGAAGAGTTTATTGTGGATGTTGTTATTCCAGTATTGTTGCCATTTTGTATGAAGGAATCTATTAATTTTAGGTTTCATGCTACTTATTCATATACTAATCAATTTTATGTTAATTTAATCTCATCAAATCAAATGTTGTGCAAAGAAAAAAGAAAGAAGCCAAACCAAAACTCCGGCAGAGTGGTAAGACACACCTACCAAAAAAAAGAAAAGAAAGAAAATGAAGAATAATTAAAGTTCCAATTACCGTTGAACTGGGAAGACAAGGCAACAAACGGTTGTAACTTAAATACAAACCCGAATAGTCCCAAAGTCTACTGCAGAATGACAGGATATATATAGGACTCCACAATGTCATTCAAATCAAGCAGCAGCCAATCAGAACTCAAGGAATGGAATGACCCAAATCACCCAAATTCATGAATGGGTCATTCTTGAGTTCTATATATACCAACTGTCTTGGACACTGCTTGAGTTGTACTTAGCTGCTGTTATTCAAACCAACAGTAGACTTACTGACTTCAATAGAAAAGAGGTGTTCTGGGTATGATACTAGACTGCATTTGATGGCGAGGCTCCAGTTCTGGAGCATTCCTTCATTGCCATTACTCCCAGGTCCACTCTGACCTAGAGTGATAGTACCTGTTATGGTACCATCTATTGGTGTTGAAGTCAATATACTGTTAGTTTGGACAACAGCAACTGGCTAAGCACAACTGAACTTGTGCTCAAAACAACTGGTACTTATGGAACTCAAGAAAAGTCCATTCCTGTATTTGGGTGATTCCATTCTTTGAGTCCTGATTGGCTGCTTGGTTTCTATGATGTTATGAGGCTTCCTAAATATTCTGTCATTCTGTAGTAGGATTGCAACAAGGTTAGATTCATATTGAGTTACAGTGCCTTGCTGCCTTGTCTTACCAATTCACCAGTAATTGGAACTTAGTATGATTATTCTACAATTGGTAAAATAGATCTGTTTGAAAATTATTATTATTAGATAAGAATACTTGAAACCATATCGTTAGCAGCCTAATGTCGGTATAAGCCATACGGTGAGGGTGTCTATCCCCTTTTCACTAGCACTAGACCAAGGAGATTATTTCAGCATCTGAGGTAGAGCGCCACAATTGTGTGCAAATTATTTGTATTAGATAGGAATCTGTGAAATAGTACCACTACTGTTCGTCTACAAGGATGGCTTTAGCATTAAATAAACCATGAAAGGTTGATATACCATTAAACAAATAATATCAATGTATTGGGCTTTCCTGGTCTAAAACTTCTAAAATCCACAATACCCAGAATACAAGTGATTTGTAGATCACATAAGAAGTGAATTAAAGGAGGGGGTTAGTCATAGTGGTGTAATGGCTAACATGCTGGAGTGCAACATAGTAAGTTCATATTCTCATGGTGCTATTTGTAGAATGAACACCATACTAGCATCCAGTTACCAGACAAAAAAAAAAGACAGTGTAACTGAATACACTCTATAGCAACTGACAGAATATGGTCAAGTGTTCAGTATATAGAGATAAAAATATCCATACTAAAACCACCAGCCAATCAGAATCCTGGAAATAGACTTGACCATGTCACATAGTAGAATAGCCCAACCTGGAAATTAAACCATCTACCAAGTCTGGATTTAAATAAACAGATTTAACTGGCAACACTATTATGTTCACTTTCAGACTAATACCCTTGGGAAAGGTATGAACCCTTTCATCCCCCTAGCTATGGGTTAAATAGTACCACTACTATTCTGAATAAACGAAAAGGACATTGTCAGGCACTATAGAGATAAACCCAAAAAGAAAAAAGTATGACTTCCAGAGGAAGTAGTAAATTTAAATAAAAAACAGGGGATGTTGTAGAGTAGACAGACTACCCCAAAAGATGGACTAGTCTGAGGACTAGTCGCGGCCAGCTCTTGGAGCTGGGAGAGCAGATTAAAAGTAACGTACTAATCATATTTTATATTAGTTTGCATATTCAACCATGTACCATATTTCTTCTTGGAAATAAACCCTCTTGCAGTGATGTTGATAGCTTTTTAATTCAGTGCATCCTACACACATATTTGCTTTGAATGAATCCCCGGGAAAATCTATGAGTCCCAACTAAAGTTTCTTAATAGATTGTAAGGTCTTTATTTATGATCTGGGGAAACAACTAAAACAGTATAGTTCCTAGCTTGTAACCTATCATGCATAATTCATTTCTAAGAAAGTATGTATTTACAGTTAGCTGGAAATGGTGAGGGAAGAAAAAAAAAAAGATAAGATTTTACTGCATCTTTTTAGATTTTTGTGCAGGATGCGTACCTATCAGAATCTCTGCTCTTGTTATATTCACATGTGTGTCAACCACACGTGTCGATGCATACACACAAACATACACACATTTATATATATATATATATATATATATATATATATATATATATAATTCATGCTCATATATATAGAATACATGCACGAACACATACACAAATATAATAAACACAAGCACACATATAATACATGCACACTTGCACAAAGACAAAGACACACACATACACACACACACACACTTACAAAGACACACACACACACACTCGCACAAAGACACAGGCACATACATACATACACACACACTCGCACAAAGACACAGACACATACATACATACACACACAACGCACAAAGACCACAGACACATACATACATACACACAAGACACAGACATACATACACACACACACACGCACAAAGACATAGACACACACACACCACCCACAAAGACACATATATACATACACACACAAAGACGCAGACACACACATGTATATATATATATATATATACACGTTAGATGTTGTAATACAATTCTACACAATGTAGATTTGTTTTTTTGTAATATAACCATTTGCATATTGATGATGCATAATATGCACTCTCAGTTTGAAGATCGTCTACTTCATTATGCACACACACACACACACACACACACACACATACATACATACATATACATATATATATATATATATATATATATATATATATATAAAAGTTTATGAGAAATGTGTGTATGTGTCGACGTTCCTTGATTCTATGACACAACAAAAAGATTAAGAAAATAAATTAAAAATGAATAAAATAAAGAACTGACCTGTGAAATATTCTAATAATCGAGGTGAATCAATTGAAGGTTCTTTGAGGTCACCAAGACCCAACTGATGATGGCTGTTGCTTCCAAGCACAAACACTTCATTTTCATTGCTCAGGAAAAGACTGTGCTCACCGCCCAGGGAAATTCTCTTGATAATTTTGTGAGCAAAAATGTCAAAGGTCTGAATTTTGAGATCACTATGAAAGCCCTTCCATAAACAGACAATACCATCTTTTTCCTCTTCGCTGAAAAGAAAAGAAAAGATTTTTAAATACTTTTGCACAACAAATATTTCACGTTCTGATCTTAAAGTGTATTAGCAAGACGGCTGGATTAACCATTAATCAAAATAAGTATGGGCTTAGAGGATCAAGCTAAGAGTACAGATAAAAAAATTAAAAAAATTTAAATAGATAAAAATTATATATATCTGTTATTATACTAAAGCTGAGTGAAGCAATGATTGTTTGCTAAAGACTTTTTTCCTATTTAGTTTAAGGAATATTTTATATATTTTGTGATTAGTCTTGAAAGCTATTTTTGAAAAAAATTCCATTTTATTAGGTTCTAGTTAGTCGTAATTTGCAATTAAGTCAAAACTCACCTGTCTCTTACTTCACATTCTGCCTGTCACTTTCTCTCTCTCTATATATAGCATTACCAGCTCTTTGTTGAAATAGGTGGACATTGACAAATTTGCAACTTAATTGGTTTAATTCGCAATTTCTTGAGTATTTCTGATCTAATATTAAATATATTTATATGGTTGGAAAGATAATAAAATAACCTTTCTAAATATGTAATTTCCATGTGTTTTTATCCATTGAATTATTTTTTTACAGCAATTTAAAATGGTATTTTGCTTCGAACAAAACACACAAAATACGAATTTTTCTGAGGTTAAAATTTACTTGTTTGTTTGTTTCACAAAATCAAAGAGGATACTCTTATCAATATTCTTGAAATTGTACATTTAATTAGAAGACAGCTTAAATTACATTGTGTAGTTTGTTTTCTTCTTCTTCGAATTTTGGTAGCGAAACCACTACCAATGAAAGTTAACGTAGGTTCCTTCAAAAAGTATAAGCTGAGCAAAAAAAAAAAAAAAAAAAAAAAAGAAGCACTATATCCTTAATAGAAGATAGTCTCAGAATTATTTTGATATATAATATGTGATATCTAGATGATGGCTAACCATCAGGGTTTTATATCAAAGTTTTAATTTAGGGGAAAAACGAACTTACAATATAATATTAAAACGTTAACAAAACACATCATTACATGCTAGCTGGACAGGCTTTGGTTCAAAAAAAGATTATATAAAAAGTTATTCTATTTCTTGTATGTAATACAACATAGCAAGTATTTAAAAAGGTATTTTTAAGTTCAAAGTAATGTTATTTATTTAAATTAATACTATATATGTGTATACATGCAGTATTAAAAGGAAAATGTTGAATAATCTTGTGGTGAACTTTAACCCCCCCCCCTGCTATCCATACCTTTCTTCTCTAAATAATGACTTACAGCAGAGATACATACAAATTAGGTGCAGAATCAGAAAGAACATACAATTTTACATAAGAATGCCAAATTTTATCAAAATTGCTCCAAAAATAAAGAAATGAAGAAATTACTGAATATCTCGTTTTGAATTGGCCCGTGATTTGAGATATTTTTTTTAACAAAATAATGGTTCGTTTTTTAATAAATGAAAATCTTAGATGAAAGAACAAACAAGACATCAATCTGTCAATTGGTGATTACTTATTCCACTTGTATCTTTGCTTAGTAAACCTTTTTCCCCCTTACCTAAAATACTCTTATTTCCTTACTACTTTCACTGTTAATTCAGATACACGAGTTCAGTGACGCTGATAGCTTTTTAATTTAGTGCATTCTGGGACAGACAGATTTGATTCGAATAAGTCCCCGGGAAATTTGATGGGTCCCAACTAAAGTTTCTTAATAAATGTTTAACTTAATAAGTTTTTATCTATGAACAACTAAAGCCATCTAGTCTAACCTTGTACCCCATACAGTGTAATTCGTTTCCAAGAAAATATGAAATGTATTTATAGTTATCTGGAAATGGTGGGGGAAGAAAAAAAAACACTGGGATGCATGGACACAATTTTACTGCATCCTTTTAGATTTTTATGCATCAGTGACACAGTATGCATACCTATCAGCATTGCTGCAAGTTACAACAATTATACACAAGACATGTCCCCCCCCCCCAATTTCACTGCCAAAACTTACAGGTGCTTGGTATACATGGCTTATTACTGTACCTATACTTATCATATGTTGGCAAAATTATCAAATATTTCAAACATCCAATTAAACCCAATTGTTTATGTTTTACTTAATTAAATTTACCCAGAATAGAAAGTAGACATATGAATCATTAAATGTGGGAGGAAAATAACAAATTCTATCTATTGTTAGGTCATATTGTTGGCTGATGCGATACATATTCTGGGAGTCCATTTTGGCATTCAGAGAAAAAACATTTTGAGTCACATGAACACCACCCCCACCCACCCCATTGAATTTAAATTAATGAATGTATTTTTGGCATATCAACTCCTATAGTTTGGTTTGTTTTGTTTTGTTTTGTTTTACGGCATATCAACTTCACTGGGTCATTTAATGCCGATAAAGTTTTGAAATAAATCAATTCTTAATGGATAATACAATTTTTTTATAAATGCATTTTTCTATTTAACCCATAGATGGGACCCTAACAAGTACTACCACTCCGGGTCAGAGTGGACCAGGGAGCAATGGTAATGAAGGGGTGCTCCACATTCCCCAAACCTGGAACCTCACCATCAGATAGAGTTTAACGTCATTCCCAGGACATGTAGACCCGCAGCCACCGCCTTCTAACACCCATATGATAAAAACTGTTGGGGCTTGCCATAAGGGCAATAGGGTTGGGGCTCAACTCCTATAAAAAGACCATAAATTTTCAAATAAACATTTTAAAGTATTTTATTTATTTAATTTTTGGTTGTTTATTTTGTTTTATTGCATATCAACCCTTTTTGGGTCATTTAATTCTGAATCAAGTCATTGTTGATAAACAAAGGACTCAGGTTGCTTACAGTACCTGCTGTTGCTTAAGTAAAGTAAGTAAAGTCGTCAGGGCAGCCTAATGTTGGTATCAGCCAGACAGCGAGGGAGTCTATCCCCTTTTCACTAGCGCTAGACCAAGGAGATTATTTTAGCGTCTAAGGTGGAGCGCCACACCTACCACCAGCTCCTTACTTTACTGCACAGATCCCTGTGCTACTCATAACGCTGAGTAGGCGAGGGCTGGTATCGAACGAGGAACCTTGTGGTTTCTAGTCGTACGCTCTACCGACTGAGCTACACCTTTAATTTTGGGGATGAAGCAGCAGCAGCTGCCAAAAAATCAAGGTTTGAGGTTTTCGATACCAATCCTTGCTAACTCAGGGCACAGCTTGGGTAATCTGATTTGTGCTGACAGTAGGTGTGGCTATCCATGACTCATGTAACACAACCTCTCATCACCCTGTTGGTGAGGCTGAATAACCAATTTGTAATTTTCCTCCCATATATAATGATTCGTATGTCTACTCATTATTCTGAATAGATTTAATTAAGAAAAACATAAACAATTGGATTCAATTGGATTCAATTGGATTCAATTGGGATATTTTGGATATTTTTTGCCACCATCATAAATTAGCAATGCTCACGAAAAAATTTGAAATATAATTTTGCTATAACAAATATATTTATAAAATATAGATTCATTTAGATTTGGGTTTTTTAAATTATCAAAATCAATCCATAGCATTTTGAAATATAAGGACTTAAAGTTGGTTGTATTTTATGGCATGTCAACTCTTGTTGGGTTATTTTATGCCAAAGACATTTTGTCTTCTTCATTCTTGTTGAGTATTCAAAATTTTTTTACAACTTCAATTTTAAAAAATCTATTTAACCTATAGATAGGACCTTAACATGTACTACCACTCCGGGTCAGAGTGGACCTGGGAGTAATGGCAATGAAGGAGTTTTCCACACTCCCCTGATCTGAAGAATCACAATCAGATGCAGCTTAGGAGGCGTATATAGTGTAATGATCAGAGTTGTAGGAAATGGACTCGTCGGCCTGAGTTCAATTCCTAGACAAAGCTGTTTGCATTTCACATGGTGCTAATACCCTTGGGAAAAGTATGAATCCAATTCTCCCTCCGGCTATGGGTAAATAGCAGAGCAGACTGGGCTCTTAAGCATGGCTAGGTAACCAGTCTAGGAGAAGGAAAACTCTGAATTCAAAACCTGTTAAACTCCACTTACGAAATTGACCTTGTGTCACATCCTGCTCGTGCGGAGGGGTTGGTAAATATATATATGGTGTAATGGTTATCACCATAGAAAATGGACATGGCAAACAGAATTCAAATCTTGGACATGGCTGTTTACAGTTCCCATAGCATACTCTTGGGAAAGGTATGAATCCAATTATTCCCCCTTCAGCTATGAATAATAGTAGGGAAAACTGGTCTCTTTAACCTTGATATCAATCAGTCTAGGAAAAAGAAAACTGAATTCAAACCTGTTAAACTCTTTAAAAATTGACCTTGTGTCATATTCTGCTCGTGCAGAGGGGGTTGAGTATATACATACTAAGGACACCCCTTTTTGGGATGAGGTCTTGAGGGATACTGTAAACGTACTCTGAGCCCCACTGACAGGGTAATTACATAACGTAAAGTACATGTAACATATAAGTGTGAATAAACTTGCCCACCTGTTGAATCTATTTTGCTTAAACCAATAAAAGCAAAACAAGTTAGAATAATGAAAAAACTGAGGCAGATATTCTAAATAGAAAAATCAATACAGTCTATATAAATGATTAAAGGAGTGCAAGACCTCAAATAGAAAAAAATAAAATAGAAAAAAAATTTGATCAATGAATATTTTTGTGAATGTCACTATATGTTCTATTATAAGAGTTTTTTTTTTTTTTATTTTTTTTAATTTTCGTCATACAACGTGTGATAGCATGTGCGATACCCTGCCCTCATCAACTGCCAACTAAGGAGTGATAACACAGTTTCAGTAGCTAAGGCAGGACTGCCACTTCCTAACGCTACCAAGAAGCTTTTGTCACCGGACAGGGTATTATAAAAATAAGATGAAATAATGCAGAGAAGAAATTATAAGATCCGTTCATCGGAGAAGTTTTGTTATCAGTGCAGTTTGTTATTTAAAAACGCGTTTGTTTTCGGCCGTTGACTTGATTACGCGATTGCATATATTATGTAACAACACGGGAATGATGATTCCACGCGCGTATCATTTGTGCTGAAAACTTTTAAACCTCGACCAGATCCAGCTAGATGCATTTTGCACTGTAGTTTGAAGACGATGTGAGGCAATTTTCAAACAGTGGCCAGTGATTCCTATTTTAAAAAAACGAAATGACTGAGTGTCCTAGAAATCCACGGCACCCAACCTCAATAGGAATCACATGGCATGTCCAACCCTTTTCCATGCAGTCAAATTTTTTGTGAATGTGTCTATATGTTCTATTAATAGTTTTTTTTTTTTTCTGGTACCACTGACACCTCTTTTATGAAGTTAATTGATTATAGCCTACAAATAAATTTAAACCATCATTTTTTTATAATCTATTTATAAAGAGTGTGCACTGTATAACTTTACAGATTAAACTAGAGCCATATATATATTTATCAACCCCTACGCATGAGCAGGATGTGACACAAAGTCAATTTCTTAAGCAGAGTTTAATAGGTTTGAATTCAGAGTTTTCCTTCTCCTAAACTGATTGCCTTACCAAGGTTGAAGAGCCAAGTCTGCCTACTATTTAGCCATAGCTGGAGGGAGTATAGCTGGATTCATACCTTTCCCAAGGATATTAGCGCTATGTGAAATGCAAACAGTTTTGTCTAGGATCTTAACTCGGGTCGACAAGTCCATTTCCTACAACCCTAACCATTATGATACGCACCTCCAATGAGAAACTAGAGCCATATAAAGTGTAAATTCTACAGTAGTTGGAATTGGTATAGTTTTACTGAATTCAAGAAATCCTGAGCAGGAAGATAAGAAAAGAGAGAAGCCAGCCCAGATACCCAGATAGACAACTCGCAATTAACCAGCTTAGAAGATAAGTATATTATAAGAAGAAGGGTAAGAATAAAAATTAGGAATTGAATAGCCATTAGTTAGTTAATCAGCTGCTAGACGTTGGCTCCTGCATGCGGTTGAGAAATCCTGGGATTTAAGATCTGGTCCTAAGTTATTAAATGTGATCACTAAAACTATATGCCTTGAGTTTGTCTCTAAAAACTATGACAACCTTGGCATAACCAGAGAACCTTACCAGCATTTGAGACACAAATTTAAGAGAAGTTAGCAGAACCCCCCAGAACAAAAGGACCTAGAACCAGACCGGTAGAAGAAATACAGAAAGAAGAAAGACCCCAGCATACCCAAATAGCAGATAGACAACCTACAATCAACCAGCTTAGAAGATAAGTATATCATAAAAATAAGAAGGGTAAGAATAAAAATTTGGAATCAAATAGCCTTCCAGAAAAAAAAAGCCTTTACTAATTCTGTGGGTGTGTGGAAAAAAAGAGTCTCAACTTAAATCCCCTGTCTGAATGAGGGACCCAGAGTATCACCATAACAATAGCAGTACTACTACTATCAGACATTGTTCATCTAGTAAGGCACAGTGGGCTAAATTGGCTGTGTTTTTGGACATTTGAATTGAACATTGCAAATTTGGCACAAATAACATCATATAATTTGGCATACAATGAGCAAATGTTTATGGGCCAGAATTTCACCAGAAGTCCATTTCTGACCTCTAAATAGCCCTATGTTGGAAAGAATCTGATATTTATTAGACTTTTGATGTATGTAAGTAAAGTCTTTGGGGTGGCCTAAAGTTTATCAACCAGACAGGAGGAAGCACCACTAAACCAAACCATCAGCTCCTCACTCTACCACACAGATCCCTGTGCTACTCATATGCTAAGTGGTCGAAAGCCGGTATTGTGCCAGGAACCTTGTAGTTCCTAATCGGACGCTCTACCAACTGAGCTAAACTGGCCCTTTACAATAATGTAAAAATGCAAAGAAATTTTAAGAATTACAGCACAAAATAAAATTCCAAACTTGATACTGCACATATACATTAATGCTGATAGCTTTTTGATTTAGTGCATCCTGAGGCACACATATTTTCTTTGAACGAGCCCCGGGAAAATTTATGGGTCCAACTAAAGCCATCTATCTCCTACCTTGTAACCTATCCTGTTTCATTTGACGTATCAAATTAAAAAGCTATCAGCATCCCTGTGTATATATATATATATATATATATATATACAGGGATGCTGATAGCTTTTGTGTGTGTGTGTGTGTGTGTATGTATATATATATATATATTATATATTTATTTATTTATATACACACACATATATATACATATACATTAATGCTGATAGCTTTTTGATTTAGTGCATCCTGGGACGCACATATTTGCTTTGAATGAGTCCCCAGGAAAAATTTATGGGTCCCAGCTAAAGCTATCTAACTCCTACCTTGTAACCTATCCTGTGTAATTTGTTTCTAAGAAACTATTGAAATGTATTTACAGTTAGCTTGAAATGGTGAGGGAAGAAAAAAGAAAAACACTGGGATGCATGATATGATTTTACTGCGTCTTTTTAGATTTTTATGCGTCAGTGACGCAGGACACATTCTTATCAGCTCTCTATATATATATATATATATATATATATATATATATGCATGTATGTATAAAAACACGAAAATAAAACAAATGCTATACATTCCAGGTGTTGGCTATAGCCTAATTATGGACTCTGTAAATTCTACAGACGAACAATTCAATTTGCAGATAAAAGAAACTTTTTATGCCTTTTGTATTTTGGCTTTTTCAATTTGCTCAGTTTTGTTGTCCACCACTTCTCTTCCACCCACAATGCAAACAATTCCAAATTGTTGTAATCTCTCAAAAAGTCTGCAGGTCAAAGGGGTCATGAGGCAACAACTGCCAAAATGGTTGAATTCTAAAAATATAGACAAACATGAGTCATTTTTTTTTTTAAAGAAGTTCCTAAAATCTGTAGAGTCAATGACCAAGATTTTATGGCTTGGTTTGTTTTGTTTTATGGCATATCAACCTCGGTGGGTCATTTAATGCCAACAAAATTGTGAAATAAATACATTCTTAATGGAAACACATTTTTATTAGGGAAAAAACCAGGAAATTGACCATTTTTAATGAAATTTTCTGCACTTTAATCATTTAGTGACTTAATTTTATAATGAATAGGTTATCTTTAAAAAAAATTGGAAAAATGTTTTTTTTTCCCCTTTTTACATCAAAATTACTGGATTTTTACTCTTGGGTTTGGTTTGGTTTGTTTTACGGCATACCAACCTCAGTGGGTCATTTAATGCAGACAAAGTTTTGAAATAAATTCATTCTTGATAGGTACTCAATTTTTTTTTATAAACACATTTTTTTCTATTTAACCCATAGATGAGACCCTAACAGTACTACCACGCCGGGTCAGAGTGGACCTGGGAGTAATGGCGATGAAGGGTGCTCTACATTCTTCAAACCTCCAGAACTGGAACTTCACCATCAGATAGAGTTTAACATCATTCCCAGGACTTAAAGACCCTCAGCCACTGACTTCTAGCACATATATGATAAAAAGGGTTGGGGCTTGCCATAAGGGCAATAGGGTTTAGGGCAATCATATAGGTGCTAGGGCTTGACATGACCAGCTGATTGATTGGAGGGGGCTTTTCCAAGCCTGAGTAAGAGTCTAAGTGGTGTGTTGCATGTCATGGACTGCTCATCCACCAGGATTCCGTCCTTAAGCATCACAGGTCACCACCTACAGCCAACAGGTGGCCCGATTGGGGAGGTCTTACCCCTCTGCAGAGGTGCAGTCAGTGTATTCTAAAGCCCCAGTTGACAGAGCTCAAGATTTTATGATGAATTTTATCTTCAAGTAATTAGATTAACTAATTCAAAAATACACATGCTAATGCAAAATTTGGTGTTATTTAAATTTTTTAAAGAAAAAAAGAAAACACTTTTTTCCAACTATAATGAATTTACAAGCAGGACCCGTGGATATACTACAGTATGATAATTTAATTATTACAATGTTTGATATGTTTACTTAAGAGCTAATGCTAAATAGTTCAATATGTAAAAAGTATAATAATCTTGATTTAACTCTCTCTAACTCTTTTCATTATGCTCGAGTGAAACAGATTAGCATTATCACTTCTGCGCACTCAAACCCCCTCTCTATCTTTCTTCTACTCTCTTTCTTTCTTTCTTATATTTTTTCTGTGTAGCATGTCCTTTTTCTTACCTTCCTTTTTTTATAAGAAAATGGAATGGTTCATTATTTAGCTTAGGTGACGACACTTATAAGAAATACGAATTCGGTGGATAAGGAACATCAGATAATCAGGATTTACATTTTTACATTTCATCTTAGATGATTTGGATGTTTAATTTTTTAGAGGTTGTTGCAAGATGATAACGGTCATACAATTAAGGAACACGAGTATTAATATGCAGTGAGACCAAACTCGATTAATACATTTAAGGATTCATATATGAGAAGAACTCCATTGCCATTGGTTGGGGGTAACATGACCAGTAATATAAAGTGACGGTCAACAGGAGGCGAGGTTAGTGAAAGCCTGTTGCTGAGGTGGGGGGCAGGGTTGGAGTTTGATCAGCCTCGATTGGGTCTCCTGGGGGAGGAAATCCAATGTTGAAAGACCAGAAATTTCCAATGATCCCAGGGTTACAACATCGCTGACAACTCCCCCCTCAATCATTTAATAGATTTATTTCAGGTCAATTAACTTTGAACCACATATGTTTGTGAATCTGTGTTACGCCTCAAAAATACGTATTTCAAAGTTAACTGATCTGAAAAAATATAAAAGTTTTTAAATAAAATAACTAGTGCATTATATCTTTTATCCATTAATATATCAACACTGAAATTTCATTAAATTCGGTTAGTTCCCTGATTTTTGGTATTTTTTTTTTCTTTCAGTGGGGTGACATACGATGATGGAATTTATGTCTGTTAAGTAGGATTTAACCAAATTTATTTTGGTTTCTGTTCCTCTCTCTCGATGCTGACCATTTCAAGCAAATTGAACAATTGCATTAAGTCGTTATCATAATTGGATTTGTGAATTATTTATTACATTATTTATTTGTTTATAATATCTCTTGGGTAAACTCCCTTTTTTTTTACCATCTTCTCACATCGATCTTTAAAATGAAAAATAAGTAAATAAAAAGAGAGAGAGAGTCTTTGCACAGAACATCAGTTTAGGTATAGCAACCACCTACTCAGCAACAAAGGTTTGATACCAGCCTTCACCTACTCAGCACATGGGTAGTACAGTTGGCCTTGTGTGGTAAAGTAGGGAGCTGATGATAGGTGTGGTGCTTCACCTCAGATGTAAAATATTTTGTTGCAGCTAGAGAAATATTTGAAAAATGTTTACAATAATTAGAAATTCCATTTATTACATAGAATACATTTCTTGGTTATTTTCTTAATTTCATAAGTGTTTTAACCTGCTTTTGTTTTCACTGAATGCGCACATGAGTGAGTGTGTGTGTGTGTGTGTGTGTGTGTATATATATATATATATTTTACAGTATGATGATAGCTTTTTGATTTAGTGCGTCCTGGGACGCACATATTTGCTTTGAATGAGTCCCCTGGAAAATTTATGGGTCCCAACTTAAAGTCGGCTAACTCCTACCTTGTAACCTATCTGCGTAATTTGTTTCTAAGAAATTATTGAAATGTATTTACAGTGAGATGGTTGAAATGGTGAGGGAAGAAAAAAGAAAAATACTGGGATGCCTGGATATGATTTTACTGTGTCCTTTTAGATTTTTATGCGTCAGGGATATAGGACACGTACCTATCAGCATTATATATATATATATATACATATGGTTAGAATTCAGTATCACAAGCACCTGCAAACAACAAAATCTTTACAGTACTCAATTCAATACAAAAAATGCAGAACAATATAACAATATATTAACAATTATAAAAATAAGAGAGGGTAATAACTCGTGACTAAGTTTAATGTTTCCAATTGTTAGATGAACTGGTGATCCACACACACACATCCCATGTTTGTCTACCTTTATCCACATATATATATATATATATATATAGATATGTGAAGAGATGGAAGTGAATCCGATGGTATGTAGTATATTAGGAAATTGAAAAAACACAGGTTTAAATAAGTTGAGTGGTAAGTTTAGTGGCCGACGCTGCAGTGTTTCGATCTGTTAAGTAGATTTTCTTCAGGGCATTTGTTGATATAAGGAAGGGTGATAAAAAAATTTTATCACAGAATAACAAGAAAAACAGCGATAGTCCTTGTTTATCAGTCTGTTCAAAATTTGAAGTTTGAAGAAGGAACGCTGGAAAGGTGGACGGTTTGAAATATGACGTCGAATATTCTTCTTTTATGGTGTGTGTGTGTGTGTGTGTGTGTGTGTGTGTGTGTTTATGTATAGAAAAAAGACATTGAGCATTTTTTTTTAGGTGTTTTGTATTAATAGATCGAAACACTGCAGCGTTGGCTAATAAACTTACCACTCAACTTATTTAAACCTGTGTTTTTTCAATTTTCCTAAAATATTACATATATAGATATAAATATGTGTATGTGCGTGTGTGTGTGTAAGATAATCCAATTGACTGGTAAGTAAAAGATGATTCTATTTGGGATCATCGAAATATCACTGTACAACCATACTGCATGCTCATATAGATTCATACAAGGATTTTTATAAATCCCTAAGAGGCTCAATGTATAATAACTAATAAATTAATTATATACAGAGCAATATTTAACTTTCAAAGAAAGAAAAACTAAACAAACTGTCATTAGACTATTCTAAATTTATTTCGACCAGAAACTCAAAATGAGTCTAGTCTCCTTAGATAGATTTTTGTAAAATCTATCTGGAGAGGCTAGACTGATTTTGAGTTTCTGGTTGAAATAAATTATTATAGTAATGCGCCTGTTCTTTTCATATGTGTACATATGTTGGCATGGACGCACACATGAAAATACGTAAGAAGCGTGACGTCATGCCAACATATGCACACGTATGAACAGAACAGGCGCATCCGACATTACACACGCAAACACGTAAACAAACAAGTAACACGCTAATACAGTTAACCAAACGCACACATTTGTCCATATTTATATCATTTGCATCATTTTCAAAACACTTTCGTTTCCTGATGACTGCTGCAGAGCAAGAAACCAATGGTAGCAAAATTGTTCCAATGCAATAAATATAAACTAAAACATTTATTTATGTATATGTATATATATATATATATATATATATACTAGCAAATATATGCACCCTCCGGGTTCAAGTATTTAAGTTTTAATGTAATGAAATATCGTATTAAATTAGAGGCAGACAAAAAGATATGTAACAGAGTGGGGGTATAATAGAAAAATAGAAATGAAACTTACTCTTCCATCACTCCCGTCTTTCATTGCTGAATTTTACTTATTTAACTATTTAGTTAAATTAGGAAATAAAGAATAAAATGACAGTTATTTTTTCTTGTTAATGGATTTCATTTAAGATTCATTGAAGAGATTTTTGCTTATATTCATTAAAATAAAACCAAACAGTTAGAAATCAATAATACTAAGCACATATTTAATAAAATCACATTTTAATATCAATATGCAAATTAGCCTTCCCATTCACACTGCAAACCGCTATTTTTTGTATATATAAATACAATTGCATGTTATTTGTATGTAGATATGGACAACACTAATAAAAAGGTGAAGCAATTTTATTAATAATTGAGGTTTAAGTATAAATAAAATCATGGAGAATGTGATGTAGATAACTATGTTAATTGTGACTCGATTAGTAATATAGTTTCGGTTACAGACAGAAAAACACACAATCTCCATTATAATAAGATATATATAAATAAATGTTTTAGTTTATATTTATTTGCATTGGAACAATTTTGCTACCATTGGTTTCTTGCTCTGTGCAGTCATCAGGCAATGAAAGTGTTTTTTTAAAAATGATGCAAATGATATAAATATGGTCAAAATAACAGATTAAGAAAAATCCACCAAAATGTGGGAAATATATTGGAAAAGTGAATAATGAATAGAAACAATTCAATTCAATAATATTTTGTCTTTATTGATTTCAGAGACTTTGAACCATATAAACTTTAGGCACCCCTTTTTGATTCGATTAAGAAAGGACATGTTTTTCATTTACACCATCAATATCCGGTTGTTTTAACAGACGATTTTTAGATTATTTTTTAAAATTAGAAAACTAACCCCTAACCAACAACCAGATATTGACGGTGTAAATGAAAAACATGTCCTTTCTTAATCGAGATCAAAAAGGGGTGCCTAAAGGTAATATGTTCCGAGACTTCATCAGCTTCATCACACAGCCTCATCCAAGTAAAACAAACGAAATATGCTGGAGATTACTAGGGAAGAAAGTCAAACTCATAAGTGACATTCCCCCATGTGAACTCAGTGTTGGTTGATTAGTAAAGACTTTGATACAACAGCTATGTGTAGAGTTAAGGATTTGTCACAAGTAATGACCAATACAAACAAATGGTAAGCACAAATCAAGGAGAACACTGCTATCAGCAGAACTTTATGATATATATATATATATATATATATATATATATATATGTAATATATCAAGAAAAATGAAAAAACACAGGTTTAAATGGGTTAAGTGGTGAGTTTATTGGCCGACGCTGCAGTGTTTCGATCTATTAAATAGATCATCTTCAGGGCATAAGATAAGAAATTATATATCACAGAATGATGAGAAAATGTGAGTGGTAATCCTTCTTATTCAGTCTGTTTAAAAAATTTTCTGAAGTTTGAAAAAAGGAGACGGTTTTGAAATATGACATCAAATATTCTATTTTAAGGTGTGAGTATGTAGCGCTGTTAGTGTGTGTATTGAAGGAAACATTGTGCATTTTTTAGGTATTTTACTTCCTCTCATTGTGCATTTTTTAGGTATTTTACTTCCTCTCTTCACACATATATATATATATATATATATATATATATTTGAGAGTACGTAAATAAACAATGTGTTTATTTGATATGGCTTTTAGCCGACAATTTTGGGAGGATATGTGCTTAATTGAAGTCATACCTAATTTTGAAAATTAATTAGTTAATAATTAATGAATTTAGGTGGGCATATATGTTCAAATGTAAGGCTAAACAAATCGAGAAAATGTCAATCCCTGAATGTACATTTCAACCTATTAGGTCTCATCAGCAAGGTTATAGACATATATGTGTATATATATATATATATATATATATATATATATATATATATTCAAATACAGGATATGAGTTAAGAGTAAGGAAATTATGCTTATTTTTACAATTTTGCATTGTTAATATTGCCAATATTTCGATTTCATCAAAAACATAGACTATCATCAGATTAAAAACATTCACATCTTAAAACGGTCACAATTATCATTTTGCTCTGATGAAGATTTTTTTTTTTATGACATCAAAATATTGGCAATATTAGAAATGCAAAAGTTACAAAAATAAATTGAATTTAACAACATATGTGTTTTTCATAACATTTTATCTATACATATATATATATATATGGAGGCGCATGGGCTAGTGGTTAGGGTCATGGAAAATGGACTCATTGATTCGAGTTCAATTCCTAGACGAAGCTGTTGGCATTTCACATCGCGCTAATACCCTTGGGAAAGGCATGAATCCATATATTCTCCCTCCAGCTATGGGTTAAATAGTAGGGCAGACTGGGCTCTTTAACCTTGGGTAGGTAACCAGTCTAAGAGAGGGATAACTCTGAATCCAAAATTCCCTCCAGCTATGGGTTAAATAATAGGGCAGACTGGGCTCTTTAACCTTGGGTAGGTAACCAGTCTAGGCGAGGGATAACTGAATTCAAAATTCCTGAGGTCGGTCGTTGATTGAGTTTGTGGCAACCCTTGATGCACCAATTCTTTCCTATCGACTGTGCCAAAAAGTGCAGATGGTCCAACACAAGCCTTCACCACTATAAACAAATCACTGTGTGGTTGTTCACTAGATGAACCTCATGCGTCGAAAATCGACGAGAGAGTCCATAATATATATATATATATATTATATATATATATATATATATATGCAAATATATATACATAGTCTTCTTTCTACCAACTCTGTAGTCATAATTCTTATATTCTTTCAAAATATACTGAAGTTATTATCTAAAGTTATATTACTACTAATAGTCACATTGGCTCATATGATATGTATGGCCTACAAACCTACATATGTATCTATGGAATGTTTGGCATTTTTATGAAATTTTTTATATATAAGTGTATAAGTATCCATTAAATGGTCTGGTTAGATCAGTCGGTAGAGCATTTGGCTAGAAACCACAAGGTTCCTCATTTGATACCAGCCCTCGCCAACTCAGCGTATGAGTAGCACAGGGATCTGTGCGGTAAAGTAAGGAGCTGATGGTAGGTGTGGTGCTCCACCTCAAATGCAAAAACAATCTCTATGGTCTAGCGCTAGTAAAAAGGGGATAGACTCCCTCGCTGATTGGCTGATACCAACTTTAGGCCACCCTGACGACTTTACTTACTTTATATAAGTATCACAACACTTTTTTTTAAATTTTATTTTATCCCAACTCTAATTCTTTTAAACTAGAAAAAAAAAACTCTACTCACAACATTGCCATTCCTAACAGTTTACTGTTGGTCTTGTTTGTTGGTTGGTTGGTTTTTATAGCATGTCAATTCTTGCTGGGTTATTTTATGCCAAAGACATTTTGTTTTATTTATTCTTGTTAGATATCTAATATTTTTTAAACATATTTTTAAAACTCATTTTTTTAATCTATTTAACCTATAGATGGGACCCTAACAATCCAAATCAGAGTGGATCTGGGAGTAATGGTGATGAAGGGGTACTCCACATTCCCCAGAGCTCCAGAATTGGAATTCACCTTCAGATAGAGTTTAATTCATACTTAGGGCACTAAGACCCTCAGGCACTGCCTTCTAGCACATATATAATAAAAAGGGTTGGAGGTCTGTCATAAGAGCAATAAGGTCGGACAATCATGTAGGTACTAGGGCTTGACATGACCAGCCAATTCATCAGAAGGTGCCTCTCAGAGTCTAGTCTAAGAAAGGGCCAAAGTGGGGTGTTGCATGTCATGGACTGCTCAGCCACCAGTTCCATCCTTAAGCATCACGGGTCGCCACCCACGGCTAACAGGTGGTTCCATTTGGGGGGGGATTTTACCTCTCTGCAGAGGTGTAGTCGGTGTATTTTACTGTTCCAGCCAAAGATGCCTTGGCAATTGCAGTTTAAACCCTAGATGATGCAGTTTATAGTCATTTTACACTTTGAAAAAAATGCATAAATCAACAACTCTTCCCAGATGTGACTAAATGGTGCAGTTGGAGCTCTTTAGCCTTGGATAAAGCAACCCATTTTGTATTCATTTGAGCAATCCATTTTAGACATTTGTCAATCACTGGCTTAATCAATAGAATCAAACCAGGAATTTTTCCTTTTTGCTGGTCACAAGCATTTATTTACCCAACCCTTCCACAATGGGCAAGGTGTGACAAGATTAATTTTTAAGCAGAGTAAAGGCTGGTTTGAATTCAGTTTTCCTTCTCCTAGACTAGTTGCCTAAGGCTAAAGAACCCAGTCTACCGTACTATTTACCCATACCTCGGGGCTAAGAGAAGGATTCATGCCTTTCAAGAGCATTATGTTGAAGTTAAATTCAAATAAGCATGTCCAGGATCTGAACATGGATCGCCAATTCGATTTCTATGATGATAACCATTGTGCTAAGTGCACCTCCTTTGATGGTAGCAAGTAACCAATTACAATCTGTTGCACGCTACTTAGAAAGAAGATGGGCACTGCCCAGTAACTTCTATTGCCTTGAGAAATACCATGAAAGGAAATTACTTCGCATAGCACCCATAAATAATAATAGGTAGGCATGACCAAAATTTCACACATTTGTTTTAACCCCCTATGAAATAAAATCAGAAAAAAAAAATCAATAAAACTTAATTTTTGCTGTATTATGAAGAGGAAGGATTATATCTATTATAAATTTTAATCACTTAATTACATAAAGAGGAGTCAAAGGTGCCAAAAATGGTGGAGTCAAAGATTTTGTGTTCCAACCCCACAGTCCAGTACACATAGCAGGCAACAAGCTATTCAACATCCTTGGTCAGCCTTACAACATACAACTTTGTGCAAATTAATTGAAACAAAACAAATAATTCTGTTATTATTATAATATCCACAATATCTCTGCCAGTGAGTTCATGCAGCACTAAAATATTCATACGTTTCCTTGAAGTAATATTCATCACAGATAATAGCCGTAGGACAATTAATCGACAGTTGAGACAAAAGTGTTGGGGCATGATAAAAATCCAATGCAATATTTTTCAAAGCCAAACAAATTTCATCATACACCCCAAAAAATACATTGATATTACTGCACGTCACTGCAAATGACCTAATCTGAAGAAAAATAGAAATCGATTACACCCTGTCACTCCAGTGGGTCTACAACTGACCATATGGTGAAAGAAAGGAAACTAAAGTTGTTGTTTCAAATTAATTTGCACTTTTCTCTGCTCAATAAGTTTAGATAAAATAATTACACTAGTTAGGTTAAGACAGTTCTAAGTGACAGTTATCTCTAGACGGCAAGTTCAATCCTGGTCGGGGCAACAGTAACATAGAATGATAATTAACACAGCTTAACACCTGTACCTCAGCTATGATTAGCTGAATAAGAACAGGATACCCCTGTGGACTGAATAAAGGGTTAGGTTCAAAGTTCTGTGATGGCTCCCGATTACGAAAAGAAGGTTTCAGAGTTCATGAAGGTTCCCGAGTCCGACAAGAAATACCTGAAGAAGGCCAGAAGGCACATCTGCCAAAATGTTGTACAGATAATGAAGAGGAGGACAATAGTCCGAATAATACTAATGACACTAGAGTATTCAAATGACTGAAATATGCAAATTAGTACATACTTAGCAGTTCCTTGAGAAAAGTTTTATCACCAAACTGGAGCTTTTTCAAACCTTTTACATTAATAACACATTTTAAAAATAAATGTTTTTCACATTACTAGCCAAGCCAAATATCTATATATTAATACTCGTATTCCTTAATTGTACAACCGTTTTCATTTTGCAACACCTTCTAGTTAAAAATGAGACCGTCCAAATCGTCCAAGATGAAATTCAAAAATGTAAATTCTGTTTATCTGGTGTTGCTTATCCGCTGCAGTTTTATTTCTTATAGGTGTTGTCAACTCAGCTAAATGATAGATCATTCGATTTTTATCATAAAGAAAGAAAGGGAAGAAAAAGGACATGCTACACAGAAAAAATATAATAAGAAAGAAAGAGAGTAGGGGAAAGATAGAGAGAGGGGGGCATGGAAGCGATAATGCTAATCTGTTTTGATCAAATGAAAAGATGTAAAGAAGGAAAGAAAGGTAACAAAAGAGTGAGAGAAAGTTAAGATTATTATACTTTTTACATATTGAACTATTTAGCAATAGCTTTTAACTAAACATATCAAACATTGTAATAATTAAATTATCATACTTGTTGGGTTATTTTGTGTATATAAGCCGTGCTAGAATACACCACTTAAATTTATAGACTAAGCGAGGTCACATGGTTTAAACTTCAGCCAATCAACAGCCATAATGTGTGGCTGGTTGACTACTTAATCACTGATACTGAGAGACACCCATTTGCAATCATTGACGAGGACTTGCAGGGCTGAGAAGCACCAAGGAACAACCAAAGGATTCTTTACCAAGGATCGCGCTCTGTTTAACACAAAGGATCTCAGCTGGACAAGGGCTCTTGCTTGAAGCCTAAAGGATGGCTACTAAAATCGTAAGAATACTGTAGTATATCCACAGGTCCTGCTAGTATAATTTATAATATACATATCGAAGTGTAAGCGCACCTCCTTTGCTGGTAGCAAGTAACCAAGTAAACATGGTCTAGACTACATCATTTATGATTGTAGCTTGATTGGTACAGCATCCCCCTCAGTTCCAGTGTCTGGTCCACACCATCTCAACATATGAGTAGCACAGCTTGGGTCTGCATAGTAAAGTGGGGTGTTGATGGTAGGTGAGGCACTCCAACTCAGATACAAAAACAATCTCCTTGATACAGACAATAGGCCATTCCCTCAACATTACTTACAAAAGTTTTGAAAGTATAAATGACTATTTGAATGTTTTCTCTTTAAACCATTGGATGCTGAAAAAGTATTTTTGTAGGGAGAATAGCCAAAGGGCCAGTTTAGCTCAGTCGGTAGAGCACTTGCCTAGGAATCACAAGGTTCCTGGTTCAATACAGGCCCTCAGCATCACCTTCTAGCACCCATATGATAAAAAGGGTAATAGGGTTGGGGCAATCATATAGGTGCTTGGGCTTGACGTGACCAGCCAATTGATCGAAAGGGGGCCTCTCTGACCACCCGTCTAGCCTAAGTAAGGGTCTAAGTAGAGTGTTGCAGGTCATGCGCTGCTCATCCACCAAGACTCTGTCCTTAAGCATCACGGGTTGCCACCCACAGCCAACAGGTGGCCCCATTTGGGGGAGTCTTACCCCTCTGCAGAGATGCAGTCGGTGCATTCTAACGCCCCAGCCAAGAGGGCGGTTGTCTGTAAGAAACACATTTTCATTTCTAAAGCTAGTAATAACAAAGTTACCACATCTTCAGTACAGGAGATTCTTCATTGATTTTAACAGCATTTCAACCTGACTTGGGTTATTTTATGCCTAGAAGATAGAGAATCATGTTCATTGTACATTTATATTCACATTTTTTGTGTAATCATTTAAATGTTTTGTTTGCTTGGTTTTTTTTTTTACCCCACACGGTCCTATCGAATATGAATAATTTTTAAACAAATCTATTCGATCAAGAAATGAGACCCCAATAAGTACTCTCACTCCTTGTCAGAGTAGACCTGGGAGTAATGGCAATGAATGAGTACTCCACATTCCCAAGATCTCTAGAATGTAGTTTAATATCATATCCATGACACCTTTTTTTTGGGGAAGGGGTCCTACCCCTCTGCATGTTATAGTCAGCGTATTCTAAGCCTCGCCGACAGAGGGAATAGATTCTCGTTATTCATATTATAAAATTTATAAGAACTGATTTCGTCATCCTATGAATACTGGTGATAATATTTTCTTGTATTTTATGATTATAAACTTTAATATTAGTAATATTATTAATAACGTAATATTATATTACGTAAAAATAAAAATGGCCAAACGTTAATATTGAAAGTTTCAAAATGGTATATTCACAATATGAGATGAGATAAATAACAATCTGGTTAAGTGGGTCATTATTACGTTAATGACAACAAAAACAATCAAAATAACATTTATAGAGAGGTTTAACATTGTGCTTAGAAAGAAAGTTATTTTACGATGACCTGAAATGTATTTAAACTACGTACAACCAACCTTGTGTCACATCCTACCCGTGACGAACGAGTTGAGTAAATAAACAACGACAACTCTGTGTAAACAACAATAATGACCTAAATAAACATTTTCTTTTCTATTTTTATTTTTTTTTTTTTTATTTTTTTACTCTTTATCACATTCGGATTTTATTTACATTGTCGTTGAATGTGCTGAGAATTAAATTCTTTTTCAATGATTGAAAGAAATTAAGAGACATCTAATGTCATCTCTTTCATCATTTAAATCTGAATTTGAAGTCGTGGTTTTTAGTAAATCTCTTGTGTTGATGTAAATGACACCATATATCAGTTTGGGAATAAGAAAACGTGTGCTCTTCTCTCTCTCTCTCTCTCTCTCTCTCTCTCTCTCTCTCCTATGCATTTAAAATACCTATTTAATAAGCTTAACTTAGTTGTAGCACAAGGGCGAAAGGATAGGGCACCCAGTGAGAATCGAGCTCATTAACAATGGTCTGCTAATCCAGCTTGCTAACCATTAAACACATTTGGAATAAACAGTAAGATACTTAACGCAGTAATCAAATCGAGTATAGGGGATCGAAGATTGTATGATAGTTAAGTTCATTTAAGAAGAATCTAAATTTTACTAGCTTCGCCAGTACATGTACTTAGTACATTGTACTATTAGTAAGTATTAGTATGTACTGGCGAAACTAGTAAAATGTTAGTATAATACTAGCATTGTAATGATTTAATGGTCAATAGACTTGAGAAACTGAAACTATTTTCACATTAGACAAAAACTTATTTTTTTTATTAAAGTTGAAGGATCATGTTTAACGTATAAGCCCCACCCCAGAAAAAAATGCAATTTTTCAATGGTTGGAATTTTTTTTTAATAAATAGTTTCAGTTTTGCAACTGACTGAATAATTTTTTTTGGGGGTAGAGGGTCTGCATTTGCAGTCAACATGGCATTTAATCATCCAGGTTCTCAGAGATATCTAGTTAAAATCCATCACTCCATCTTAAATTGAAGCATCAATATCATTATGGACTGCTATTACAATGAGAACAGAACCTGGAAACTGTGTGTAGTAGTTTTAGTAGGAATTCAACGGGGGGGGGGGGGGCCGAACGTCAGAATTGTGACTGTCGGAAAAAAATGATTCGAAATAATAAATATTGGAAAGTGCTCAATTCGTACTTGTAGAGCCGGTTTAAGGAACCAAATCAGCGACAGAAATTAACTACCTAGGTTTCACCGAAAGGATCTTCAGAATAATTCTAACCATTGTGGGTGTAAGTTGTAAATAAATAAAAAACTGTTGAAAGAAACTTTCATTTTATAAAAAAACTGTCTTTTTCTTTACTGGTTTGAAAGGGACACTTTCATTTTTCCTTTTAAACTTTGAGAATTAAAGATTCATTATTCATTCAGAGATTTTTAAAAATCTATTAAGTTCATATTTTAATGGCTACTATTATTCGTATTCCCCAAATATTTACACATAGAGCATCGAATTTCACGAATATGAAAAAAATCCAATTGAATAGAGATCCAATTGATATGGATATGCCATCAATTAAATCAATGTTGGATCATTTTTCATATTTATGAAGTCAGTGTGAAAGATATTTTCGTTTTAAACATAAAACTATAAAATAAATAAGTAGAGTTTTTATTATTATTATTTAAACTAAAAAAAACTACTTATTTAAATTAAATAATTAATAATCTGTTGAATGAAGCATTTAAAAGGTTGTAAAAAAAAGGGGAAAAAAGACTGATTGCTTGCACTTAAGGTGATTTTTTAAATATTTATTCATTGTGTACAACTAACTCACAAGTTAACTAAGCAAACAATAAAGTAAAATAAATAAATAGATGAATAAGTAAATAATACACCAAATGTTCTTCATCATCAAAGAAAGAAAAAAAAATATACCCCCCCCCTTAGAAACATACTAAAGTTACGACGATTAGCAAAAGTACTAATGAATAGTAAGTGGTGGTAGTATGTAAAGGATCGCCTTTTTTTAAGCAATATAGAGACAGGAACATAATTCACTCAAATAAATATTATAAACAAACATAAGGCTTATGATGAGTATATATTTAAAACCAAAAGATCTTATGTCATAACATAAACATGACATAAACTAAAGAAAAAAATTACTATTCTACTTTATTTTTTAATAAAGTTTATTAAATAAACTTATTGAATGTAGATTAAGTTTTGATTTTCTTTTAAAAAAAAATCACAACTGTTAGAAAACAATTCCCATTGAGATTGGAAAAAAAGATAATAGAAATTATCAAAAAACAACAAATTACGTGTTTATAAATTCTTCAGTAAATTAAATCGAATAAGTAATGTTATTAGTTTAAAAAATTTATTTGCTACAAAACAACTAGAAAATTGAAGTGGCGAAGGAAAAAAGCCATTTTTAGTTTTGTCGAGCAACAATGAGAAATAAATTGAATAAGTATTTTAACACGATATTTCTCGGCATCTATTTAGAAATGAATATTAATAGTCATAGTCTAACCTAATTCACTTTGAAATATGCTGAAATCATTGGTCATAGATTACTGCCAGAATAAATGTAAAACCCATTATTTTCATAATGAAAGTAAAATGTACTAATAGAAAGAGAGATCTATTTAGTAAATAATAATAGGAATGATAAATAATAACATACTGAGTACTTTAATAAGGTTTCTTTTGTAAATAATAATAGTAAAATAAATAATAGTAGTTCAATAGTTAGTAATAATAGTAAAATAAATAATAGTATTTCAATATAATAAGTAATAATGATAGTATAATTATTGAAAGAAAGAAGAAAGAATACTATTATTATTCATTATACTACAATTAGCATTTTAATAATAAATAATAAGAACGATTTCGTTAGTAATTAAAACAAACAATTCTAGTGTATCAATAATGCTCAATTCGATTAATAAATAAAATAAAAAGTTACTAATATTGCGATCTAAGTTTTAAAAATAAACAAACTTCCGATTATTCAATCTTCATTCATTCGTAATCTGATTGTATTAAACGAGAAATGTGTAAAGATTTGTTCATATTTTATTTGTAAATGATTGATTAAACTGTCGTATCAATGAAAAGATTGATAATTTGATAGTTTATCTTAAAAAGAAGAATAAGTTGATGAATGAAATATAACAGTAAACAATGTTTTGATTTTAAAATGAAAATGTTTAATATCTATTGTTTACTAAACACTAAACAGAATTCATTTTCATTTTCAAATCTTCGTTGTGTTAGGAAATCTTTTTTTTTTTGTTTTGTTTTCATTTTCTTTCTGTCTTTTCTCACATTTACAAATCAACAATTTTATAATTCGTAATTTTCGAGTGACACCCAGAATGTATAGTATCTAAAAAAAAATACAGCTGGTCTAAATTATTAATTAATTAAATTATTAAAAATTGTTTCATTCATAAAAAGAGTGAAAACACAAAGTTTTAAAAAATATTTTAAAATATTTCACATAACGGTTAATTTATGGACTGAAGTGTGAATTTTACATTTGTCATTGATTACATTTCGGTATTTTTAAAACTGTTTTAAGGAGTTAAGCAAATATGTTTATTCTAGTTTGTTTTTAACACTTAATTTATCCTTTTTTTAAGTCACAAAAGATCGATCGTCCCAGTTTTCGATCTTCATCAGGTTGTAATTCGTTGTTTGTTTTTAGAGTGAAAAAGAATGTTTGTTAAGTAAAATATACTGAAATGTATAATAAATGATCAAATTTTCTAGATTTTAAAAGAATGCGGTAAAATAATGATTGAAATCAAAATCGATTGAATAACAGTTATTAGAATATTTAAAAAAAGGAAAAAAAGAAGCATAACTGATTTTTGTTTCGAAGCAAAGAAAAAAACATTTTATGAATACAAATCACAAAAGCTTTAGTGTGCTACTATACTCGTGACTTTTTTTAAAAATCCATGTAACATAATAATAGTAAATGAGATCGAGTATTTTTAAAAATCAGATATACTTAATTGATTACAAAACATAATAAAGTAAACAGAATTAATGTCTGTGGTAGAAAATTCATTCGGGTGTTTTTGACAATTATTGGAATTAGATTTCAATATGTAGAAAATGAGAATGACCGCTGAAAATATCGCACAATTTAGAAGAGTTCGTTAAATGAATTGCTAACATTTACAAGTGGAATATGATTTATTTGAATAAATTCTGACCTGTGTAAGTTGTTGTCCATAATTACGGCAATGAAAATCCTTACACAGCTGCAAAAACCTCCGAGCTAGAGGCCAACCCTTCCACACGTTGCAGCCATATTTGTTTACTAAATTTATGGCGAGAATTGCGCGGGCGAGATCTCGTCTATTTTCGTCGTCGGTATTCACCTTTTTTTTTTTTAACCACAAGTGTAACAGTTATTAAAAACAACAAAACGTTTTTAATTTAAAAAATGAATAAAAATAATGTATAAATTAAAAAGTTCATTAATTAAAGAATAAAAAAAATCGAAATGATAAAAGAAAGGTATTGTTTAAATTAGAAGAAACATTTTTTATTAATTAAAAAGATAAATTAAATAATATTTATTTTTTCACTGAATTAAAAAAAATTCATTGATTAAAAACCAATAAAAAACCAATAAAAAGTGTTGTTTTTTTCCTTAAATTTTTAAAATATTTTTTATTAATTAAAAAAAAAATAATAATGTAAGAAAAGTGTTATTTATTCAATTTTTCATATTAAAAAAAAGTTCATTAATTAAAAAAAGAAAAATAATGAAAGAAAAGTTTTTTAATTTTAAAAAATTATTTATGAAAAAATAGATAAATAAAAATGAAAGAAAAGTTGTTTTTTCCTTAAATTTTGAAAATATTTTTCATTAATCAAATAAAAAAAATGTTCATTAATATAAAAAAAATAAAAATAATGAAAGAATAGTGTTTTTAATTAGATTAAAAAAATAAATTCAATAATAAAAAGAATAAGAATAAAGAAAAGATTTTATTTATTAATTTATTTAATTCTTTATTAGATTAAAAAAGTCCATTAATTAAAAAATTAAATAAATAAGTAAAAATAATAAAAGAAAAGTGTTATTTTTTTCTTTAAATTTAAAAAATATTTTTTCATAAATTAAAAAATTGAATAGATAAAATAATGAAAGTGAAATATTTATTTTTTCATTGAATTAAAAAAAATATTAATTAAAAACCAATAAATATAATAATAATAAAAGAAAAGTGTTGTTTTTTTCCTTAAATTCTAAAAATATTTTTTCATTAATTAAAAAAAATAAATGAAAATAGATATAGAAAAGTTTTTATCTATTTCATTAAATTTTTTTTTAAATGTTCAAAACTGCATTTTTTTTAGATAAGAGTTATAAGATTTTCAATAGAAAGAAAAGTGTTTATTTATTTATCTATTTATTTATTTTCAAATTAAACAAATAAAAAGTATTTTATTGACTTACCACATTCTATTCTTAAAGTTAGAAATTTTGATTTGAAAAAAATCAAATGACCCTTCTCTCTTTTATACACTCCCCCTTCATAACTTGTTTAGTAAATCTAAATTAATTTTTTTTCTGGCAGAAAAAAGAGACTTCAGTGGTGAAGTCTCTTTTTTTCTGCCAGAAAAAAAATTAATTTAGATTTACTAAACAAGTTATCTTCTATATATAATAGAAATTTAGTGTCTGTCCATCTGTCTGTAACCGAAATTACGTCACTGCTTATGTCACAATACAGGAATTGTGTAAGTTTATCAATGAATATTTAATTCAGAGTCAAAATCATCAATACATAGAATAAAGAACAACCCTGTATCATATATACTCAGAAATTACGTATGCAACATTGCTTGCATGACTTTCAGAAACATTTTTTCACGCTCAGAATTGCTGAGGCATGGAATAAGCTGCCTGCATCCATTATAGGCTGCCGAAACATTGCATCTTTCAAGGCCTCCATGCTTCCTATAGTCCGCCAATGTTATACCTGATATCCCTCTCCACACACGCACAAATACATGTATATTATTACTGTAAACTGTTCATGTTCCTGACACTAATACATTATTCTGTGTACTTGACATGAGACTTTGAAGAGTTGTGGTGCACCTGAGCACTGTACACAATAAATTTCATTATCATTATTATTTATTATAACATTCATAGGTTTTGGTTTGGTTTGGTTTGTTTTACAGCATATCAACCTCAGTGGGTCATTTAATGCCAAGAAAGTTTTGAAATAAATTCATTCTTAAATGGATAATACAATTTTTTTTATAAACATGTTTTTCTATTTAACCCATAGATGGGACCCTAACAGGTACTACCATTCCGGGTCAGAGTGGACCAGGGAGCAATGGTGATGAAGGGGTGCTCCACATTCCCCAAACCTCAAAACTGGAACCTCACCATCAGATAGAGTTTAATGTCATTCCCAGGACATGTAGACCCGCAGCCACCGCCTTCTAGCACCCATATGATAAAAAGGGGTTGGGGCTTGCCATAAGGGCAATAGGGTTGGGAAAATTATAACATTCATAGTGTAAGGGTTGGCAAATTAGTCTTGCATATCCATTACTACTAGATAGTGAGTTTGATTCTCACTGGATGCCCCATACTTGCGACCTTGTGTCATATCTTACCCAAGGCGAATGGGTTGGGTAAATACCTACCTTTTTTGCTTTCTTGACAATAAATTAGTTGACAATCACTTTTATGGTTTATTTGAATTTTGTCAGAAAAATAAATTGTGGTTCCCAGCAGGACTGCGGAGTTAGAAGCAATTAAGGGGTCACTGGAGTCAGAATCTGTAAAACTATAGTGACTCTGACTCTAGTTGAATTTACACTTTATATGGCCCTAGATTAGTCTGTAAAGTTATACAGTGCACACTTGTTATAAACATATTATAAAAGATTATGGTTTCATGAGATTTGTAGGGCATAGTAACTTAATTACATAAAGAGGAGTTGGAGTCGGGGGTGCCAAAAATAGAGGAGTTGGAGTGGGGGTGCCAAAAATAGAGGAGTTGGAGTCGGGGGTGCCAAAAATAGAGGAGTCATAGTCAGTTTTTGTATTCCAACTCTACAACCCTGGTTCCCAGCATATTTTTTCCGAGGTCGATTAAGAATCAATCTTTCAGTGGAAAACTCCGAGGATTTGGATTATCAATAAATCAATAAAATATTCTAGCAGAAATAAATCGGAAAGTTATTTCGGAAGATTCGGTGAGAACTTCCTGAGAGAGTGCCAGAAAATGAAAGTCAATAAAAGATTTTGTGTCAGTTCCAGAATCTGAAATTCATTCAGTTCAGGTGAACGCTTCACCTGAGTTGAAAATTAATCAAATTGGCACTTCATGTGAAACGTTATTGTCTGTCTTTTCCATAAATTGTCTTATCAGAGTTGTCTCCCCTTCTCTTAATTGATATTGCTTGGCTTTGGTTGGTTGGTTGGTTTTTACGGCATATCAACCTTTTTGGGTCATTTAATGCCAAATCAAATGATTTTTGATATCAGGTTACTTACAGTACTTGCCGTTGCTTAAATGGTCACCCATCTAAGTACTGAACAAGCTCGTCACTGCTTAACTTTGGTGATCTAGTGGGAACTGGTGCTTTCATTGTGACTTAACCGTAAGCACTTGGTTTAGTACAAATGCAGAATAGTGCGCAAGAGATGATATTATTAGAATCGGATTTTACATATAAATAGCATTAGATGTCGAAAACTCCCGTAGTACCCAAACCATAACCCTAGTGTCTCATAGGTTTCAGGTATTTCCATCAAATGTAATGCTTTTTATATGTAATCTAATGATATTATCTCTTGCACGCTCTTGTGCATTAGTATCTATGGTTCTGCTTCAGGGCGGGTAAGTAAGGTAAAATAAATTGCATGGTCCCAGGGGGCCATCCCCTCAGGCAGAACTTGCACCCTCGCCAAAAGGATAAAGGCCTTTTCATCACTATCAATACATTTTATGGGGACAGAGCAATCCAATGGTTGTTCTGTGAGTTCACCATCTGATCCTGTGTTACATAATTGATGGGTGTACCATCAATTTTGAACAGTTAGTGTAGAAAATAGAAATGAATTCTATCAAACAGTTGGAAAATAGTATTTAAATTCAAATCAGAACTGTTGAAGATTTGATTGACAAGTCGTAACCTTAGTTCTGACCTTCCTCTTCTGCTTGCAGGTGTGAGAATATATTTTCAGTCGGGGGGGGGGGGCTGTTGAACAGCAAGATGCAATGACAGGTGACTGGCTGGTTGCAGATTCATTTTTACAGGGTGTCCACAAAGTTATGAAACAGTTTTAGAATTGAACATTTAATAACTCACATTGTACAAATGATAACATCTTTTCATAAAAAACATATAAAAGTTCAACTCTTAAAAGTTTAATATTAATGTATTTTTTTTTTATTATTGCACTTCAACATGACCGCCATCTTTGTTGATACATTTTCAACCTATAGCGGGACTTTATGGACACCCTGTAGTTTGCTGTACAATAGACATGCGAGAAATTCATAATTTAAAAATGGATACAATTTACCATTGCACCCAGTATATATCCATTTTCATACAGACAAATGAGGGTTGATTAATAAATAAGGTCTCCAATTCTATAAAACAAGATTTAAACAGAGAAAAAGTAATGGAACTGATGTTGGGTCAGTAATATACGTTTATTTCTATGTGTGGAATTAAGTGAGCGAGAGCCTATTTGGGACTGGACATAGAAATCATGTGATGCACCCGTATTCAATAGACACCTACAAATTCCAGGACAAGTCGACCAAGATTTATCTCAGAGGATTGACTCAAATAGAAGATACCAGATATCCTCAATTTCCCTCTCCATCACACTGGTAGGTCTATCAACTTGACTCTATATATATAGAACATTTATATTGTTAGTCATTGTGTTATGTACTCATATACCCTTGTTGAGTGATAGAGTCTTCGGGTGATAGAGAGAGTGGAGGCATCAGAGATAGACAGATAGTCATTTACTATTTGGTTGTTCTCTTCTTCTCTTTCGGCCATGATTGTCTATGTCTAAGTTCTTGCTTTACTTCTTTGTATCTGTGTTGGTCTTCTAAGGGCATGCGTAATTAACAAGGCTTATTGCTTTGATCAAAGGTTTTATTTTAAATATTTTCTTTTCTCTTTAAAAGAGGAGGAAAATGAGAAACTATGTAGTTGTAATATTCAAACCGAGTAAGCACTCCCTTTTTTTGCAAAGAGCTGGTTTATTGGTCAGAATATATAAGGTCTCTAAAATTTTTAGATGGTAAAAAGAGTGCAACTTGTTCTCAATATAAGTCTTTGCGTATTCTTCTAAATTATTTAGTTAAGAATTAATGGAAAAAATGAATGGAATAAAAAATGAATGAAATGAGTGGAATAAATTTAAAAAATCTTTTCCAAAGGACTTCTCTTAAAAGAAAAAAAAAAAATTTTTTAAGAGAGGTTCCTAATGGAAAAGCCTCCTTTATTTTTACTGGACTCTTTATTGAAGCATCGAATTAATATAATTATTATATAAGATAATGAAGGGGATAAAATATGTCTTACCTTTGTGAGGTTCTGTTGGAAAATGAAGAACATAAAAGAAATATAGTATGTGTGTGTGCATGTATAAGATATATAATAAAGAAATAATAAAAGACTTAGAGATTTAGCATTATAGTCTATTTCAGGGAGCTTAGACAAATAGTCTAACTCTCCCGACTCATCAGATGCGAATGAGTCAGGAGAGTTTGACTATTTGTCTAAGCTCCCTGAAATAGACTATATGCTAAATCTCTAAGTCTTTTGTTATTTCTTTACTTATATATTTGCTCTGTGACTCTAACATTAAGAGCACACATTGAGCTCTCAAACTGCGACAGGTTTTTTAAATAAAACTCCTGTGTCATAAGGAAGATTTCTTCTCTGGACTTTTGGATTATATATATATATATATATATATTATATATATATATATATATATATATAATATAAATAAATAAATAAGAATAAATAAAAGGTTTAGCTTTTTTTTTTTATTATCATTGGAACAATTATTGCCACCATTTGGTTTGTGGTAGTCTTCAGGGAACAAAATTGTTTTTGAAAGAGATTTTCAAAAACAATTTTGTTGCCTGAAGACTGCCACAGAGCAAGAAACCAAATGGTGGCAATAATTGTTCCAATGATAATAAAAAAAAGTTAAACCATTTCTTTATTCCTTTACTTATCTATTAATGCTCTATCACAGATATTGAGCACTCTCCTAATAACACTGTACATTGGATTACTACCGCTTCTTCAAGTATAATAGTGCCAACCATACACATTGATATATATATATATATATATATATATATATATATATATATATATATATATATATATATATACACACATGTAGAATTAAACAAAAGACACATCTCCTGTTTAACAATTTTACTTTTGATCTTTTTGAGTTTTCTGGCCAACTTTTTAATGTTTGGTTGGAATTCGTGGATAAGTCCACCAAAGTTCAGGTCCCGAGTACTTTCGGCACTTCAAAGTGCCATCATCAGGGGGTGATGTGCTCCAGTTTTTAAAAAATTATATTAATGTGGAGGCTGGAAGGAGAAGAATTGATGAGAAAGGTGTTATAGGCATTTTAGAATGTGTGTACTGCATTGGAAATTAATTTTATTTAAGGATGGTTTGTATTGTTTTATGTATAAAGCTTCTAGTACTCGGGACCTGAACTTTGGTGGACTTATCCTTGAATTCCACCCAAACATTAAAAAGTTGTCCAGAATACTCGAAAAAGATCAAAAATAAAATTGTTAAACAGGAGATGTGTCTTTTGTTTAATTCTACATGTATAAATGAAAGAATGCTGCCCAAATACATACATATATATATATATATATATATGAGGAAAAATGAGTAAAGAAAAGAAAAGTAAATGGATAAAATGAATTTAATCGATCACTTACATGTGTTTCGGTCAGTTTATGTGTGTGAAAATATTTCGCACACATACAAGAATCAACCTTCATCAGAGTGAACAGGAGGCAGTCAGCCGGAGAGTGAGTGAGGTGATCGGGGTCATAAAAATAAATGTTCACTCTGATGAAGGTCGATTCTTGTATGTGTGCGAAATATTTCACACACATAAACTGACCGAAACACATGTGTAAGTGATCGATTAAATTCATTTCATCCATTTACTTTTCTTTTCTTTACTCATTTTTCCTCATATTGTCGGATTCAATTCCTTTTCCATTTTTACATAATATATATATATATATATATATATATTATGAAATGATATCATTTATGAAACAGCTTGTACATCTCAAAGTGACATCAATTCTTCCAAGACAAGTTATAACAAAATGAGAAAATAAAACACTGAGCAGTTTTACTATAATAAATGATATCTAACAAAAATTTATTATTTACAAATCCACAAAATATCTATCTCTTAAGTCGTTTTGCAGATTTTCTGCTATTCCATTGCAATTTCGCTATTTTATCAAATTGCTTTCGAATCTCAAACATAATGATGCCAGCAGCCACAACAGAATTTAAACTCTCAACGCCATGAGCCAGAGGAATATAAATCAATTGCCCATAACGACTAAAGGCCAACTTTTTTGCCTCCGTACTCAAGCCGTGAGATTCACTACCAATGATCAGCACAATCTCGTCATTGGCAACAGAAAGTCGTTCGTAAGATTCTGATGGGATGGGTGCATTGTCGTACAAAACTTCAGCATGAATGTTTTCTTCCAAATCCTCAGGTTTGTCTTCCGTTTCATCGTCTGCTTCGTGATCTGGTGGTTCTTCTGAGAGTTCTATTAGAGATTCCAATTCCTCAAAATTTAAAGAATTTACTTTTTGGCTCATTAACTGGTCAGTGAATGATGCCGATGCGAGCAAAAGTCTGGCATCTGAAGAAATATAATTTGGAATTTGGGACCAAGGAATACTATTCAGGATTGGTACACGGAAATGGCTGCCACAGCCAGAACGGATCACCTTGGGTTCCCAAACATCAACACTGCCTATAAAAGAGAAGAGAAAAAAAAAAGTAATTAATGAAAGTCAAAGTGTTATAGCCTCTCTAGGCAGTTACAAGGTTAGGATATTTTCCTTGTACCCCACTTGTACAAGGTCTGGCACAAAGGCCCTATTAACGTGGGACCACCCACAAGCCGAGACTCATGGGTGGCAGGTGGAAAAATTGTGTCGATCCCGTCGGCATTCTCCCACAAGGGGTTGCGCCTCAGGCGCTGGGCAATAAACCCAGCCTGTCCCTTTAACTCTTAACATCCTGTTGAGAATTTTCTAAGTCCAGAGCATTCCTATAAGGATATATTAAAAAAATGGATAAAAATGACCTTTGCATCTAAAGTTACCTGTAATTTCCCTTAAATCAAAGATTTCTAGATATGTTTAATATTACATTTAAACAAAGGCTATTGTTTGGGACAGATTAGGAAAATGAAGCAGAATTCCGGCCGGGTGGAATGAGGTGGTATAGGACTTTAATCAAGGGGGCAGGTAATGCCTGGGGGGATAGCCCCCTGGGATCGACGCTATTAATTACAACACCTGATCCAGCGGCCAAAGCTCACTGGACCCCCGGACGATGACAGGTACAAGGTTAGGGTATTTGCCTCATACCCCACTTGTATGGGCTGGGCTCAAGGCCTCGTTTTAACATGGGCCCACCCACAAGCCGAAGCTCATGGGTGGGAAAGAACAAAAATTGCGTTGATCCCTTTGGCATTCTCCCTCAAGGGGGGCGCCTTAGGCGCTGGGCAATAAACCCAACCCTGCCCCTTTAAATCAAGAGGGCAGGTATTGCCTGGGGGGACAGTTCCCTGGTATCGACGCTATTAATTACAACACCTGGACCCCCGTCCAAAGCCAGGTACTAGGTTATTTTTTTCAGGGGTTGGGGAGTTCAAACAAAAACTTATTTATTCCCCCCCCCCCAAACAAAAGGCCATGAAGACAGATGCAGAGAGTAGGGCCATCACGCTGACCAGTACTTACCCGAAGTTGTCAGGATTCTTGCACAGCCTACAGCAGCAGCTGTTCGAATTAAAGAACCCATATTTCCTGAATCTTGAATACTGTCACAGATCAAAGTCAGAGGAATTGTTTGTGTCTGTGGAATCGTCGCTTCTCCTGGTGCAGGCATTTTGAAAACAGCTAAAAGAGACAAAATAAATGTTATTAAAAAAAAATTTTTTTAAAATTCATAATAAGTGTTGGACTATCTGGGTATAAGTCACCACTCCTATTTATGAACTTTCCCAATATCAGAGTGGCGGAAATGGGGATGTATCGTATTCTCAAGGGAAGTGGGTTAGGCTTTGTTTGGCATGTTGGACTTTAACCGAAGATTGAACCAGCATTCTTCTGAATATAAAAAGGTGACACTTGAGATAAGTCAATCTTCAGCACTACGTTCAAGTTGCCATATGTTAAAATGTAGATGCCCATAAGAAGGCTATAAGCATGGTGTAAATAAAACAGAAGAAATGAAGGATGGATAGAACAAAACAGTGCGTGTTACATATTAGACAGCAACAGCCGCCGAATAGAAGCTTTAAGGAGGAGGGGGAGGAGAAGAGGAGGAGGGGAGGAGAAGAAGAGGAGGGAGAGAAAGAAGAGGAGGAGAAGAAGAAGAAGAAGAGGAGGAGGAGGAGGAGGGAAGAAGAGGAAGAGAGGAGGAGGAAGAGGAAGAAGAGGAGAGGAAGAGAGGAGGGAGGAAGAGAAGAGAGGAAGGGAGGAAGAGGAGGAAGAAGAAGAGGAAGAGGAGGAGGGAGGAAGAAGAAGAGGAGGAGAGAGGAAGAGGAAGAGGAGGAAGAGGAAGATGAGGAGGGAGGAAGATGAGGAGGGAGGAAGATGAGGAGGGAGGAAGAGAGGAGAGGAAGAAGAAGAGGAGGGAGGAAAAGAGGAAGAAGAAGAGAAAGAAGAAGAGGATGATGAGGAAGAGGAAGATGAGGAGGGAGGAAGAGGAAGATGAGGAAGATGAGGAAGGAGAGGAAGAGGAGGAGGAGGAAGAGGAGAAGAGGAAGAGGAAGATGAGGAAGAGAAGATGAGAGGGAGGAAGAAGAGGAAGAAGAAGAAACACTGACGAGAAGGAGAAGTTGACTTTTTGTGCCTCATAGAATTTTTGTGTTAATTTAAATTTTATTTTTCCCCACAAAAGAGAAAAGGTTTTTTTGTTTTTTTCTGACATAACCTGAAATCATAGATAAATTGTTGGTGTGTTTGTTTTGTATAACTGCATCATTTTTAAAACTATTTTCTTTCTAAGTTTGTTTACAATCTTTTATTATTACATTTCTGAAGAAAAAAAAGACAACCAGTTTGTATATTTTTGTAGAGTTTTAACATTTTTTGAAAAAGACACAAATTGAGTATAAAACAAATTGGCCTGTTAGAATTCTACCTGCTTAAGTGACATGTGGGACCGTATATATTAGTGGGCCCATGGCTTACTAATATATACAACCTCACACGTCACATAAGCAGGCAGAATTCTAACAAGCCGATTCGTTTTATATATATATCATTTCAAAAAATCTTAAAAGACAAACATTTGGCTAGATGGAACTATAAGTTCTCTTAAGAAATACTGTTTCTCTGTAGTATCATCACCATCATTGTCTACCATGACCAGGGAATGTACATTTCACATTGAAAAGGTTTCATTTTTTTTCTGATATAACCTGAAATAATTGATAAATTTCACTGTGTTTATTTTGTATAACTGCATAATTTTTAAACTTTTTTGTTTGTTTTGTTTTGTTTAACGGCATATCAACCTCAGTGGGTCATTTAATGCCGATAAAGTTTTGAAATAAATCAATTCTTAATGGATAATACAATTTTTTTATAAATACATTTTTCTATTTAACCCATAGATGGGACCCTAACAGGTACTACCACTCCGATGTCAGAGTGGACCAGGGAGCAATGGTGATGAAGGGGTGCTCCACATTCCCCAAACCTCCAAAACTGGAACCTCACCATCAGATAGAGTTTAACGTCATTCCCAGGACATGTAGACCCGCAGCCACCGCCTTCTAGCACCCATATGATAAAAAGGGGTTGGGCTTGCCATAAGGGCAATAGGGTTGGGAAAATCATATAGGTGCTAGGGCTTGACGTGACCAGCTGATTGATTGGAGGGGGCCTCTCCGACCGCCCATCTAGCCCAGGATAGAGCCAAAGTGGAGTATTGCATGTCATGAATTGCTCATCCACCTGGGCTCTATCCTTAAGCATCACGGGTTGCCACCCACGGCCAACAGGTGGCCCCATTGGGGGAGTCTTACCCCTCTGCAGAGGTGCAGTCGATGCATTCTAACGCCCCAGCCGACAGGGCAGTTAACTTTTTTTAAATTATTTTATTTACAATCTTTTATTATTACATTTCTAAAGAAAAAAGACAAGTTTATATATTTAAAATTTTTTTTTCAAAACAGACATAAATTGTCTATAAAAGGAATCAGCTTGTTAGAATTCTGCCTGCTTAAGTGACATATGGGGCCGTATATATTAGGGGGCCGTGGAAAGAGAAAGAATCTTACCCATAATTCCTGACGGCGTTACGACATCTGACCAAAGTTTCATGTGTTTATACTTGACTTTATAAAGTGGCACCTGGCTGGAAATGTCCAAGGGTAATTTGTTTGGATCCACTTCACTGGTGAAATAAATAGAAGAGCACTTAGCACCGGCCAGGAGAGCGTCCGAGATGAGACGTTGACCTTCCAACAAGATTTGTTGACTTTTCTGACGTAACTTCTTTGATTTTGCATTGTTCACTACAATTCTGACAAAAGAGAAATTTGAAAAAAAAAAAAAAAAAAAAAAAAAATAATTTTCTTAGTTTCTCTGTAGTTGGTTGGTTGGTTGGGTTTTATGGCATGTTAACCCATTGGGTCATTTTATATGATATACGCATTGTAATTGCCTTCAAGCAAAAAAAAAATATAAATAATAATTGACAAGTTCAAATGTTGCAGCCTAACCATGCAGTTACTAGTTCTCCCATGAACCCACTATAACCAGCTTAAATAATTACTGCCACTACTGCCAGGAAGAGTCCATTAAGCTGAGGGGGTATTTGACTGTTCCACTGTCCAATAGTTAACAATCTGTAACAGTCATTTCCAGACTGCTGGTTCAATCCAGGCTAAGGGTGAGAGTAACACAGAATAACAATTAACAATAATAATAATATATATATATCAGCATCTCACTGAGTTGAATATAGTAAAACAAAAAGCCTCCATATGGAAAAAAAAAAACACAGGACTGAAAAAAGCTCTAGGTCAACACTTCTGCACAAGTAGGATGTGAAAAAGGGTCAATTTTTTAAACCGACGCAGGTGGGGAGCGAGTACAAGGGTAAGACCACCCGGCTAGATAGAAATTAGTAGTTGCAAAATTGTTCACTACAATTCTGACAAAAGAGAAATTTGAAAAAAATAAAATAAATAAAAATAATTTTCTTAGTTTCTCTGTTGTTGGTTGGATTTCTAACTCCCCACTGGGGAGGTCCAGTGAGCTTTGGCCACTGGAACAAATTAATAGCGTCGATCCCAGGGGGCTATCCCCCCAGGCAACACCTGCCCCCTTGATATAAAGGGGCAGGGCTGGGTTTATTGCTCAGCGCCTGAGGCGCCACCCTTGAGGGGGAATGCCGACGGGATCGACGCAATTTTTCTACCTGCCACCCATGAGTCTCAGCTTGTGGGTGGTCCCACATTAGTAGGGCCTTGTGCCTAACCCGTACAAGTGGGGTACAAGGTAAATATTCTGTAGTTGGTTGGTTGGTTGGGTTTTATGGCATGTTAACCTATTGGGTCATTTTATGCCGAAGACATTTTTGTTTTATTCATTCTTAATTTAATTTATGTTTTTAAACTCATTTTTTCAATTCATATAATTTTTTATCTCATTTTCAATTGTTTTTACCTAAACTTTTTAGACAATTAATATATGGTATAAATTGTTTTATGTTATTGTATAACATACAAGTAAAGCACACCTTAGTGCTGCTCTGAATCGAGACAGTGGCTAATCGAAGTTTCTACTTCTGGCATCAGGATTGTTCGCCATGCCACGCAAGTTAGGGAATATGGTATTATTTGGTTGGGTTTTACGGCATGTCAACCCATTGGGTCATTTTATGCCGAAAACATTTTTGTTTTATTCATTTTTGATGGGTACTTAAATTTTTTTCAAACATATTTGTTTCTATTTAAACCATAGATGGGAGCCTAACAGGTACTACCACTCCGGGTCAGAGTGGACCTGGGATGAAGAGGTGCTCCACATTTTCCAGAGCTCCAGAACCAGTTTAACGTCATTCCTAGGACGTAAAGACCCTCAGTCATCGCCTTCTAGCACGCATAATAAAAAGGGTCGGGGTTGCCATAAGGGTAATAGGGTCAGGACAATCATATAGGTGCTAGGGCTTGATGCGACCAGCCAATTGATCAGAGGAGGCCTCTCTGAATGCCCATCTAGCCTAAGTAAGGGCCAAAGTAGAGTGTTGCATGTCATGGGCTGCTCAGCCACCAGGATTCCATCCTTAAGCATCACGGGTTACTACCCATGGCCAAAAGGTGGCCCCATTGGGGAGACCTTACTCCTCTGTAGAGGTGCAGTCGTTGTACTTTATATTTGTGAAACTAGCTGACAACTTGCCCAACAGACAAAATTTTAAGTTACAGAATCTGACTATAGGTCTATCTGGTTTGTTGATGGATTTTAACAATATGTCAACCTGTCTGGGGTTATTTTATGCCTAGAGGTTAGAGAACAATGTTGGTTGTACATCTATATTTACGTTTTAACGATATGTTAGCATTGAGAGGTTATCTTTGTATGGTATTGATCAGGTTTATGTTTATATTTTTGGTATAATTTTATTTCTCTCAAAAAAGATAGAATATCATCTATGTTGACTTTTTCAAATAGATCTTCCATATCATTTGTTTTGAAAAAGTGTTCTCTGGTGTGAGTGCAAGCACCACATTTTATGAGGAAGTGTTTAACAATGCAGGAGTCTGTAGACTGGTTAAATAAATATATAAACATAAATAATTCTGATATATATGAGATATATGACACAGATGGGGAGCGAGTACAATGGGTAAGACCACCCTGCTAGATAGAAATGAGTAGTTGCGAAATTTAGTGGGCCTTGCAACAAAACACTAGTATCACATGATTCACTGTCTTTTGTACTGGGTCTCTCCTTAGTTGATTGGGGAAGAACAACTTGGCGTCTCACTGAGTTGAATATAGTAAAACAAAAAGCCTCCATATGGAAAAAAAACACAGGACTGAAAAAAGCTCTAGGTCAAACCATGTTGAAGGGGGTGTTAGCTACAAGCAAGAAAAAAGAAAGGGAAATGGTACAACTCAGCCGGCGACCCGCCCCCCACTAGCCTCACTGCCATGAAATAAATTAGGAAGGGGGAAGGTAAGAAATAATGGTGCTCTTCCAATATGTGATCTACCGAGTTGTTTACATTTCAATATGTGATCTACCCATTAACTACCCATTATTTTCCCATTAAACAGTGCTCTTCCAATATGTGATCTACCAAATGGTTTCTAATCCAATATGTGATCTACGCATTAACTACCCATTAAACTAACCCTAACCCTGTCTTCTTTTTTCCTAGTAGATCACATGCCATCAATATTAGATCACAAACCTTCAGTAGATCACATTGAAGAGCACCGAAATAATTTTCCTAGATTGTCCTAGCAGTGTCCAGCATGTCTCGCTCATCTTACTTGGATGGTTTGTGTTATAGGCAATAAGTGGTCATACAGCTGCCTTTTTTTTTTTGGGTTGTAAGCCATGGTGTAATGGTTAGAGTCATAGGAAATGGACTTGTCGATGAGTTCAAATCCTGGACGACGCTACAGTTCACATCAGCATCCAACGAGAATTACACTCATGATTCAGTACTAATGGATCTGTGGGACTAGCTTGCTAACCATGTCACCATGATGGGATGCCTTCAAATTTCAACAGAGGTACACATGGCCTAGTTATCATAGCCCAGCAACCCTTGTTAAAATTTTGGATTATTCTTGGGTATATATATATATGTGAAATAAAAGGAAATTAATCCATCAGTGTGAATTTGATATATTGAAAAAACAAATGATGTTTACAAATGCATGGGATCATCAGGAGAGAATGTGCACCATTTCGGGGCCTTCCTCTCAACGGGTTTTTAAAACTGTTGAGAGGAAGGCCCCGAAATGGTGCACATTCTCTCCTGATGATCCCATGCATTTGTAAACATCATTTGTTTTTTCAATATATCATATATATATATATATATATATATATATATATATATATATATTGGGCACCTCATGTGGTGTAATGGTTAGCAAGCTAGATTCGCAGACCATTGTTAATGAATTTAATTCTCATTGGGCACCCCATACTCCTGGCCTTGTGTCACATCTAAACTAAACTTAGTAAATAACTATATATATATATATACACCAAACCCTCTGCATGAGTAGGATGTGACACATGATCAATTTCTTAAGCAGAGTTTGAATTTAGAGTTTTCCTTCTCCTAGACTGGTTGCCTAACAAAGGTTAAAGAGCCCAGTCTACCCTACTACTTTATCCATAACTGGAGGGAGAATAGTTTGGATTCATACTTTTCCAAGGATATTAGCGCTATGTGAAATGCAAACAGCCTCATCCAGAATTTGAACTCGGATAGTCCATTTCCTACGACTCTAACCATTACACCACACTCCTCCAAAATTATTCTAGTCATAAAAAACTTTCTGTGGAGGTGCCTTTGGTGTAATGGTTATCATCGTAAGAAATGGTCACAGCGACAAGTTTAAATCCTGGTAGCATTTCACATTGTGCTAATACCCTTGGGAAAGATATGAATCCAATTACTCTCCCTCCACTAAATAGTAGGGAAGACTGGGCTCTTTAACCTTGGTTAGGCAACCAGTCTAGGAGAAGGAAAACTGAATTCAAACCAGTTAAAATCTGCCTGAGGTGGTCACTACTAGAATAGGCTCAGTCATAATTAGTGATCTATTTCACTAATATTGTGGGGGTGCTGCTTCCTGGATTCGTTAGACAACACGAGTTGAGACTAAGGATATCAGAGTTACCTCCCTTTATAAATAAACTTTAGTCAGATATAATTTAAATTTACAGTATTTTTTTCTTTCTTTTGATGAGGGAAAATAATTTTCGTTTTAGAAGTGTAAAATGTTTGCTTAGAAGAGTAAAGTTTCCGTAAATTATCCTCATGATGGAATTTAATTAACGTAAAAGTTTTATGACATTGAAAAACAAAGGTCAAGTCGAAAATAAACAAAACTTGGTTCATCGTGTTTTGTTTTACGTTAAAAAAATTCTTTTAGTGATAAACAAAACAGTAGAGTAAGTAGTTACTTTTCCGGTTGATTGATTTTAACGGCATATCAATCCATCTAGGATTATTTTATGCATAAATCGTATTCACTGCACGCACGTTCATGTTAAATTTTTTTGTGTAGTTTTTCTTAAGAGTGTGTTTTTTTTTTTTTTTTAAACAGATCTACTTGTTGACCCATGGAAGGGACCCTAACAACACGTCGTAGTTCCCATCTAGCTTTTTCTCTTTGACCCATGGGACCCTAACAGGTACTATCACTCCGTGTCAGAGTAGACCTGGAAATAATGACAATGAAGGGGCACTGGTTATCGTCGTGGGAAATGACTAGAGTTCAAATCCTGGTCGAGATTGTTTGGATTTCATTTAGCGCTAATAATAATACCTTTGGGAAAGGTATGTATCAACTATTCACACTCCAGCTATGAGTAGTAAGACAAACTGGGTTACTTAACCGAAGAAGTAAACCCGTTACAGGAATGTGGCTTGTTAAAAAAAAGTTGAGACATAATTTAATCGAAAATAAAATTTTTTTTAAAAAAAAATTATTTACGACTCAGGTGAAAAACATGTTTATTTTCCCGAAAAAAAAATGAATAAATAAAAAGAGCGTACGAGGCTTTCTCCTGCTGCTAATTTAAGGTGCAATTCGCAGAATTTCGTCCCGACCTCTGGCCTTTAAAAAAAACGCTAGGCGGTGATAGCTGAAAAAACAACCCTCCCTACGAATGAAGTCCTAGCTGAAGCGATGCCTGCTGAAGCGCTTAAGGCGTTTTTTCCGAAAAGTTAATGCGATATTTTACCCCCTCCAGTCTTTTTTCGACAAGTAAATATTTTAACCCTCACCCTCTTTAAAATATTTTAAGAGAGGGGGCTAAATATTTACATTTACTCCCTTAAAATATTTTAAAGAGGGTGAGGGTTAAAATATTTACATTTACTTGTCGAAAAAAGACTGGAGGCCGGGACGGAATTCTGCAAATAGCACCAATTTAAGCATTCCTTATAAAAATAAAAAACTGAAAAATTAGGGAGTGCGCATCTTGAAATAAATAACGAAAGATAGCGAAGATTTGATTGTGCTTTTTAGAAATTATATTTTAGCAAATCAAATTAGTTACGACTCTTACGGATTTTAATAATAACTGATGTATATGTCTCTTAAGAAATTAAAATATTTCGTTTCTGTAAGAAAAGTTTTTCGCGGTTTTAAATCCTAAAACTTGATATTACAAAATTGGAACTCTTCCCACTCTGCGAGGATAAGTTACTTTTGAGGCAACGCAAAAAAAAACAAAAAAACAACCACCAAATATTGGAAGAAACATACCCAAATCTTTTGTCTCCTTCTTGAAGTTTCTCATATTTTAAAGGTTGTATTTCATCTTTTGCCTGTTTCGTAAAGTCGATCTTCCTACCATCGTTGACTTTTGTTTTCTTTCGCGATATTTCCCGACTTGGTGCTGTATGCGACTGTGTGTTGCTTTCTTCGTCATCAACAATGTATCCTTGTTTTTTTAAAAGTAACTTCTCTTGTTCTTCCGGCGTGATTATTCTCACAGATCGTCGAAAACATCATTGCGCGCATTTCGAACTTGGTTTCTCACTAAATTTTGTACAACAAACGAAAGAGAGGTAGGCCATGCCTTCCACAAGGAAGCTGCCATGTTGCTTTCGACCGCTTGTCGTAGATTAACCAATCAAATTCCTGTTTACAACAAGGTAATAAGAGTTACCTCCCTTGCATAATTTTCTTTTTTTGACTCAGTGGTAGAGCTAAGTATTATCTTCTAATGAGGTAAGATGAAAACTCCACTAGTATGATGTCATTACAATCTCGAAAGAATTGATCCTATAGGATTTAAAAAAGAAATAGTCTAAACTTTCTTAAAGATGATCAAAGTATGAATTAGTTATAAAAGTGTGTATGTGGGGGGGGGAACAAATTCCCTCCCAGCTACAACATTGGAGTTTTTAAGTCCAGGGTTAATAAGAGAGAAAGTTTCATTTATAAATTAGGCAAAATAAGAAAATAGCAATAATTAATAAGAAAATATAATCTTATCATAATTCATTACACATTTAACATTATATGGTGTTTGACATACTATGCATTCTGGCTGATTTTTTTGTTTTTATAAAAAGGAGTATGTTAGTCTTGTGTGATCTATGATGGTTGTAATGAGTGGATATATATTGGTAATTACAACAAACACATAATACGATCACATATATTAAGATAGAAAAACAAATAACTCATAAATACAACAAGTAATATGTGTATTAAAACAAATAGATTACAGGAGTCAAAAATACTGATCAAAGTCCTGCAGAATATGCTTTTTTAAAAATTCATGTAATTGTTACATAATTATTAGATACCTAATATTTATGGCAATAGTGTAGAAATCAAAATGGCCGTTATAAGCTACAGCCCACGGTCTTGAAGGATGAGTGACAAGGCTTGACCTCACTCTCACCTTGCCTTCCAGGGATAAATCGTGAGAACCGGAAGGCATAGAAGACCCTGTCTTCCGGTTTAGATAGTAAGTTTCAGTCAGCAAGTAGGAGCCGAGCTCGTAGGATGTGTGAAGATGTCTGGTTTGGGGATTTACAAATAAAGTAACATCAAAGTAAATCGAAGTCTTGTGTTTATTACCTAAAAACTAACAATGACACAGGGCTTCTGATAAGGAGAAATCCCTAACAGAAACCAGACCCGAAGTCCCCAAGAAAGTCCAGACCTTAGAAGATATACCAAAGATGAATAGAATAGCAAAGCCAGCCAGAAGAAAAGACGACTAGAAGTAAGAAGTAAGAACAAGGGTATAATTAGAAAAAGGCAAGTGTTGAGTTCCCTCCAATAGAGAAGGAAAGGGTAATGCTCTATATATCAGCAGTGAAGTAACTTGTAGAGAGAGAAAGATATAGCTTGTAATACCTTCAGTGGTCGGCAAATATTTCTAAGTTGAATGAAGTGGACTATTCAGGCATGTTGGTTTTTCTTGTATTTACCGCGTACCCCACATGTACGGGTCAGGCACAAAGTCCCTATTAACGTGGGACCACCCACAAGCCGAAACTCATGTAATGGCAGGTGCAAAAATTGCGTCGATCCCGTCGGCATTCCCCTCAAGGGGGCGCCTCAGGCACTGGGCAATAAACCCAGCCCTGCCCCTTTAAATCAAGGGGGCAGGTGTTGCCTGGGGGGATGGCCCCCTGGGATCAATGCTATTATTATAAACAACCTGGTCCAGCGGCCGAAGCTCACCGGACCCCCAGTCGAAACTGGGCTCGAAAACCAGAGGGTTTTTCTGAACTGTTCTTCGAAACCTTTGCATTTATAAGACTCCCTAGGCTTGAAATCGTTTTTTTTTTTTTAATTTCTTTTTTTTAGGCGTGAACAATCCTGATTATCATTTTTAATATTTCTATTTTATTCTTTCTACCTGTGCTGATCCTATGCGCAGACTTATTTTTGTCATTTTATTTTTGCTTTCAAAGCATTAACTTCTGGTTTACAACAGATCTCTACATAGTGTTATATATTGATTTTTTCCTTTCTGGACATTCTCAAGACTTTATACATATATATATATATATATATATATATATATATATATAATATTTATACACACATGCACAACCACACATCTAATATATATATATATATATATATATATATATATGTATATAAGATTTATGCACACACACGCAACCACACACCTAAAAAATGCACAAACCGTCTCCTTTTTTCAAACTTCAAATTTTAAACAGACTGAATAACAAGGACTACCACTTGCTTTTCTCGTTATTCTGTGATAAAAAATTTCTTATTGCCTTCCATATACCAACAAATGCCCTGAAGATGATCTAATTAATAGATCGAAACACTGCGGCGTCGGCCAATAAACTCACCACTTAACTCATTTAAACCCGTGTTTTTTCATTTTTCTTAATATACTACATACCGTCGGATTCACTTCCTTTTCTTCACACATATATATATATAAGCCCGGCTTAGTCGGTAGAGTGTTCGGCTGGGGATCACAAGGTTCCTGGTTTGATACTGGCTCCCACATACACAGTGTATGAGTAGCACAGAGATCTGTGCAGTAAAGTGAGGAAGTGATGGAAGGTGTGGCACTCCACCTCAGACGCTAGAATAATCTCCTTGGTTTAGCACTAGTGAAAAGGGGATAGACTCCCTCACTGTCTGGCTGATACCGACATTAGGCCGCCCTGGCGACTACCTCTGCAGTGGGGTAAGACCCCCACAAATGGGACCACCTGTTGGCTGTGGATGGCGACCCATGATGCTTAATGGTGGAATCCTTGTGGATGAGCAGTCCATGGCATGCCACACTCCACTTAGAACATTTCTTAAGCTAGATGGGCGGTCGGAGAGGCCCCCTCCGATAAATCGGCTGGTCACATCAAGCCCTAGCACCTATATGATTGCCCTAACCCTATTGCCCTTATGGCAAGCCCCAATCCTTTTTATTATATGCGTGCTAGAAAGCGGCTGTTAGGATCTTCATGTCCTGGGAATGACATTAAACTCTATCTGATGGTAAGGTTCCAGTTTTGGGGGTTTGGGGAGTATGGAGTGCCCCTTCATCACCATTACTCCCTGGTCCACTCTGACCCGGAGTGGTATTACCTGTTAGGGTCCCATTTATGGGTTAAATAGAAAAATGTGTTTATAAAAAGAATTATATATCCATTAAGAATGAATTTATATCAAAAATTTGTCGGCATTAAATGACCCACTGAGGTTGATATGCCGTAAAACAAAACAAACCAATTTAATAGAAAAGCAACTCATTTTTAATACACTAAAATGGTTAGAACAAAAATTCTATCTGCCCCATAAACAGTTATCAATTTTTAAAATTTTTATTTTTTATTTTTTTGTGGCTTTAATAACGAAATGAGAAAAAATGAAAGAAAGAATAAAATAATGAGGAAAAGAAATTAAAGAGAAAAAATGGGTTGAAAGAAAAGAGAAATTGATTAAGGGAAACACAAAATTATAGAGAGAATGCTTGAACAATAGGAAGTTAGAGAGTGAAAAAGGAAAGGAAAGGAAAGGAAGAGAGAGAGAGAGAGAGAGAGAGAGAGAGAGAGAGAGAGAGCAAGAGAGAGAGAGAGAGAGAGAGAGAGAGAGAGAGAGAGCGAGCAAGAGAGAGAGAGAGAGAGAGAGAGAGAGAGAATTAGTGTTCTTGTCTACAAAGCTACAAGGTTATTTCCCATTAAAAAATCTGAGTTACTTCCCTTTAAATTTCTATGAGAAATAGCATATCAATCTTTGTGGGTTATTTAATGCCATAGCCATCATCGTAGTTACTATTCAACCCATAGCTTGGGGATTGAGGTAGTTCATACCTTTCCCAAGTGTATTTGTGCGAAAATGAACATAGTACCATGACAGAAATTCGAACTTGCTTACTATGAAGTCACAGTCCATCACGAGTGTTAAATTTAAACCAACACGTTTACTTTTTAGGTACCACCAAAATATATCACGTGATCAGTTTAGGCCATATTGAAGGAAGAAACGTAAATATTTTTTAACTTTATTTTTTTAAATTTCGCAAAAAAGAAATAACGAACATAAAGAGTTGTTACAAAGAAAAACAGTTAATTCAAAGATCAAATTATCTGATTGGGGAAAAATTACTCACCGTTATCTTGAAAAATAAGTAAAACAGTCCGTTTTTTACAACATGATCAATTTCTTTATTGATATTTTTTTAGCAGTATTCATGGTTCTTTTACTAAAAAGCTCTCGCATCGAAACTTATAAAAATCTTCTGATATAATTCTTCAGACTCTTATCTTTATAGAAAAAAAAGTAAAAATCGTTTTTTGTCGGTTCATTTTTTCATATTTCATAAAATGAAATAGGGCAGGGGTAGACATTGTAAAAAAAATATTTCCCCTAATATATTTTAGGAAAAAAACTATTTCAGATATATTTTCATTGAAAGGTAAGTAATTATGGAAATTTTTGTGAAAATCGAACCCTTAATTGATTTTTCATAGAATTTTTAAATAAGCCTCTAGTCATAACTTATTTTTGGCTACGTTAAATTTCAATTGATTTAACAGTGCAAAAATGTAAACATTGTTTTCCATTCATAATTTTCATTATTTTCGTAAGCTGAAAATTTTTTTTTTAAATCATCACAAGATTTTTTAATGTTTCTCCTTGCGAATGGACAAAAATTTTCAAGATAATATTAACCTTTATGCAAGTTTCATTGTGTTAAATATGGGGTGGGGGGTAAATTTCACAGGGAAAATTGGTGGTACCTATTACTTTTTCAATATTTTTGATATCTTTCATTTTCCCACTGTACCCGATGATTTTTTACTGATGAACTTAAAATAATATTTAGATATGTATTATTTAGATATTTGAGAGTAAAATAATGAACAAATCCGATGGTATGTGCTCAAATACAACACATCTTGAAACATATTAGACATCTCAAAGTGGTCTCGCTAGTTCAATATTAATGTATAAATCCACTCTACAAGGAATTAAACAAATTATCTACCCTTGAAAGGGTTAAGTTATATATTTGACATGTTTTGAGGTAAGTAATAAAAAAAAGAAAGGATTTTGAATATTGATTTCTAAGACAAGTCTCTTTAAATATACAGCACTCTTAGAATATGAGTATTAATATATATATATATATTTACCAACCCCTCCGCACGAGCAGGATGCGACACAAGGTCCATTTCTTAAACAGAGTTTAACAGGTTTGAATTCAGAGTTTTCCTTCTCCTAATCTGGTTACCTATCCAAGGTTAAAGAGTCCAGTCTTCCCTACTATTTACCCATAGCTATAGGGAGAATATATGGATTCATACCTTTCCCAGAAGTATTAGTGCTATGTGAAATGCAAACAGCCTTGTCCAGGATTTGAACCTGGGTTGACGAGTCTATTTCCTACGTCACTAACCATCACACCACACACCTCTATATTAATGTATTAATATATAGATTGGCCAACAAGCAGCATATAGAAAAATAGTTATGGAGGTGTGTGGTCTAATGGTTAGAGTTCTAAGAAATACCCTTGGGAAAGGTATGAATCCAATTCTCCCTTCAGCTATGGATAAATAGCAGAGCTGACTGGGCTCTTTAAACATGGCTAGGTAACCAGTCTAGGAGAAGGAAAACCTGTTAAACTCTGCTTGAAAATTGACATTGTATTGAATCCTGCTCCTGCGGAGGGGTTGGTAAATATATATAGGAAAATAGGGTTATTTCCTATAACTCCAACATAAAGAAAGGGGAACCACTTTTGACTGATAAATTATTTATTTATTTTCCCATTAAACTAACCCTAAACCCTAACCCTATCTTTTTTCCTAATAGATCAATAAATAAATAATTTATCAGTCAAGAGTGGTTCCCCTTTGTTTATGTTGGAGTTATAGGAAATGACCGGAAAATAGTTTACATTGGATAGAAAGGAAAACACACATATCACTGTAAGTCTGTTTAAATGATTTATTTGAAGACTTCTTGCAAAAAATTGCGTAATGATGTCATTCCTTCTTGCTGGGATGGTGTTCCAAAAACACAAATAAAACCGTGAAATGAATTTTCAAAATGTTTGTGTTCAACCGTCACCCCAGCTTGAGTAAGTCTTTTAGCGTACATAAAGCCTTCATCTCTCAGTACATCATACTCAGCGGTGACCATAAAGGTTGGCGGCAACTTATCCAGCCGCTGAGCCATGAGTGGGCAAAAATACGGATTCAAAAGTGTTGGCTCAAAAGAATCGGACAAGTTTTCATCACCGAAATCCTTATTCGGTTTCTCTACAAGCTGTTCCTGGAATTCCTCTGGGAGCAAACTGTGGTCAACGGCGTCACCATATTCTGAAGCCTTCAAGAGTGGCCCAGTGTGATTATTATCCAAGAATTTCTCAATTCCATTGACGCTTCCTTGGTAGTACAATAACCAATTTTCTATTATCATTTTCCGTGTTAGAAATCCGGGCAGTTCACGGGTGACCATAGATGGGGTCATAAAATCAAAAGCTTGGAGAAGTGGACAAATGAGGATTTGGGCTTTTAAACTCGGAAAACCTGTCTCCACTGCCAGGCGTTGAGTGATGGCTGCTGCTAAATTTCCTCCCGTACTATCACCTAAAAATACAAAAATTAAAAAGATAAAATAAAATTTACAAAAATTTCATTTTTTTATTAAATCTATTATAATGGAGATTGTGTGTTTTCTGTCTGTAACCGAAACTATATAAATTTAACATTCTCCGTGATTTTATTTTTATTAAACTTCTATTATAATAAAATTGTTATACATCATTAATACTATTGACATATCGATACTAATAACAGTAATTTTTATTTATATAAACAAAATAGCGGTTACAGTTGAATGGAAAGGCTAATTTGCAATTGTCTTTAAAATTTGATTTTAATAAAATGTGCTTATTATTATTGATTTTAATTGTTTTTTATCTTAATGAATATGAGCAAAAAGGGGATAAATCTTAATGAAATCGATTTTTTACTTCCTATTTTAACTAAATAGTTAAATTAGGAAAATTTACCAATGAAAGACGGGAGTAATGGAAGATATAAAGTTAGTTTCAAAGTTGTTCTATTTTTCAATTACCCCTCTGTTCCAAATCTTTCTATCTGCATTCTATCAGTTTCATTAGCCTTTGTAACTTAACATGATATTTTATTACATTAAAAATTAAATACTTGCACCCGGAGGGTGCATATATTTGCTAGTAAATTTAAATGATATTTTATGATATTTTCGTGTTAAAACATGCAGTTGTATTGATTTGAACAAATTCGTATTTTCAATGTAGATTTATGGTGAAATGAAAATGGCCGACCAAAACATAAGGCTTCCTCAGAGTGAAAGAAACAAGAGGAGGTTACTCTCATTTATGTAACTAATGTTCAGATTACCCAAAACAAGATATGGGAGTAAAATGAAGAAATCAATGTGAAAACATCCATAATCTTTTTAACAACAAAAATCCTTTTTGTTATTACTTGTTTCCTATTGTCCTAAAGAAGGTTTCTATATAAACCGAAACGTTTGAACATCGACATTATGACTAATAATAAACTTCCATCCAGTGTAACATCTTGTGTTTGTGTACATTTCTTCACGAAAACAAGGTATGTAAGTGAGAAAAAAAATGGAAATGAATCCAACAGATATGTTGAAAAGATAAACAGAAGAAAAAAATATTTACTTTGGTATGGATGAAATTTTTAATTGTTATATGTAGACATGTGTTTCAACCAAAATTCTCTTACACACACAGTATTCTATTTAAAATTATTCTACATATAAAAATAAAATAGAATCTTATTTCTCTGAATTTTAGTCCAATTGGACACACATAGCCTAGTAGATAAAGGAGTTAGGTTAAGACAGTTCTAAGTGACAGTTATCTCTAGACTGCAGGTTCAATCCTGGTCAGAGGCAGCAGTAACATAGAATAATAATTAACACAAGCTTAACACCTGTACCCCAGCTATGGTTAGCGGAACGAGAACAGGATACCCCCGTGGACCGAATAAAGGTTTATGTTCAAAGTTCCGTGATGGCTCCCGATTACGACAAGAAGGTTCCCTAGTCTGACAAGAAATACCTGAAGAAGGCCAGAGGGCAAATCGGCTGAAACATTATACAGATAATGAAGATGAGGACAATAGTCTGAATAATACAAATAATACTAAATAGAATCTGATTATAATGGAGTAACTGTAACTGAAACTACGTCACCAATGATGTCACGATTTCCTTAGTTATTTAAGTTATATTCTCAACGATTATGAAATAGTAATTATCTAATCTTAATTAGCATCTTATTTATTAACGATGTCTCACTGAGTTATATTTGTCGCAAAACTGCCCATATTATTAATGCATTTAAAATTCTGAAATAAGTGTTATATATCTGCTCACATGACTTTCGGAAACATTTTTTCACGCTCAGAATTGCGAAGACATGGAATAAACTGCCCACGTCTGTTGTAGGCTGCCAAAGCACTGAGTCTTTCAAAGCCTCCATGCTTCCTGTAGTCCGCCGACACTATACCTGATGCCCCTCTCCACATACATATGCACACACGCACATATACATGCATATTACTACTGTAAACTGTTCATGTTCCTGACACTAATACATTATTCTGTGTACTTGACATGAGACTTTGATGAGTTGTGGTGCACCTGAGCACTGTACACAATAAATTTCATTATTATTATTATTCTAAGAAATAAAGATTTACATAATATATGGAGGGAATAATTTGTATAATGATTTTAACAAAACTGGATTAAATAAATAATTATTTGCTGTTACTGATTTCTAATACAATCATGTTATTCTCAAACATATTAAAAGCAATCCTAAAAGCAAAGGTGTGTGAAAAAAGTATTGAGATTTTTTGTACTTTTTGACACATCTTGTATTCTGAAAAAACAAAAAAATTCCATTCATTCTTCATTTCTATCTTGGTAAATACAGTTTTAAACTTGGTGCTCTTTTGACACACCTAGTGTTCTGAAAAAAATTAATGAATGGAACATTTTTTTTTTTAGAATACAAGGTGTGTCAAAAAGTACAAAAAATCTTGATACTTTTTTTACACACCTTTCAATTTTATATAGAAATCAATTAAAATAACATTAAAACAAGTTTAATATTTTTATATTAATTCTTATCTAATATTAGATTTTAAGTGTTATATTTTATATTATATATGCACCCTCTGGGTGCAAGTATTTAAGTTTTAATGTAATGAAATATCGTATTAAATTAAAAGTCTAATAAGAAGGCAGATAAAAAGATATGTAACAGAGTGAGGTAAATAGAAAAATAGAAATGAAACTTACTCTTCCATCGCTCCCGTTTTCATTGCTGAATTTTATTATTTAACTATTTAGTTAATTAGGAAATAAAGAAAATTACACTATTTTTTCTTGTTAATGGATTTCATTATGATTCATTCGAGAGATTTTTGCTTATATTCATTAAAATAAAACAAACAATTAGAAATCAATAATACTAAGCACATATTTAATAAAATCACATTTTAATATCAATATGCAAATTAGCCTTCCCGTTCACACTGCATATTTTGTATATATAAATACAATAGCATGTTATTAGTATGTAGATATGGACAACACTAAAAAGGTGAAGCAATTTTATTAATAATTGAGGTTTAAATATAAATAAAATCATGGAGAATGTGATGTAAATAAGTATGTTAATTGTGACTCGATTAGTAATATAGTTTCGGTTACAGACAGAAAAACACACAATCTCCATTATAATAAGATATTATTATTTAATATTAGATTTTATTACATTAAAAATATTACATATTAGATTTTATTACATTAAAAATATTTCTTATTTATTACATTAAAAATATTTATTATATATTATTTATATTTATTACATTAAAAATATTTTATTACATTAAAAATATTTTATATTATTTTTTTTTTTAGAATACAAGGTGTGTCAAAAAGTACAAAAAATCTTGATACTTATTTTTACACACCTTTTAATTTTATATAGAAATCAATTAAAATAACATTAAAACAAGTGTAATATTTTTATATTAATTCTTATTTAATATTAGATTTTATTACATTAAAACTTAAATACTTGTACCAGAAAGTGAATGCTTTTGCTAGTAATAGTAATAGAAAACAAAATTAAGTGGGTTATTTCCTATAAGACTAACATGATCAAAGGGGAACCACTCTTGACTGATAAATTATTTATTTATTTTCCCATTAAACTAGCCCTAAACCCTAACCCTGTCTTCTTTCTTAGTAGATCAATAAAGAAATAAATAATTTATCAGTCAAGAGTGGTTCCCCTTTGATCATGTTAGTCTTATAGGAAATAACCATTAAGGGTATAGAGAGAAATTCATCATCAGGCCAAAGAGAAAACCAGATATGTACTTAATGCAAAAATTAGTATTATTTGTATTATTCGACTATTGTCCTCATCTTCATTGTTATCTGTACAACATTTTAGGCCGATCTTCAGGTATTTCTTGTGGGATTCGGGAACAATCTCAGACTTGGGAACCTCCTTTTTGAACTGGGAACTTCTTGTCGTAAGGTTCCTGAATTTGAAAAGAAGGTTCCCGAGTCCGAAAAGGTTCGTGAGTCTGACAAGAAATACCTGAAGAAAGCCGAAATGTTGTACAAATAATAATGAAGATAAGGACAATAGTCCAAATAATACAAATGATACTAATCATCAAGCCTCATCTCAAAAATTCAGAGAAATAGTAACACAAAAATGTTTTACAAAAATTTGCTTACCAGCGACAGAAATTCGAGTTACGTCAGCGCCATATTCATGACCGTGACGAAGAAGATGGACAGTAGCAGTCAGGCAATCATCAAATGGAATCGGAAACTTGTATTCTGGAGGTCGACGAAAGCTAATCAAAGAGAAATAAAAAAAGATGAGAAAACAGACACAATTAGAAAATAAACCGAAACTCCCATTTACATACCTAGCAGATTTAGTGAGTATATAATAGTATTATCTGGATTATTCGAACTGTTATCCTCATCTTTATTGTTATTTACACAACGTTAGCTCAGTCAGTAGAGCGTTCACCTAGGAATCACAAGGTTCCTGGTTCGATACCGGCCCTCGCCAACTCAGCGTATGAGTAGCACAGGGATCTGAGCGGTAAAGTGAGGAGCTGATGGTAGGTGTGGCACTCCACCTCAGACGCTAAAATAATCTCCTTGGTCTAGCACTAGTAAAAAGGGGATAGACTCCCTTGCTGTCTGGCTGATACCGACATTAGACCGCCCTGACGACTTTACTTTACTTTTAGCCAATGTGCTCTCTGCCCTTCTTCAGGTGTTTCGTCGCCTACAACCTAGTGATGAGGCTTGAAACTGAATTAACTCAACTCTTATATCTGTTGCACTATGTGTCCAACTGGACAAGGTGGCAGGTTCAATCCTGGCTAACATAAATAGCATAGAATACTTAACACAGTTTAACACTTGTACCCGGTCATGGTTAACGGAACGAGAACAGTCTACCCCTGTGGATTGAATAATGGGTTCTGTTCGAAGTTGCATGAAGGCTCTCAATTATGACATGAAGGTTCCTGAGTTCAAAGAGAAGATTCCTGACTTCAACAAGAAACACTGAGAAGGCCGGAGGGCACATTGGCTGAAATGTTGTGTTGGTAACAATAAAGATGAGGTCAATAGTCTGAATAATCCAAATAATCCAAATTATCAAGCCTCATTTGAAAAGTTCAGAGAAATAGACCTTTGTCAGCCGCTCACAGCTATCTATTTGAAGCTGTACAAAGCTATGGTTGTGGCCACACTTGGAGTTTGCATCACCAGTCTGGAACCCCTATCTTGCCCAGAATATTAACCTCCTAGAAACTGTACAGAGATGTGCAACCAAACGAATACCCTCCATCAGGCATTGTGCCATACTCTGAACGTCTCGCTGCCCTGGAATGGATTCACTGAAACTTCGGCGTCTGGCAACTGACCTGGTAAATGCTCATAAGGTCATTAATCATCTTAACAACAGCAACCTGAGCACCTTTTTGATCTCCATCTTTCTAACACACATGGCATGCCTACAAAGTCAGAAAACAGCACTGCTCACGTGACTTTCGGAAACATTTTTTCACGCTCAGAGTGGGAGACATGGAATAAACTGCCCCTCTGTTGTAGGCTGCCGAAGCACTGAGTCTTTCAAAGCCTCCATGCTTCCTGTAGTCGCCGTCACTATACCTGATGCCCCCTCCACATACATATGCACACACATGCACACATACATGCATATTACTACTGTAAACTGTTCATGTTGCTGGACACTAATACATTATTCTGTGTACTTGACATGAGACTTTGATGAGTTGTGGTGTACCTGAGCACTGTACACAATAAATTTCATTATTATAGTAACAAACATTGATTTAAAATGCTCACTTACTCAACAGAAACGACAATAAATCCTGTTTCTTTGGCAATGGAATATGTAAGGGAATTAGAAATCTGAAATAGAAAAAGAGAAAGAAAAAAAGGTTTTATTAAACCAGATTATATTGGTAATAAAATGAGAGGACAAAAATATGAAACACTAAAAGGATAAAACAATATTGAATTCAAACCTAAGTTGAATTTAAAAATATGCAACTGCACTCTGCATAGGTAAGACCCCCACCCCCCCACCTAGGAGCCACCTGTAGCCGTAAGTGGTGACCTGTGATGTATAACGATGGACTACTGGAGGCTGAGCAGTCTACGATATACAACACTCCACTTTGTCTCTTACTTGGGCTAGACAGCTAGTTAGGTTCCATCTGATCAATTGGCTGGTCAGGTGAAGCCCTAGCACCTATATGATTGTCCCGATCCTATTGCCCTTATGGCAAACCCCCAACCCTTTTTATCATATATGTGCTTGAAAATTGTAAGTTTTAAATAAAACTGAAACTTGTCTACCAGCTTGTCTTTCTCTTTCTCTTTCTCTTCTTTTTTAAGCTCACAGAATGTAATGACGAAAGGGAAAGCACGTGTACTTTTAACCTTATTTATTAACATGAAACAACAACAGTTGATACAACAAGTACTTAGAGACAGTACTTACAGTTCAATTGTTACTCTCTCACTGAGGGAAAAATTCCTTCAGTCACAAGGGACTGAGACAAGAGCTCGTTTCTATGAGGCTCGCACGTTCATACCAAATCCGAGACAACATTTTTCATTTCTCACTCACCACGTCACAAGGGACACTAACTCTTTCTCCTTCCTGTCCTTAAAATGCGCAGGAAGTTCACGTCCCTACAGCACTATTGGAAGTCACCCACAACTCCCCGCAAAAAGTCCATTCTCCCTCTCCAACCTCTCGTCACCTCTTCCTCAGAGTGGGCATAATGGCGTACCACATTCCTTTGCCTGCTAGGGACAATTTAGCAGGCCAGGCATCTAAAACGCTTTGAGTCAGATAAGTTCGACTCGTTACTACAGTGCTAGAAGGCAATGGCTGAGAGTATGGCATTAAACTGAATCAAGTGGTGAGGTTCCAATTTGGAACTCTTGGGGGGTCGACTCACTCCATCACTGCCATTATTCTCATTAGGTCCACTCTGATCAGGCAGTTTTTTGGGGTTTTTTTTTTTTTTTTTGTTTTTGTTTCACATTTCAGAAAATAACTGACCGATATCCATAAGTGGAAATCCACCTCCATGGAAATACACTAAAGCGGGACGTTCTTTTGGAGCTTCTTCACCATTTATCACGGGTCGGTAAATCCGGACTGGGACACCACTGAAGCTGTCATCAATAACCTGGATTGGGAAGAAGGAAAATAGAAAAACTAAAAATGTGGCAAAAATTAAAAAAGGAATAAATAAATGAATAAATGAAAGTGGGAACTCTTTTTTCTGTTGCAAATTATTTACTCTATTTACTTGTGTAATGAACAACTTTTTATAACTGAGATAGTGAGATAGATAGATAGATATGAACATACTGAGATATACTGAGATAGATAGATAGATAGATAGATAGATAGGGGCAATTCCATGTCAAATCATCCAGAAAAAAGTAAAATTGTCACCCACCCCCTTCAATTTTTCTTAAATTTTATACATGTATGGACTATGTTAAAGTTAGACAATCCCCAAAATTTGAGCTTCCAATTTCCAAAATTGGTGGAGTTATGTCAGTTTTTAGCTCTACAAATTTGGTGCGGATCGCAAAAAATGGCGACGTATTGTAATCTATTTTTGTCTGTAAAATGAGTTCCAGAGCTTCCCTACTCCTAAAATTTGGTTTATAAAAAATTTTTTGCCTATGAAAATCCTATTGAAAAAGTTTAAAGTTTTAAGTTATTGATGATTTTTTAGATTTTTTCATATCAAGATCAATATCCGAATGTGGCACTACATTTATGACAAAATTTTTTTCTATTACTATTTCACATATATTGAACATTATTTGTACCAAAAAGATAGTTTGGTGTTTGCTCAGAACCAAAGCTACAACACCAGTTAAAATTTTGCAAATCAGAAATCATTAATAACTTAAAAGTGGTTAACTTTAAGACTTTTTTATGGCATTTTTGGATTCCTTGAGCAAAAACGCTTTTGTAAACTAATTTTTAGTAGTAGGGAAGCTATAGAACTCATTTTACAGACAAAAAGAGATTACAAAAAGTCGCTATTTTTTGCGACTGATCACCCAAATTTGGAAAGCTAAAAATCAACATAACTCCTCCAATTTTTGGAATTGGAAGCTCAAATTTTGGGGATTGTCTAACTTTAACATATTCCACTTATTGACAAAATTTCAAAAGAATTGAGGGGGGGGGTGACATGGCCTGGATGATTTGACATGGAATTAACCATAGATAGATATGAACAGACTGAGATAGATTTATTGATATGAACAGACTGAGATAGATAAATTTGGAAATATAGAGATAGATAAATAGATATATTGATAGAGAACAGACAGTCAGACAAAAAGATAAAAGGGTAATCCCAAAAGTAAGGTCTCCAAACTATTTAGAAATCACAGAAACGTTTATTATTTATTGTCAATGATGTTTACATCATTTTAAAGTTTCAGGATTTTTCTACATAATTGCTATTTTGGTTGATGCATTTTTTTAGGCACTATAGCAGTTTTTCGGTTATTTCCTATAAGTCTAACATGATCAATGGGGAACCACTCTTGATTGATAAATTATTTATTTATTTTACCATTAAACTAACCTAACCCTAACGTCTTCTTTTTTCCTAGTAGATCAATAAATAAATAAATAATTTATCAGTCAAGCCCCTTTGATCATGTAAGACTTATAGAAAATAACCAGTTTTTCTATTCTGCCTTGTTTGTCATTGCAAACTCCTACACCACTACATTTTACTCCATGCAACGATTCACCATACATTTCATACGCCAGCATGTACTCCAACAACCTTCTTATGAATTTATGAAATGACAGTAAACTCACTGAAAACGGGCCTGATCAAATGGAAATAACACGGTAGAACATTAGCTACATAAATAAGAGTAACCTCCCTTGTTTCTCTCACTTTGAAGATCCAATACCATTTTCATTCACCATAAATCTACATTGAAATACGAATTTGAATCAATACAACTGAATGTTTTAACATGAAAATATCATTAAATGTGCTCTTAATTGAGAAATGAACTTAATACTTTTTATGATATTTTTCCATGCACGGTGAAATGAAATTAGAAAGTGAAAGAAACCTTTCCAATGGTGGTACATGGTAATAAGCTAGCCAGACCAGTGGATATACCACAGTATGATGATAATCTAATTATTACAACGTTGATATATTTACTTAAGAGCTGTTGCAAAATAGTTCAATATGTAAAAAGTATAATAATCTGATTTAATTCTCTCTCACTTTTTTTTTCTTTCTTTCTTCACCAGATTAAGCTTCAGTGTCATGTCCTTTTTCTTCCCTTTCTTACCTTTATTTATCTGAGATGATGACATTCATACAAAATAAGAATTGGCGGATAAGCAACACCATATAATTAGGATTCACATTTTTGTATTTCATCTTGGTCGATTTGGACAATCTCATTTTTAACCAGAGGGTGTTGCAAGATGATAAAGGTTGTACAATCAAGAAACATAAGCATTAACATATATAGATAATAACAGAACTGAGAAACATTTACTAACCTCTACTGTCCCATCATTTGCTATCTTACTAATGGAATTTTCAATTAAATTTTTGAGGGTCCCAATTGGAGTACTAATGCCAATAAGTCCAGAAATTGTTGACTGAAAGAAAAAAAGAAAAGAATTAGTTTTATTTTAAAAAACAACAAAAAAAAAATAAAAAACATTTTAATATTTTTTGCTTCAACTGGAGTATTAATAACTACATAAGTATATCAATAAGGGTTACTGATAATATATATATATATATATATATATATATATATATATATATATATTAAGAAAGAATGAAAAAACACAGGTTTAAAATTTTTAAATTTAAATTTTAAACAGACTGAATAACAAGGACTACCACTCGCTTTTCTCGTTATTCTGTGATAAAAAATTTCTTATTACCTTCCATATACCAACAAATACCCTGAAGATGATCTAATTAATAGATCGAAACACTGCAGCGTTGGCCAATAAACTCATTTGAATCTGTGTTTTTCATTCTTTCTTAATATACTACATACCGTCGGATTCACTTTCTTTTCTTCACACATATATATATATATATATATATATATATATATATATATATATATATATGTGTGTGTGTTCATCAATGTATATATATATCGTCCTTGTTCATTCCATCGTCTTCAGTTTTTCCTTTTTCGTTGCCAGAATTTAATCATTTATTGTTTTCTTAGACCATCTTGGTTAAAGCTATCCGTCAAGCTACGCAGTCGAGCAAAGCAGAATAACCAGTATAACAGTATTTTTTAAGCACACCTTGTATTTTGAAGTAAATATTTCTGTAAGAGAAGTGACAGTGATTCACTAGGAGCTAAACGATTTCACTGTCTCGCATGTCAATCTACTCTCTGAGAGCCGTTCACCAAACTACCATTTATATGCTTGCATAAGATAGCAGCGACACATTAAAAAGAAAACAGGTGAGTGAACGTGGGGGGGGCAGTTCTCCTAACGGCTTCACATGCATATTGATTGAACATAACCTACTAGCTCTGTTCTGTGCATGACGATGAAGGACTTGACAGCCTTTTATAATCTTTACTTCTTGTGTGTACTGAAGGTTTTGTGTGTTGGTGTGAATAACAGAATCCTGATCAAAAGTAAGAAATCAAAGATTGTGAATTTACGAGATTATCGTAGCAGATTCATTTTTTGTTTCTAGTACAGTTTAGTGCGTTAGTTACTAAAGATGTTGTCGGTGTTAAATGTTATTTTATTTATGTTAAGTCTTTTTAATGCAAATTGCGACTCTCCTTCAATAAGCTCTCCTAACTGAAGAAACCACAAAAACAAATAAATAAAACAAAACAAAACAACAACTTCCAAACAAATAAAACTTACACCAAACAATCACAAACCTCCAGAATACGACCAGCGAAATGGTTGAAAACGCTTGTGTAAGTAAATGATATTGTATTAAATCAGAATCAGTTGTGAATTGATTTCTACAAAACCCATTTTGATTTTTCCTGAGAATTTACCCTACTTCAGGTTTGATGTGATTGAGAAAAAGAGCATTTTAGACTGTTAAAGAATCGACAGTGACTTACTGGGCACTAAACGCATTCACTGTCTTGCGTGTCAATCTACTCTCTGAGAGCCATTCGCCAAACTGCCATTTTTATGCTGCAGACTCATTTGCATAAGATGGCAGCAACACATTTTAAAAAACAGGACGGGGGGGGGGGCAGTTATCCTACAGGCTTCACATGCATGACGACGAAGGACTTGACACCCTGTTATAATCTTTACTTCTTGTGTGTACTGAAGGTTTTGTGTGTTGGTGTGAATAACAGAATCCTGATCTAAAGTAAGAAATCAAAGATTGTGAATTTACAAGATTATCGTAACAGATTCATTTTGTTTCTAGTAAACCGTACTGTTACAGTATTATTCATTGTTCATTTCTGTCTTGGTGTTTTTTAAACCCATGTTTAATTAGACTGTTTACGAGAAGGTCCTAACAACAATTTGGTTTAATAATAAACAAATATCTTGTACTTACCAAAACTCTGGCACATTTTAAATAAGCAATGATCATCCTTAATTTGTTTTTCTCATCCACACCATCAGGAATTGGTTCATGGAGCCAATAGGCCACCAAGGTCATGGCCACTGCCAATAAAAGGCCAAGATTTTTTAGGAACATTGCGCTTCTGAAAAATAAAAACAAAAATTTATACAAAAAATGTAAGGAAAAATTTTTTTTTATGTTTACTTAACATATCACTCAATAAGTTCCAGGCCTCACATATAGATGGTGCCACTAATAAAAAAATCCATATGATTTTTATAAAGTACTTCAAATGGCATGTGTCAAAATTTGAACCCAATCGGAATATTAGTTTACAAATTGCAGTTATTTAAGTGAAGCTACTGTTGCAAATTTTCAAAACAATGGAAAAATCTGAATTTTGTGTGTTGATAAAGCATTGCTTTCTGGTGGAAAAATACTGTTCAAGCAAAGCAATGGCTTGATAAATGTTATTCAGACTCTGATCCATCGGAAACAACGGTTAAGAGGTGGTATGCTGACTTTAAAGGTAATCGTACAGACACAAGTGAGGCTGAACGCCCAGGTTGCCCAAATTTGACAGTTGTCCCGGAAAACACCAAAAATCTCCAAATTCGTTTTGGTCTGATATATCTGGGTTAAGGGATATATTCTTGAAGTTGGTAGTTGGTATATTATTGCAGTAGTAATTGGTACATTGAATAGTAATCCGTCTCCGAGCAGTCTGGTGTCTAGCGAGTAAAGTTAGCTTGTGGGCATTAGATCTAGGACCAACACAGTGTCGACTATTTATACATGACACTGTCCAATCAGATTATAGTAAAGGGGTACCAAGGTATTTACATATTCATTATATCATAGCCTATCATAAATTGAAGTTGCGTGAGATAGCAGAGGAGTTGAAGTTATCAGAAGGCAGTATATTCACCATTTTGCATGAACATTTGTCAATGAGAAAGCTGTGTTCAAAGTGGGTGCCGCGTTTGCTCACAGATTATCAAAAACAACAATACGTCGATGATTCACAGTATTGTTTCCAACTGTTTCAACACAACAAAAAGGAATTTTTGCGTAAATATGTGACAATGAATGGAACATGGATCCACCACTTCACTCCAAAGTCAAATTGGCAGTCAGCCGAGTGGACAGCTGCAGGTGAAAGCCATCCAAAGCGACCAAAGATGCAAACATCAGCAGCCAAGGTTTTGGCCTCTGTATTTTGGGATGTGCAAGTTATTTTGTTCATTGATTACCTGGTGAAAGGAAGAACCATCAATAGCGAATATTATATAGCATTATTGGTGCGTTTGAAGGAAGAAATCACCAAAAAACAGCCATAGATGAAGAAGAAAACGTACTCTTTCACCAAGACAATGCACCATGTCGATCACAACGATGGCAAAACTACATGAATTGCACTTCTCCAGATCTGGCTCCCAGAAACTACTGGCTGTTTGCAGACCTCAAAAGAATGCTCCAGGGAAAGAGATTTGGCTCCAGTAAAGGAGTGATATCGGAAACTGAGGTGTAAAGACAAAAAGGCATTGAATTGTTAGAGAAGTGTTGGAATCAGTGTATCACCCTAGAAGGAGACTATGTGGATGAATAAAGTCGAATTTTGCCTAAAAGTTGTTTTATTAGTTGGGCCCGGGACTTTTTAAGTGATGTGTTAGGACCTAAATTTGTGCCTCCCATCATAGTGTAATGGTTAGCAAGCTAGTCTTACAGATCCATTACTAGTGAATAGTGAATTCAATCCTCACTGGATACCCCATTAGAAAACGTACAAATCCAACTATTCTTTACCTAACTATGGGTAAATAGTAGGTTCTTATAATTTTGGTCATGGCCCCTGCCAAAAAAAAAAAAAGACTAAGATTTTTCAGGAACATTGTGCTTCGGAAAAATAAAAACAAAAATTTATAGAGAAAATGGGAGGATAAAAAAAAAGACCTGAATTCTTTCTTTTTTTTTTCTTTTTTGGATTTTATGGTTAGTCAACCCTTGTTGGGTTATTTTATGCCAAAGACGTTTTGTTATATTCATTCTTGATGGGTATTGACAATTCTTTAGTGGTAGGCTCTTTAGCCCTGGTTAGGCAATCGGTGTAGAAGAAGGAAAACTCTGAATTAAAACCTGTTAAATTCCACTTAAGAAATTGACCATGTGTCACATTCTACTCATGCGGAGGAGTTGGGATATATATGTATGTACCCAAGAATAATTCAATATTCTCAAATTTTCCATTCATCAAAATTTTTTTCCAACAGTTTTGAACAATATTACATCACACGGTTTGAATGGGGACGACAACGTTACATGGTGTTTTAAGTTATGTCTTTTTCTCATGTACGCACAATACATACACATTTCTGTATTGGATCAGAGGGCAGTATCTGTTCGCTAACCAACTTTTCTGAGCTGGAGTGAGTTACTCTTTCTGAAGAACGTAGTAAAAAAGTAAGTAAAGTCTGCACTGTGGTATATTGTCAGTATTAGTTGAACAGTGAGGGATTCTATCCCCTTTAAGCTGCACTAGACCAGTGAGATTGTTTTGTAAAGGTGAAACACCACACCTATCATCAGATACAGGAGGCTTTACCGTACAGATCAAATTACCCATGCTGTGCTACTCATGCACCAAGTCGATGAGAACTGGTATCGAACTCCGAACTTTGCGATTCTTTGAGATACGTAGCTTTTTTCTTCCTGCATTATGTTAGGATCTAAGTAGTACAAACATATAGTTATACTAATGTGGCTACTACTTGAGTACCAACAGAAGCTGCTGTTGCAGATTAACTATTGTTTCAATTCTTTTGGCGCGAATAGAAATTCAAATAGACAAAGGAATTGAGAAACAAAGGATGTTACAGACAGTAGTCTGGATCGAATAAGGAGGAAAAGTGATTAAGATCTGATGCTTACTGCTGACCGGGTCAAACGAACTGTCCGGAAAAACAATAGCAGGATGACAAAGGACTTCCTATTGACTGGTGACAAATCTAGGATTGCAGGTCATGCAGTACAGTTCCGGTGTAATTTGAATAGACTAGGGCATGCTGGGTAAAATTGAAAAAGTGACGGTTAGACGGGGAGTTCAGCAGTTTAGAATTGGCAGCCGCTAGCTTCGGACTCCTGTCAACAAAACATCTCTCGGGCACTCATTGTGAACATTGCGCTCTTGGCTAGCCACCGGCATTCTCATTGTAAGCTCTACGCCCCTCACCTACCACACACCAAAGAAAATAAAGAGTCCTCTTTTGTATACGCGTATCTGTTGTTATTGAAGTTCAGTAGCTGACTACTACCATACATCGCTTTTGGGGTAGTGACGATATCCGCTACTAACATACACGAATTCTTTTGTATACGCGTATCTGTTGTTATTGAAGTTCAGTAGCTGACTACTACCATACATCGCCTTTGGGGTAGTGACGATATCCGCTACTAACATACACGAATTCTTTTGTATACGCGTATCTGTTGTTATTGAAGTTCAGTAGCTGACTACTACCATACATCGCTTTTGGGGTAGTGACGATATCCGCTACTAACATACACGAATTCTTTTGTATACGCGTATCTGTTGTTATTGAAGTTCAGTAGCTGACTACTACCATACATCGCTTTTGGGGTAGTGACGATATCCGCTACTAACATACACGAATTCTTTTGTATACGCGTATCTGTTGTTATTGAAGTTCAGTAGCTGACTACTACCATACATCGCTTTTGGGGTAGTGACGATATCCGCTACTAACATACACGAATTTAGCGTCGTGAATTCGAAACCAGTATACAACACTGCCACACAACACTAAAAGCAGAGGCTTGCAGATGTCTGTTTACCAATTTTTTTCTATGTTTCTTGATTTATATTTTTGATATCCAAATTTGATATTTATCATACTGTCTAGAACTGGTTAAAGTATTTTAAGGGTGGGTGACTTGTCCCTTGAAAAATGAACACTCATCAACTGCCAATTATGATGCTTTAGAATGTTAAGTAGAAGAAAACCTAACAATCAACACACAAAAGAAAAGAGCTAGACATGTCATTAAAACCAATCAATCATTCATGAATTCTTAGTTAATTAAATTTTGAAGCACCCAATGAAAAGATGACTTATTACCAATTTAAAAAAGATTTCACTGTAGTTATTATTTTTAACAGTATTTCTTAACTAGTTGTTTTTTTTTTCATCTTATTTTTGGTGCTTTTCATCACAAACCAAAATTATTCTTATTATTATTGGAACGGTCCCAAAAGGATTGGAAAATTTATATTTGATATTTATCTTTCATAGTGTTGCATAGCACCTTCTTTACCAGCACTAAATAGGTATATGTTATATACTGGTCTTTTCACTAAGCCAAATCAGCATATAACGTTATATACCTTTCTTACTACTTCTTACTCTGGATCGTCTATTCTTCCGTCCGGCTTTGGTATTCTGATCGTCTATCATCTATCTTGGTCTGGTATATCTTCTAAGGTCTCGTCTGGTCTTCTATTGAGGATTCCGGGTCTGGTTTCTGTTGGGGATCACTCCTTATCAGAAGCCCTGTGTCATTGTTAGTTTTTAGTAATAAACACAAGACTTCGATTTATGTTGATGTTACTTTATTCATAAATCCCCAGACCAGACAATGCGCACGGATCCTTACATCTTGCTAGCTCGGCTTCTAAGTTCTAATCGACTAACTGAGTTGCTTACTCCTTAAACCGGAAGGGCCTTCTATCAGGGTTCCCGGTTCTCACGGTTTATCCTGCAAGGCAAGGTCAGAGTGAGGTCAAGCATTATCACTCACTCTCAAGGCCATCAGCTGTACTGATCGCCATAATGATTTCTACACTACCTTAAAAATGTATTAGGAATCCAATTATTATGTAACAATAGTACATATAATACAGCCCTCCTTTTACCTAATTGATTTTGTAAACTTTTTCAGTTTCCATGGATTCTATTTTCCTTTTTGTTTCAGTTTTTCAATTTACAAAACATCTGTATCTTTTCATCCTTCTTTTAAAAGCACTTTTCGAGTTTCTATTTCTCTAGGATTCCAGCTACCATTTTGGAATTTATTCTGTTGTTTTTTATACACCAGCATTTTTTTCTTTTGCTCATATATAAGTTGATTGAAAAGTAACACTCCATTACTATTTTAAACAATTTATAAGTTTTTTATATGCAGTTATATTTTTCTCGATTCTTTAATGTATGTTCCTTAATATATGGCAATTAAATCTGTGTTTTATTTTCAGGTTAATTACTTGTCTTTTTTTTTGTTTTACTTTGATATATATATATATTATATATATATATATATATATATAATATATATATATATATATATATTACACAGACGATGGCCCTGACAATGGTTTGATAAACAAACTGAAACACTGTAGTGTTGGCTTAATAAACATCACCCTTCAATGCAACTTTTTTAATTTTGATAAAATTACGTAGTATCAGATTCACTTTCATTTTTCCGCTTACGTATATATATAAATAGATATGAGGGTGAGTCAAAAAGTAATGCCATTTACTTTATTTCATGTGAAGTTTTTTGAAACTCTGAGGCCTACATTGAGACCCTAACGAGGCTCAGAGCAAGAATCTGATGAGTAAGATCCAACTTGCTAATCAACAATGTCCTCCTTCTGCAGGACAATGCTCGATCACACACAAGCATTAGGACAAGGGTGACAATCATCTCATTCGGGTGGACAACTTTACCACATCTTCCATACCAAATCAGATTTAGTGCCTTTAGACTATCGTCACTTCAGCCCCATGAAAGAGGTTTGAGAGGCAAAGTGAGTTCCAGTAATGAGTAAGTGAAATCTGTAGTGAAGAAGTGGCTCAAAGAACAGTTAACAGAATTTTATGGGGCAGGGATACATGCTTTCATTCGAATGTAAAACATTGCTATTGAGAGAAATGGTGACTATGTGGAAAAGTAGAGATGTGATCCACAGAGGACCAGCTTCATTTTTTATGTATGATATATGTTCCTGTGTTGGTAATTATACCTCTCCTGAACAAAATGGCATTACTTTTTGATTCACCCTTGTATATATATATATATATATATCGGCTTAAAGCCATATAAAAAATAATCACATTTGTTTGTTCACTTAACTTCATACTGTCGTGTAGCAAGTCAATAAAAAAAGTGGAATATAAATAAGTTTCAAAACGAACGAAGAATGTGGGATTGGCAAGCTAGTGAAACGGTTAGAGACTTCGCCTGTCAGCTTGACAGTCGAGGTTTTGAGTCACACATGGAGCAGTCTCCCATGTCTATAACCTTGCTGATGAGACCTAATAGGTCGAAATGTACATTCAGGGATTGGCATTTTCTCGATTCGTTTAGCCTTACATTTGAACATATATACCCGCCTAAATTCATTAATTATTAACTAATTAATTTTCAAAATTAGGTATGACTTCAATTAAGCACATATCCTCCAAAAATTGTCGGCTTAAAGCCATATAAAAATAAACACATTTGTTTGTTCACTTAACTATATATATATATAATTTAATATACCAAGCGTGTTGGTAGATCCTTGCGGAGAGAAAAAACCCAGCAGAAAGTTTGATTGTAAAAATATACTACCAAACATCAACCAGGAAGAAAAAATTTTTGAAAAAAAGAAAGGACCAAGATATTCGTACCAACAAAAAATAATCTATTGGTACAGTATTTGGCCAAAAGAAAAAACAATTTATATGTATATATATGTATATAAGATATATATATATTCATATAACCGCTAGGAGAAAGCTAATAAGTAAAAAGTGCTCGATACCTAAGTAGAGCCAATAATAAAGTAAATTATGGTTTCGAATCTGCTTAATTCTAAAATTTTATAAAAAATAAATAAAAAAATAAAAAAATAAAAATTTTAATATATAAATTAAATATTTATTAAACAATAAACTTATAGTGTTCTGTGTTTTTATTGGTCAGTCTGGTTTTGCTAATTTAAATGACTACTGTGGTTAGTACTATTTATTTGTCTTGCTCCTTATCTTTACAGTCAGATTTTAGGTCTGAAGAGCTTTATGCGAAACTAATAGTAGGTTCGTCTGACTCATTAGATTATCTTTATATATATATATATATATATATATATATATATAAAAATCAGGTTTGTTCCCACGATCTATCAACAATATTGGTTTAAGTTTATTTACATCTATATTAGTCATTTTGACTTTTACTGACAAATATGAAAGGGAAAAAATGTCCTTTGTGTGTTTGTATATATATACATATATATACATACATATACATATTTTTTGCTTTAACAATCCTGTTAAACCTATTTGTTAAGATCCTCCAACATACAAGTTGTATGCACACTGATCACTGCCAACATCCCCACCTTCAACCCTTTGTATCAATTATTATTATTATCTTTTAGTTCAATTTCAATTCTGTAGCTGCTCACCTGAGAAAGTTATGGGTGTGTACATTATGGTGTACTATACTCAATTAAATAAGTTCAATTCAATGATATTCCAAATGTAAGTAAAAATTTCTTTGAATTTCTTAAGCCAACAACCCTTGTGTAGCTAGGTCAAACTGAAAATTGAAACTAGAATGACCTGTTCTCATTCTTAAGAAAGGTTTAAAATAGCCTGTACTAGAACGATATATGTTGCATAGGCCAAACTCAAGGTGTAGTAGTAGCCGTCATTAGTTCAGAAACAACACACGCAGGTTGTATAGTCACAGGGGGCTGTTTATTTCTTTCATGCTCGTGGGTTCTTTCTCAGAAAGAAGGAAACAGAGAGAGAGAGAGAGAGAGAGACAGAGAGACAGAGAGAGACTATATGGTCACATTATTCTATCTTCTAACATAGTATCATTTTCTGTACTACTATCCCCAAACCCATCCGGGGAACCGAGATCAACGTCTGCTCCCACCACGAAAAAAGAGGAAGATTTTTCTCCTCTTTTGTTTCTTGTCTTGGCGTCATGTCTGTTTCCAGTCAAAACTTGGAACTTCCGTTTTTATTTTTAAATCTATTTCCGGGGTCATTGGTAGGTCAGTTGAGTTCAAACTTTAACCTCTCTTTGTTCTTATTTCTTTTTCCTCTCTTTCTCCAGAAATTCGAATACCGTTTTATTTTCAATTCCCAAATTCCCTGTAGACCATAATAATTATGCTACAAGGTCTCCAGTGCTGGCTCTCAGTTGTGCCATGAGCAGGCCTGGAATATAGTACACCATGGTGTATGACCTGTTCTGGTTAGAGTCGTAGGAAATGCACTCATCAACCCGAGTTTAAATCCTGGACGAAGCTACAGTTCACATAGCACTAATACTCTTGGGAAAGGTATGAATCTAACTACTCTCCCTCCAGTTATGGGTAAATAGTAGGCCAGACTGGGCTCTTTAACCTTGGTTAGGCAACCAGTCTAGGAGAAGGAAAACTCTGAATTCAAACCTGTTAAACTCCACTTGGGGGTGGTCATTACTAGAATAGGCTCAGTCCTAATTAGTGATCTATATCACTAATTTAATTCAAGGAATGTTTAAAATAGGCTTCCAATGCTGGCTCTCAGTTGTGCCATGAGCAGGCCTGGAGTATAGAACACCATGGTATACATACAAACAAACACACAAACATACATACAGACAATAAATAGATATACATATACACAAAACTTATTTGAATCTGTTTGTTTCATACCAACTTTTCATATTATGGTGGTTTTTGTGTTCAGTGCACATCGGATTGTCACCAATTTTATGGTGGTTTTTGTGTTCAGTGCACGTCGGTTGTCACCAATTTTATGGTGGTTTTTGTGTTCAGTGCACGTCGGGTTGTCACCAATTCTATTGTGACAAATGTAGGGTTGTTTGTTGTATAAGTTATGAGGTCACCAGTTTAAAGTTAAACTCCATGAAATATTATTCAAAACATAAAACACACCATAAGAACATTCAATTATGTAGGCACATGGCATAAATTAAAAAAAAAAAAAAATTCAGTTTTAAAACAAACAACTTGTATTGAGATTAAGTTTACAAAAAGGTAATGCAGAAATACCGGGCAAAGTTCTTTCATCTGTCTTTGTACAAAAATGTAATTTTTATAAAGTTCATTATAACACGTGAGAAAAGAGATGTTATAAATTTAGAAGTGAGAAAGAAAGAATAAGATTTCAAAGTCACAAAACAGTCAGGCGTAAATAAATTGCTGATCTCGTGAATGGCTGATTATAGAGAGAGAGAAAGATACAATTGTTCATACCTTCTAAAATTGAATGTGATTTTATCTTACGCTGGAAGACGTGGATTCGTTTAGACAAATAAATTCTTTCTGGTTGGTATCCGAAAATTCTGTTATTTATAAGAAATAAGCAGGCTCCAAATTGGTCTACTTGGTAAATTTCTTTTAGGCGTGAACGTCTCTGATTGGTTGAAAATGTACAAATATTTATTTCAATTTTTCTTTTTACCAGGCTGCGCAATCCTCTTGCACAGATCATTAATTGATCACTTGACTAATTAATTCATCACTTGACTTTTATTGGTCGTAGTAAGAACTTCCAGTTTCACCACAATATCATCGGTTATCTTTTTTTTTAAATTTAACTATTTTCTTTCATATTTCTCTGAATTTTTTTTAGATGAGTCTTTTTTTCAATATTCTTTCTATTTTTTGAATATTCATTGTATAAAGATGTTAGAAGTATATTTTGTATTGTTTGATTGGCTAAATGTTCGTTTTTAAATGTTAAAGAAGTTTTTTAACGAAATGCTTGAGAAAAAGAAACTACACAACGATGTTGCGTAATGAACTCATCCCAGAAGCAGCACCCCACTAAAAAGAAACTGTACAGTCACTTATCTCCTATATGTGTCAGTCACTTTTTTTTATATCAATTAAGATTCATTTTTTTTCAGAATGCAATGTTGATGGCTATTTATTTAAGACAAAAAGTAGTTTATATATCTACCAATCCCTCTGCACGAGCAGGAAGTGGCACAAGGTCAATTTTTATGTGGAGTTTAACAGATTTAATTTTAGTTTTACTTCTTCTAGACTGAATGCCATATAAAGGTTAAAGAACCCAATCTGACCTACCATTTACCCATAGCTGGAAGAAAAATAGTTGGATTCATACCTTTCCCAAGAGTATTACCACAATGTGAAATGCTACCAGGATTTAAACTTGTGTCGCTGTGTCCATTTCTTATGACAATAACCATTACACCACAGGCACCTCCACATAAAGTTTTTTATGAATAGAATAATTTTGGAGGAGTGTGGGTGTAATGGTTAGAGTCATAGGAAATGGACATGTTGACCCGAGTTCAAATCCAGGATGAGGCTGTTTACATTTCACATAGTGCTAATATATGAAAGTATGAATCCAAATATTTCCCCTTCAGCTATGGCTAAAGTAATAGGGAAGACTGGGCTCTTTAACCTTTGTTAGGCAACCAGTCTAGGAGAAGGAAAACTCTAAATTCAAACTCTGCTTAAGAAATTGATCATGTGTCAGATCTTACTTAGGCAGTGAGTTTGGTGTATATGTATATATATATATATATATACATATAGTAATTTACTAAGCTTAGTTTAGATGTGGCACAAGGCCAGAAGTATAGGGTGCCCAATGAGCATTAAACTCATTAATAATGGTCTGTGAATCTAGCTTGCTAACCATTACACCACGTGAGGTACCCAATATATATATACATATATATACCCAAGAATAATTTTAACATGGGTTGCATGTACCTGTGTTGAAATTTGAAGGCATCCCATCATGGTGACATGGTTAGCAAGCTAATCCTGCAGATCCATTACTACTGAAGTGTAATTCCCATTGGATGTTCCTTACTTGTGACCTTGTTTCACATCCTACCTGTGGTCAATGGATAGGGTAAATACCTACTTAATATACTGACCATATATATATATATATATATATATATATATATATATATATATATATAAAAGGAATGACTTACTTATATAAAAGGAATGACTTAATTCAGTGGATTTAACCCTGAAGAACCTAATGGTGAATCTCGACTAGGTTATTTCTGTACACACTATGATTATAACCATTAATGCTCTATATTTTACAAGATATATTGAGCCCTTTTGGATTAACTACTTACACTACTGCAATGAAAATGTAGTAGTAACTTTGTGATGAAATATATATATATATATATATATATATATATGTGGAGAAAAGTAGACAAACACGGGATGTTATGGAAACTTGATGTTTATTGTCGACGGTGCAACGTTTCGGTCGAAAATAAACATCAAGTTTCCATAACATCTCGTGTTTGTCTACTTTTCTCCACATACTGTCGGATTAACCTCCTCACATTTCTACCATATATATATATATATATATATATATATATATATATATATATCCTGCCATGGTGTAATGGTTAGCAAGCTAGTCTCACAGATCCATTATTACTGAATAGCAAGTTCGATCCTCACTAGGTGCCTATGAAAAAAGAAAAAAATCAAAAAAGAAATCTCTACAATAAAAAGAACTTGTGTTAATCTGGACTGGTGGGAGATCATCATGGTGTAATGATTAGCAAGCTAGTCTCGCAAATCCATTACTACTGAATAGTCTGTATAATTCTCACTGGATACCACCTTGTGTCACATCCTACCCGTGGCATATGAGTTGGATAATTAAGTGCAGTGATGCTGATAGCTTTTTGATTTAGTGCGTTCTGGGACACACATTTGCTTTGAATGAGTCCCCGGAAAAATTTATGGGTCCCAACTAAAGCCCTAACTCCTACCTTGTAACCTGTCCTGAATAATTCAATTCTAAGAAACTATTGAAATGTATTTACAGTTTGCTTGAAATGGTGAGGGAAGAAAAAGAAAAACACTGGGATGCATGTATCAGATTTCACTGCATCCTTTTAGATCTTTGTGCATCAGGGGATGCAGGAAGCGTACCTATCAGCATCTCTGTATATATTCAGTGATGCTCATAGCTTTTTAATTTAGTGCATCCAGGGACGCTCATATTTGCTTTGAATGAGTCCCCGGGAAAATTTATGGGTCCCAACTAAAGCCCTAACTCCTACCTTGTAACCTGTCCTGTATAATTCATTTCTAAGAAACTATTCAAATACATTTACAGTTAGCTTGAAATGGTGAGGGAAGAAAAAGAAAAACACTGGGATGCATGGATCCGATTTCACTGTGTCCTTTTAGATCTTTGTGCATCAGGGGATGCAGGAAGCGTACCTATCAGCATCTCTGTATATATTCAGTGATGCTGATAGTTTTTTAATTTAGTGCATCCTGGGATGCACATATTTGCTTTGAATGAGTCCCTAGGAAGATTTATGGGTCCCAACTAAAGCTGTCTAACTCCTACCTTGTAACCTATCCTGTGTAATTCGTTTCTAAGAAACTATTGAAACGTATTTACAGTTAGCTTGAAATGGTGAGGGAAGAAAAAAGAAAAACACTGGGACACACCAATCTGATTTCACTGTTTCCTTTTAGATTTCTGTGCATAGGGACGCAGGACGCATACCTATCAGCATCTCTGTAAGTGTGTTGCATCATGGTGTACTAGTTAAGAAGCTAGTCTCACAGATCCATTACTACTACTGAGTAGTCAGCTTGATACTCCCTGGATGCCCCCTTACTTGTGACCTTGTTTCACATCCTACCCGTGGTGAATGGGGTTGGATAAATACTTACCTCTATTGAAATTTGAATACTGTTTCAAATTATTTTTTTTCTTCCGTCTTTCTGTAACACAATCCAAATCCAATTTTTTGGTTTTCTTTCTTTTCCCTCCAGTAAACTTTGGCATTTTTTAATTACATCGCAGAACATATGACTAATTATTTTTGTTTTTTGTTTTCTTTAAAAAGTTAATAGTCGTTAAAGAGGTAAATTCTATAATGTCGACCTTGACCTTTACAACTCTAATATATAATCTATAATGTCGACCTTGACCTTTACAACTCTACAGACATTTAATTCAAGCCCCCCCGCCTCCCGATCTTTCTCTTCAATTACATGTTCAATGCATTCTTATTTTGATGCCCGGTTTAGCTCAGTCAGTAGAACCACAAGGTTCCTGGTTCGATACCGGCCCTCGCCAACTCAGTGCATGAATAGCACAGGGATCTGTGCGGTAAAGTAAGGAGATGATTTTAGGTGTGGTGCTCCACCTTAGATGCCAAAAACAATCTCCTAGCACTAGTGAAAAAGGGATAGACTCCCTCACTGTCTGGCTGATACTGACTTTAGGCCACCTGACAACTTTACTTATTCTTATTTACCTACTTGCCTTTCTACAACAACCTTTCGAGTTGTGGTTTGGTTTGTTTTGTTTTACGGCATATCAACCTCGGTGGGTCATTTAGTGCCGACAAAGTTGTGAAATAAATTCATTCTTAATGCATAATACAATTTTGTTTATAAACTCATGGTTTTCCATTTAACCCATAGATGGGATCCTAACAAGTACTACCACTCCGAGTCAGAGTGGACCAGGGAGCAATGGTGATTAGGGGTGCTCCAAATTCCCCAGACCTCCAGAACTGGAACCTCACCATCAGATAGAGTTTAAATTCCCAGGACATGTAGACCCTCAGTCACCGCCTTCTAGCAACCATATGATAAAAAGGGGTTGGGGCTTACCATAAGGGCAATAGGGTTGGGAAAATCATATAGGTGCTAGGGCTTGACGTGACCAGCTGATTGATCGGAGGGGGCCTCTCTGACCGCCCGTCTAGCCCAAGATAGGGCCAAAGTGGAGTATTGCAAGCTATGAACTGCTCATCCACCTGGGCTCTATCCTTAAGCATCATAGGTCACCACCCATGGCCAATAGGTGGCCCCATTGGGGGAGTCTTACCCCTCTGCAGAGGTGCAAGTCGGTGCATTCTAACGCCCAGCCGACAGGGCGTCGAGTTGTGGTTTACAGCATTTTTGTCTTATTAAAAAAAACTTTAAAAGAAAAAAAAGAATTGCCCCCCCCCCAAAAAAAAAAAATTTTTTTATATAATTATACAATTTTAGTATATGTTCAATACAGTTTTATTTCCGCACTTGCTTTTCTCCCCCTCCCCCCTATTTGATTTACAAATGATGGATTACAGCATTTTCCTCTTATTAAAAAAAAAGAAAAAGAAAAAAAATAAAGCTAAAAAAACATATGTGACTAAATATTAGAATTGTTGACTAATTAAATGATTGTAATTTGATAGTCTTTTCTAAGAATTTGATATTTTGTGCAAATAAACAACTTTTACTTAGACAAGGGTTTTTTTTAATGGGGGCCATATGAAAACTTTTGGGGCCAAGAAATTTTTTTTGGTGGGGGCACAATGTCAATAGGACCCACAATATCTTATTATAATGGAGATTGTGTGTTTTTCTGTCTGTAGCCGAAACTCTATTACTACTCAAGTCACAATTCCCTTAGTTATTTACGCTACATTCTTCATGATTTTATTTTTATTTAAACCTCAATTATTAATAAAATTGTTAAACATTATTAATACTGTTGACCATATCTACACATTAATAACATGCAATTGTATTTATATATACAACAAAATAGAGGTTTACAGTGTGAACGGGAAGGCTAATTTGCATATTGATATTAAAACTTTGATTTTAATAAATATGTGCTTAGTATTATTGATTTCTAATTGTTTGGTTTTATCTTAATGAATATAAGCCAAAATCTCTTCAATGAATTTTAAATGAAATCCATTAATAAGAAAAAATAACTGTCATTTTATTCTTTACTTCCTCTTTTAAATACTTAAATTAGAAAAAATAACAATGAAAGACGAGAGTGATGGAAGAGTAAGTTTCAGTTGTTCTATTTTTCGATTATACTCCCTCTGTTTCAAATCTTTTTATCGGTATTCTTATTTAGTTTCATTAGCCTTTCTAATTTAATATAATATTTTATTACATTAAAACTTAAATACTTGCACCCGGAGGGTGCATATATTTGCTAGTATATATAATATATATATATAGGGTCATCCACAGACACGTGTTTCGACTAATCAAGTCTCTTCAGTGTGGCTAGACATTTTGTAAGCTACCTACAGCCGGAATTAGAAATCCGATTGGTTGGGTGTCAGACCGGCACCTTAACCATTAGGCTGTCTTCACTTACAGAATGGGAAGGGGATTTTAACTGTTTTAATACACACATCACTTTGTGTGTAAAGGCCGTCACAGAGTGCTCCATTCAGAGAAGAGCGTTGCGTTTATATATATATATATACATATATATATATATATATATATATATTATGGGTCCTAAATTTTCTGTGACACCCTTCTTGGTTTTTGTGGCCCTCCCCCATTTTTCAAATTTGACCTTGTGCCCCCACCCAAATATATATATGTTCTTGAATGGGAGAGGATAGCTACAAATTGTGTGGTTTGGAGGGGACTTGTTCATGTTGGTTGTTAGGGGTTTGAGGTAAGGCGGCTCGAGCACTCCATCCTGAAGTGGGCTTTACGTAATCGGCACATAACGGACGTCCTGGGTACATTTCCTATATTTAAGCCTGACCATATATGTGTCGAGAGCTGGGCATCTCAGTCACATACGGTTGCATATGAGAGGAAGGGGAGGGGGCTCATATGTGTGACAGGGTGCGTAAAAGATGGGCCCCTGAGCCATCTGCGTGCTCACAACCAAACTACTTGTAGAAATTACCTTCTTCTGTGAAGAAGTAGCAATCACCATATATATATATATATATATATATATATGGAGTATTTTATAATCATTAGTTATTATTTAAGATAAAATATTAAACTTATTATCTTATTATAATGGAGATTGTGTGTTTTTCTGTCTGTAACCGAAACTATATTCCTACTCAAGTCACAATTCTCTTAGTTATTGACATCACATTCTACATGATTTTATTTTTATCTAAACCTCAATTATTAATAAAATTGTCTTACATTATTAATACTGTTAACTATGTCTACATACTAACAACATACAATTATATTTATATATACAACAAAATAGCGGTTTACAGTGTGAACGGGAAGGCTAATTTGCATATTAATATTAAAAAATCGAATTTAATAAATATGTGCTTAGTATTACTGATTTCTAACTGTTTGGTTTTATTTTAATGAATATAAGCAAAAATCTCTTCAATGAATCTTAAATGAAATCCATTAACAAGAAAAAATAACTGTCATTTTATTCTTTACTTCCTCTTATAACTAAATACATTTTTTATTATACTCCCTCTGTTTCAAATCTTTATTATACTCCCTCTGTTTCAAATCTTTTATTATACTCCCTCTGTTTCAAATCTTTTATTATAATCCCTCTGTTTCAAATCTTTATTATACTCCCTCTGTTTCAAATCTTTTTATCTATATTCTTATTTAGTTTCATTAGCCTTTCTAATTTAATACAATATTTTATTACATTAAAACTTAAATACTTGCACCCGGAGGGTGCATATATTTGCTAGTCTAGTTAAAATATTAAAAAATCTAAGCCATTTTATTAACATAAATATATTAACATATATATATATATATATATATATATATATAGGCCATTTGTGTTCACTTGATAACAATACCCTTTAGAAAGGCTCACAGAAAGTTAAGCAGCAATGAGCCTGTTCAGTACTTAATTGGGTGACCACTTAAGCAACAGGGGGTACTGTAAGTAATCTGAGTCTTTTGTTTATCAAAATGGACTCGATTTGACATTGAATGACCTGAAAAGAGTTGATATAATAAAACAACCAGCCACCCAAACTTAAACCGCCCTGTCGGCTGGGGCGTTAGAATGCACCGATTGCACCTCTGCAGAGGGGTAAGACTCCCCCAATGGGGCCACCTGTTGGCCGTGGGTGGCGACCCGTGATGCTTAAGGATAGAGCCCAGGTGGATGAGCAGTTCATGACATGCAATACTCCACTTTGGCCCTATCTTGGGCTAGACGGGCAGTCGGAGAGGCCCCTCCGATCAATCGGCTGGTCACGTCAAGCCCTAGTACCTATATGATTTTCCCAACACTATTGCCCTTATGGCAAGCCCCAACCCCTTTTTATCATATGGGTGCTAGAAGGTGGTGGCTGCAGGTCTACATGTCCTGGGAATGACGTTAAACTCTATCTGATGGTGAGGTTCCAGTTTTGGAGGTCTGGGGAATGTGGAGTACCCCTTCATCACCATTGCTCCCTGGTCCACTCTGACCCGGAGTGGTAGTACCTGTTAGGGTCCCATCTATGGGTTAAATAGAAAAATGTATTTATAAAAAAATTGTATTATCCATTAAGAATTGATTTATTTCAAAACTTTATCGGCATTAAATGATCCACTGAGGTTGATATGCCGTAAAACAAAACAAACCAAACCAACTATAAACCAAACTTAAAACTGAAGTTAAGCAGTGATGAATCAGTTCAATACTTAATTGGGTGACTACTGAAGCAACAGCAGGTACTGTAAGCAACTTCAGTCCTTTGTTTATCAAAATGACTTGATTTGCCATTAAATAACCCAAAAAGGGTTGATATGACATAAAACAACCAATGTTACTGAGACTTACAGCTAAAGCTATACAGTAAAATGAACTTCATACTCACTTTTACAGGAAGGTTGTGACTAGCGTCCAGTCACCAGACAAAATAAAAGACAGAGTAACTGAATACACTCTGTAGCAACTGAGAGGACATGCTCAAGTTTTCAGTATATATGGATAAAGATATACACAATAAAACTACCAGCCAATCAAAATCCTGGAAATGGACTTAACACATTGTAGAATAGCCCAACCTGCTATTTAAACAACTTACCAAGTCTGGATTCTCAGAATCGGATTCAAATTGCAACACAGTTGAATATGGATCAGTCCACACAAATCTCTACTTATACTTTGCCCAAGAAAAGGTGAGGGGTGTTACTGAAGATTATATATATATATATGTATAGTTTTTTCATAGACAAGTATGAGAAATAAAATGGAACTTATTTCATTAAAATCAGATAATTCCTTGATTTTTGGTAATTTCTTTTTTTTTAAACAGGGGGGTTAAATTTATTTTGTAAAATGTGTCTATGAAGTCAAAATTGGCAGATCCTATAATTCACACTTACTTATAAATGTTATATAAATAATGTCAGTATCAGCCAGGCAGCGGGGGAGTCTATCCCCTTTTCACTAGTGCTAGACCAAGGAGATTATTTTTAGTGTCTGAGGTGGAGCGCCTTACCTACCATCAGCTCTTCACTTTACCACACAGATCCCTTTGCTACTCATACGCTGAGTTGGCGGGGACCGGTATTGAACCAGGAACATTGTGATTCCCAGCCGAACGCTCTACCGACTGAGCTAAACTGACCCCTTACTTTTGGGATGTTGAAAGGCTTATAATTCCATCATAATCAAGTCATGCTTTTATTTATTTATTTTTTAAAAAATTTTTTTATTTTATTCCATTTTTTATTTTATATTTTTATTTATTTATTTTATTATTATTTTATTATTATTATTTATTATCTATTATATAAATAAAGTATTTAGTATTTATTATTTAAGTATTAATACTAAAGTATTATTATTTATTATCATTATTATTATTTTATTATTATTTTTATTTATTATTATTATTATTATTTTATTCCATTTTTTATTTTATATTTTATATTTTTTTATTTTTTATTTTTTTATTTTATTCCATTATAATCAAGTCATGCTGAAAGCCGTGATTGTCGTTAACAAGATATGCGACATCACGCACGAAAGCGTCCGCAATTTGCATGCGCGTGTTGTGGAGCAGTTTGGAAGCGTGTTGGGCCGAGGTGCGCTGATGCAAATCTGAAGCTTCGCCGTAGCCTATGAAATGAGTGTGTCGGAGGCTTGGGCAGTTGTTCGTTAACCGTCTGGGAAGTCTGTTCGAGAAGTGTTTACTGTCCTGTCCGTGCAAAGGTTTCAGTCTTGGAAGTCCGTTCGAAAAGTGTTTACTACCCTGATCACCAAAGTTAAGCAGCAATGAACCAATTCAATTGTTAATTGGGTGACCACTTAAGCAACAGCAGGTACTAAGTTTACTTGAAATTATACATTGCAATACTAACACAAACAACTGTCTCAATAATAGATTCAATAATTAATTAAATGTATAGTATTTGGGGTTTTTTGTTATTCTCTCTCTTTTNGAAGAGAGATCCGGATGGGGAGCACAGTCCTTAGCTTTTTAGTAGAGAAGACATAGACAGTGCTAGCAGATACAGAGAGGGCTTGAAACAGAACGGTGATGGCGGGGGCCAGGGGGCCGGGGCGTCCCGGGGCGTCCGGGGTAGTTGGCAGAAAAGCAAGTGACGAAGGGTGGCAGGAAGCGGAGGAAAAAGCCAATTGGTCTCGGGCAGTGTGAGGTCCAGATTGATTGATGATTGATTTTAACGGCTTGTCAACCCGTCTAGGGTTATTTTATGCCTAGAGGTTAAGGAATCGAGTTTAATGTACCTCCATATTTACATTTTTAAGTAGTTGTTTCTTAAGAGATTTTTTTTGTCTTGAGGCTACGGAATAGAAAATAAAAGTTGTCACTTACTGGCTTGAAAGGGCCCTCGTGTAACATGTACACGGGATGCCTGTGCAGACAAAGCCCCACCTGTACTAATAGACAAGAGAGACACGTGTGTTACTTTTGACGGCTGGAGAGACTAAGAAAATAGAGAGGGGAATATAGAGTGAGGAAGAGGGAGGGAGAATATATAGAACGAGGGGGAGATGGAGGGAAAAGATAGAAGAGAAGGAGGAAGATATATAGAGAAGGAGGGAGTGAGAGAGTGGCGGGGGATATATAGAGAGGGAGATAGAGGGGAGAGAGGAGGAAATATATATAGAGAAGGGGGAAATAGAGAAAGAGAGGGAGGAACAGAGAGAGAGAGAGGGGGGAGAGGAGGAGAGAGAGGGGTGCGAGAGCATAATGCTCATCCCATCGTATCATTTGTTTCATGGAATCGAAAGAAGAAGAAAAAAGAAAGAAAGAAAAAGAATGTATAAGATATGAATTATGTGTACGAATGTTACGCCCTGTCGTCACCTCAGATGGACGATCCATTTCGATTGTGGCGAAAGAAAGGGAAGGAAAAGAACATAGCTCAGTCGGTAGAGCGTTCGGCTAGAAACCAAAGGTTCCTAATTTGATACCGGCCCTCGCCAACTCAGCGTATGAGTAGCACAAGGATCTGTGCGGTAAAGTGAGAAGCTGATGGTAGGTGTGGCGTTCCACCTCAGACGCAAAAAACAATCTCCTTGGTCTAGCGCTAGTGAAAAGGGGATAGACTCGTCGCTGATTGGTTAATATCGACTTTACTTTTTACTTTTTTTTACACATCAGAAAGAACATATACTAAGAAAGAGAAAAAGGATTAAAGGTGCGAGAGCGTGGAAGCGATAACGCTAATAACGCGTATCGTCGTCGTCGTCGTGAGAGAGAGAGAGGGAGAGAGAGAGAGAGAGAGAGAGAGAGAGAGAGAGATTGTTAAATCACCATTATTATACTTTTTCTTTTACATATTGTACTATTTTGGCATAACTCTAAAGTATAAGTGTCAAACGTTTCTATTTCAAATTACGTTTTTAGTGTGTGTGTGTGTGTATGTGTGTGTGTGTGTGTGTGGAGGAGAGAGAGAGAGAGAGAGAGAGAGAGAGAGAAGAGAGAAAGAGAGAGTGAGTAAAAGAGAGAGAGAGAGAGAGGGTGTATATAGGTATTATGTGTGCAGTTCTCTATACTTTGCTTGAAAAGAGAGAGAGAGAGAGAGAGAGAGGGAGAAGGAGGGAGAGAGGGTGTATTGGTATTATGTGTGCAGGTTTATACTTTGCTTGAAGAGAGAAGAGAGAGAGAGAGAAGAGAGAGAGAGGAGAGAGAGAGAGGAGAGAGAGGTGTATATAGGTATTATGTGTGCAGTTCTCTATACTTTGCTTGAAAACAGAGAGAGAGAGAGAGAAAGAGAGAGGGGGGGTATAGGTTATTATGTGTGCAGTTCTCTATACTTTGCTTGAAAAAGAGAGAGAGAGAGAGAGAGAGAGAGAGAGAGAGAGAGAGAGAGAGAGAGAGAGTTCTCTATACTCTACTTGACTGAGCAGCCAATTTCGTAAACAAAATAAAAAATAAATCTACACAATCTGTTTTCTATTATTTTCAATTAAGAAAATTCTTATTATGAATCGAAAGAAAAATGTTAGTGTTATCATAGTGCAGCATAATTAACACGGAACTTTACTCTACAAGACGACTCAGAGATTTAGTATTTTGAATTTGAACTTTTTTGACAGTCTGCGACAGTCTGCGACACCAATGAGACCTATTTTGTGTATTACTCAGTAAGTTTTTACTACGAGTTTAAATCCATTATATTCGTGAATAGAGCGCGTTGAAATCTTTGTAAGGTTAGAATTGCAAATCGTCGTCAAAATTAAAACGTACATGTTTGGTAACGTACATGTTGTACATTAGAGATACCCAATGTTGTCGGCTGCTAGCTTTTAAAACTAATTAAAAATAATTAAATCTTATTATTTAAAGGTCAAACTTTGTCTAAAATCATAAGTAGTAACATAATGACCATTATTAAAAAAAGAAAAATATGATTATGCAGTTTATTTTTAATAGATTTAAAACAATTTGTTTTGGTCAATTTCGACGCGATCGCCATTCAGCCTCTTTTTCAATGGTTTTAGGCGCTTGTTTACAATTTTAAAATAACATTTGGATGGAAAAAAAATTACCAAAATCAGGTAATTATCCGATTTTAATGAAATTTTCAGTATTGATTTACCAATTAATGAATTTTTAGTGCATTAGTTATTTTATTTCAAAACTTTAATTAGTATTTTTGCTATGAAAAATTAAACATAAAATTCATTTAAAATATGAAAAGCCTGATGTTAAGTTTAAAATGTTATATTTTAGATTCTAAAAATAAATATCTATTTAATGCAACCTTATTTATTTACTGAAAAGTATACTTTTTCAAAAAAAACTTGATTGAAAATGTATCCCTTCCCTTATTAAGCAGAAAAATATCGATGTATAATTTTTTCTTTTATAAATAATAGCCAATTAAATAATTATCGAAATGAGTAAAAAAGAAATCTCCAAAAAAGTAATTATTTATTATTTTTTTACATTTTATTTTCGATTTTCGGTACTTATTTTCTCATAGAAAAAACACCGTATTTTTTTTTTTTTTGTTTCTATTCATAACTTCGGTCTTTTATCTCTTTTTTATACTGTAATTAGAAAACTGAAGAACACCCGAATAAAATGTTACGCCCCAACATAAGGGGGGTCAAATAAGTGACCTGATAAAAAGAGAAAGTTTTGAATAAAATAATAATGCATTATAAAATCATTCATTGATAAATAAACACTGAAATTTCATTAAAATCCAACAATTCGCTGATTTTTGGTAAATTATTTTCTGTAACTAAAGTCATTTTGTCAAAAACGCATTTTAGGCCCATTTTGGTATATGTTTATTAATTCTGATTAGTCTTATCATCTCATCAGTTTTATATTTATCTATTTTTTTCCTTAAACACAACTAAACGGTTAAAATTTAAGTTAAAAAAACATAAATCGTGTCTTTAGTAATGATTAAATTCATTAACATCTATGTCCAAGCCAATTTTTTCCGTTTTAATTTTGACGACGATTTGCAATTTTAACCCAACAAACATGTGGTATATAGCTAACAACAACAAAGGAAATTTATTTCGTTATCATGTCGTGCGGATAAAGTGGATTTACAGTGTCGAGAAGACGAGGTCGATGACGTCGTTCGGTAAGAACAAAAGGAGAGAGACAGAGAGAGCAGAGAGAGAGCGTGTGTGTGTAGTTGTACGCGTGTATGGTATAAGCTTTGGTGGTATGTCTGTGGAAAAATGAATTCGAATCTTTGAAAGTATTGTGTTTGTTTTAGCGATAATGATCAACTAGGAGAGATGTTACATTCCTAAGATAAATGTATTGTCAGGTATGAGTATGGGTATGAGTATCGTTGGGCTCGAAAGCATGGCGCGTATCTTCTTGGTCTTATCAACGATTCTAGCGGCGGGTTGACTGGTCGTGAAGCAATTGTCCATCGATATTCGTCGTGGAAAACTCTCTGACTAGTTAACTCGCAGTCAGCTTATATATCTGGTTGTCGGCTCCGATTTGATCTTTTTGCTTTTTGGCGGTAATGTCTTAGATTTACGACTCTCCTGGAATTTCAAAGTGCGGACGTATTAGTAAGCACCCCACATGACTTGCCTTGTCCAATCAGATTACAAAGATGCTTAATTCATTTTTTTGAGTTTCGTTTGTCCTAAATTGTGGAAGTTTTTTTTGTTTTTTTTAATTTGGTTAGGAGTTATGGTTGACGCATCTTTACGTTTTCTTTCATTGGTTATAAAATGCACACCCGCCTCTCGGCCTGGACCGTGGCTACAATTAACAGCGTTGATCCCAAGGGCTATCCCCCATACAACACCTCCCCTCTCGATTTAAAGGGTCAGGGCTGGGTTTATTACCCGGTGCCGAGGCGCCCCTTGAGGGAGAATGCCGACGGATCAACGCAATTTTTACACCCGCCACCCATGAGCTTCGGTTCGTGGGTGGTCCTACATTAATAGGGCTTTGTGCCTAACCATACACGTGGGGTACGTGGTAAATATCGAGTTTATCCTATAATTTTAATCCCCACAGGCTATAATCTTTTTAAAATATTGGAACAGTCGAATGTTTCTTTTTCTGAAAGATATTTTAGTGTCCAGTTAACTTGGTCTGATTCTTCTAGTCAAGTAAACTTCCTCCCTTCTCGCTTCTTTCTATTCTCCGACCAGACAAAACCGTCTTCTCTTATTGGCACCGGCGACTTGTTATGTTTATTTTTATTTTACGGCATATCAAACCTTTTCGAGTCATTTAATGCCAATCAAGTCATTTTGATAAACAAAGGACTCAGTTTTCTTACATCTTCACGCCTCCATGCGGTCACACACAATTATTTGTTCATATAAGAAGGCGTTGTGAGTAACTGCCTCTGTATTGATAACAGACTACAAACTGTGGGATTGAAATAGGATTTTTTTAAAATTAACAATCTCCCATTACCTTCAGGCAGGAAGAACCCTCCGAGCATGTGCAGGAAAAAGGACCCACTTCGACCACCAAGATAATCTCTCGACCATTCGGACGAGGACCTCAACAGGGATCAGACACTATTACTGGACGGGAAGAAATTTCCTCTTTACGAGTAGCTATGACCCATGAATAAAGCCTGAATCCTAAAACTACATTCTGTCTTTGTCTTTTCCTTTCTTTCCTTTAATTCCTTTTCAGCTTGACCACCAAATAGAATGAGGTTAAAAGGAAAACCGCACCAGAAATAACCAGTGACCTTTAAACCAAACATTCAAATACTTGTCACCTCACTCAACAAAATTATCAAGAGTGATTATCTTTATAGACTTTCTCAGTTGATTTATTAAAGCATGAGTTAGACGTCAAATCAATTTTGATATGCCATTTAAATGGCATATCACATGTTGTGAGTTATTTAATGCTAAGTCATCCGTGTAGAACAGTGGTTCCCAACCAGGGTCCATATGGACCCCGGGACCATATAACATTTTTGCGGGGATCCAGGCAAGTAAAATGTATTTAACTATAAAAATACAATGGAATTTTAAAACAACAAATGGCTATGGGGGTCCACATAGTAAAATAGGATTAAAAGGGGGTCAATAGGTTGAGAAAAAGTTGAGAACTGTTGGTGTAGAAGAATAGTAATGGCAATATTTAACTCATAACTGAGGTTCATGCCTTTCGCAAGGATAATAGTCTGAAAGTGAAGGAGTTTGAATTAGCTGACTACGATGCCGCAGTCAAGCATGTCGGTCACTACCCCCCAAGGGGACTAAACCCCCATCCCACATAGAAATGACCTAAAAATCAACGTTTTGCGTGTTAGTGTGGGTTACGTGAATTTAGCAAATGATGCGGAACGAGTAAGGGCCGGTTAGCTCATTCACACTTGACTAGGAATAGCAAGGTTCCTGGTTCGATACACGGCCATCGCCAACTCAGCGTATGAGTAGCACAGGGATCTGTGCGGTAAGGAGCTGATGGGAGGTGTGGCGCTCCACCTCAGATGGTAAAAAGCAATCTCCTGTTACATAATCTATGCATAGATTATTGTCAACCCCCTGTATTTCTGAAGGGATGGCCCCTTTTCATATCACGGGCGGGACTTTCCATGGAATATTACAGAAAGCCTGCGAAATACGTGAAGTCACGTGGGACCTGGTTGGCTTCTCAGTTTCAGTTTGGACGTCAGGCAGATAAGGTCTTTCTGCCTTAGCTGAAGCTCACTGCACACGCGCGTTATGTTAGTTACATGAAATTCTTAATTAAGTAAATAAAAGCTTACATAAATAATATGGTTTTGTGGTTGATGAATGTCTTGGCAACAAGACTGATCTAGAAGAAGAAATGAATTGCGACCGACCACCAAGACGAAGTCCAGACGCTAGGAGAAGAACGTAAGATATCAAAGATGAGCAGAAGAAAAATAGAAGTAAAAAGAAGAGTATACAACACCCCTTGGTCTAGTGATAGTGAAAAGGTGATAGGCTCTCCCGCTGTCTGGCTGATACCGACTTTAGGCCACCCCGAGGACTTACTTTATGCGTAACGAGTACGTAACGAAATATAGTTTGATATTGTAGCAGAGGAGTCTTTCGCGTAAGTTGTGAAATAAATTCATTCTTAACGGATACCCAATTCTTTTTGTAAGAACATTTTTCTATTTAACCCATAGATGGAACCCTAACAGGTACTACCACTCTGGGGCAGAGTGAACCAGGGAGCAATGCTGATGAAGGGGTGTTCCACATTCCCCAAACCTCTAAAACTGGAACCTCACTATCAGATAGAGTTTAACATCATTCCCAGGACATGTAGACCCTCAGCCACCGTCTTCTAGCATCCATATGATAAAAAGGGCTGGAGCTTGCCATAAAGGTAATAGGGTTGGGGCAATTATATAGGTGCTAGGGATTGGCGTGACCAGCCGATTGGTCTAGCCCGTCTAGCCTAAGTAAGCTAATGACAGTACAAAATGTAACCAGTTTTAGACCTTTGTATCTACAGTGATAAAATGAGGGACGTTGTCACTAGCAACAGTCAGGACAAAAAGCATAATGAATTGCTTTACTATATTTAGCAAATCTGGCCAAAAATCGATAACAAATTAAAATCCTCACTCCATTGATAACAAAAGTATTTGGACTACTTAATTAAATGTAACAAAGTTCAGAGTTTAGTTTTGGCTGGCGATTCGGTGTGGCTTGCTATAATGAACTTATTTGATTCTGGTCAATGTTTAATTTCGATATTTTATTTTACTGAATGGCAAACAACGATTGACATTTGATCTATTTTTTTTCATTAGGTACCACAAAAATAGGTCACGTGATCAGTTTAACTCTAAAAGAGCGTACCCAGCTTGAGACTGGAGGCGAATGCTGGTGACCATATAGAATTTTAAATCAAATTCCATATTATATGTGTTCTTTAAGTACCACCAAAATAGGTCACGTGATCAGTTTAGGCCATATTGAAGGAAGAAACGTAAATATTTTTGAACTTTTAAAAAGAAATCTCGCCAAAAAAGAAAACAAAAAAACAAAAAAAAAAAACGAACATGAAGAGTTGTTACAAAGAAAAACAGTTACTTCAAATAATCAAATTATCCGATTGGGGAAAAATTACTCACCGTTATCTTGAAAAATAAGTAAAACAGACTTTAAAAAAAATTTTTTTTTTTTACAACAGGGTCAGTTTCTTTATTGATTTTTTTTAGAAGAATTCTGAATTCATGATTATTTTACTAAAATAATCTCCCGTATAGAAACTTATAAAAATGTTCTCATATAATTATTCAGACTCTTATCTTTATAGAAAAAAGTAAAGATCGTTTTTTGTCGGTTCATTTTTTTCATATTTCATAAAATAAAATAGGGAGGAGATAGACCTCGTAAAAATATTTCCACTAATATATTTTAGGAAAAACCTAGTTCAAACATATTTTCATCAAAAGGTAAGTAATTATGGAAATTTTCGTGAAAATCGGACCATTAATTGATTTTTCATAGAATTAAAAAAAAAAAGCCTCTAGTTGTAACTTTTTTTTTTTTTTGGCTACGTTAAATTTCAATTGATTTAACGGTCCAAAGATATAAACTTTGTTTTTGTTCAAAATTTTCGTTATTTTCGTAAGCTGAAAATTTTGAAAAAAAATCATCTGGAGTTTTTTTAATGTTTCTTATTTTGAAAGGATAAAAAAATTAAAGATAATATTAATCTTTATGCAAGTTTCATTGAGTTAAATATAGGCGGCGGGGGGGGGGGTAAATTTCACAGGGAAAATTGTGGTACCTAATGTTTAACTCGGTTATTTTATTTTACTGAATGACGTTTCACCAGCCGTTTACAAAATCAATCAATCAATCAATCAATCATCATCATCATCATCATCATTATGTCGCGCCAGCAGCACGGATATCCATAACAACCTCTCTCCAAACATCTGTGTCACTCATTGATCCTGGCAGGTCCTCCGCGCAGCATCCAGTTTCTGTACAGAGCTAGTCTATATAGGTCTTTGCTGGTCGACCCGTATTGAGAATTCTGGGGTATGGGGGTTATCGTCCATGTCTGCGAGCCTCTGTTTCGAACAAACCAATCATGAGCCAGCATATTTTGGCGGCAAAGCCGAATAAGAAAACTCGGCTCTTCTGATCCAGCTTTCACTGGGGACAGACCTAAAACAGGGTCGCTCCATCTCTTCCTCAACAACCAGAATCGGAGTCGGACATCAAACAGAACGTCTATCATATCCGAACTATCAGAAGGCCGTAGCAAGGCTCCGATAATACCCTATCTCAGGACCAAGATAAGTTTACAAATTATATACATTTGTGCAGACGAACTAAAGTTTGCAATCCTTATTGTTATTCTGTAATACACGTCTTTTTATTCCTATTTCTAGTTGTTTGGTTATTTCTTTAACTCGTAACCTGTCTGCAACACTCGTGGTTAACTCCATATTAGCAAACTTGGAGTACTGTCGTTTCGTGTCTAATTTCTTTATACCCGCACTAACATGTCCATGTGCTGGTTTCCACAAGAGGACGTCACTTATAAGTTCATCCTTACTTCTCCAACAGTGTCCAATATGTCTTGTCCGTCTTATCTGCGTGCGATCTTGAATAAATCGTGGAAATAACACCTCACAAGGAAGCAGCTATACGGCCACCTGTCCCCAATCAAACAAAAAAAAAAAAAAAATTTAATATAGTAGCCTAAAAGCCGCCATATCGGGTGGCAATTAATCTGGCTTAATTTTTTTGGACAAAATCAAATATACAGGATAACTGAAAAGTAACTATTTTAAACTATTTCATTTTTTATGCACAGTTACAAGTTCGATACCGGCCCTCGCCAACTTAGCGTATGAAAGCACAGGGATATGTGCGGTAAAGTAAGGAGCTGATGGCAGGTGTGGCGCTCCACAATCTCCTTGGTCTAGCGCTAGTGAAAAGGGGATAGACTCCCTCGCTGATTGGCTTATACCGTTTTTAGGCCACCCCGACAACTTTACTATTTACTTACATTGTTCTCAATTCTTTAATGTATATTCCTTAATATCTGTGTTGTTTTTCTTTTCAGAGTGATTTTTTGTTTCAAAATCCGAAAGCCTTTAAAGATGTCTGGACATTTAACTCTAAAAGAGCGTACCCAGCTTGAGACTGGAGGCGAATGCTGGTGACCATATAGAATCTTAAATCAAACTCCATATTATATGTTTTCTCTATGTACCACCAAAATAGGTCACGTGATCAGTTTAGGCCATATTGTAAGAAGAAACGTAAATGTTTTTGAACTTAAAAAAAAAAAATCTCGCAAAAAAGAAATAACGAGCATGAAGAGTTGTTACAAAGAAAAACAGTTAACTCAAAGATCAATTTATTCGACTGGTGAAAAATTACTCACCGTTATCTTTAAAAATAAGTAAAACAGTCCGTTTTTTTACAAGGTCAGTTTCTTTTTTGATATTTTTTAGTAGAATTCTGTATTCATGGTTCTTTTACCGAAAAAGCTCTCGCATTCAAACTTTTCTGATATAATTATTCAGACTCTTATCTTTATAGAAAAAAAAGTAAAAATCGTTTTTTGGCGGTTCATTTTGTCATATTTCATAAAATAAAATGGGCGGGTGTAGACCTCGTAAAAAATATTTCTTTTAATATATTTTAGGAAAAACTATTTCAGACATATTTACAAGTTTTATTAAGTAAGGAGCTGATGGTAGGTGTGGCGCTCCACCTCAGATGCAAAAACAATCTCTTTGGTCTAGCACTAGTGAAAAGGGGATAGACTCCATTGGTTGATACCGACTTCAGGCCACCCCGACGACTTTACTTTACTTACTTTATTTCATAGAATTGTTTCTTAAGTGTTTTTTGCACACAGTTATATACTATCAAGTATTCCTATCTAAAACAAATAATTTGCACATAGTTGTATATTTTCCAATGCAAATTATTATATGGTTTCAAGTAATTATTTTTATTTAATAATATTCATTTGTTTGCACACAGTTATATGGCTTCAAGTAATTAATAATAATAACCATTAGAAAACAATTATAGCTTCAAGTAACTATTTTTATACAAATAATTAACAACTATATGATATAAAAAGTATTCCTATCTAATAATAATTATTATATGGTTTCATTTAATTATTACTATTTAATAGTCATTTATGCACACACACTTACATGGTTTCAAGTAATTAATAATAATAATTCTTAGTAAACAATTATAGCTTCAAGTAACTATTCTTAATACAAATAATTTGTACACAGTTATATGGTTTCAAGTAACTAATAATAATTTTTAGTAAACAATTATAGCTTCAAGTAACAATTCTTAATACAAATAATTTGTACACAGTTATGGTTTCAAGTAACTAATAATAATTTTTAGTAAACAATTATAGCTTCAAGTAACAATTCTTAATACAAATAATTTGTACACAGTTATATGGTTTCAAGTAACTAATAATAATTTTTAGTAAACAATTATAGCTTCAAGCCTGTGTATTCTATCAAGACCAACAGAATTAAATGTTTAGTGCTGAGAGAAAGAGAATGACACTTTTTCTCTCTCCCCATACGTAACACGTGACGGCACTCCCATTAAATCCGACCTTGTGTCAAAGTTCACTTTCACATGGAGACGGGTCAAATTCATCACTACTATTTTCAGAATAATGGAACAATGGTTTAAGATTAACGAACACCGAGCATGGTTTCCACTTCATTTATACACACCCTAAAAAACAACCGTTGTTTCTGTGTGTATGCTATAGTTGGATCGTGCACATGTCTGACGAAAAGCAGACCCCCTTCCTTTATTATACGCATTGCTAGTTTATCTTTTTCTTTCTTTTGATTTTACAAAGGTCAGTTTTTCTGACTGCTTGATAGATATTATCCACATTTGTAATTTCGACTTGGTGTGTCTAGTCGTTTGTGGCGAACTACTTGTGGTGATATTTCACGACATAGTGTGTCTTCTTTTATTTTTCTCTTGGTCTCGTCTCCTTAAAAAATGTAAGTATAATTAAATCAGAAATATTTTTTAAACAAAGAAAGAAAAAAAAAAAAAAAAGAAAAAAATAGAAGCATCATTTTAAAAAATTAGGCAAGATTACCTTTTATTATTTCTTCGTTTTCGTAAAAAGAAAAAAAATTATTGAAATATTTATACTGTAATTTTCCGGATGTAAACTCGCACCACAAATAACAACACAAATAATATATTACATGTAAACAATTTTCTTGTTGTAAAAAAAAAAGTTTAAGTTATCTTATGAATATTTTTGGTGAATGGATGTTTGCTAACTTAACTATTTGAAAGATAGATTTTTTTTAAATATTTAAGCGTAGAGAGGATTTTGACAATTCGTAGTTAGAACGTCAATCGTATTGTCGGTAGTAGTGCGTAATTAAGACCGTGTAAGGAAATGTCTTAATATTTTTAAAATTTATTATTATTTTTATTTTTAGATGTAATTAAGGTTTAACGATATATTTTACGTTCATGTGCCAAACGAAAATTCATTGTTTAAAAAAAAATCCCAACATTAAAAACAAAAATATAAGCTAAAAATTTCGGGTTTGAATTTCGGTTAATTTTTGACAAAGTAAAAATAATAAATTGAATATTTAGACTTGTTTTAATCGAAGTAATAATTTTACTTAATACTTTAATAATTTTTTTTTCTTTTCTTTTTGTTGGTTAGTATAGAATATCCTAAAGAAAACCTCAGTTATTATCTGGGATAATTTACAAAAAAAGAAAGAAAAAAAAAAGTAATGTAATGCTTTACGATCTAGATAAGTTTCAATCATTTGTGTTATTTAGAAATAAAAAAAAATAAATGAACTTTATTTAAATTAAAAAAAAAATTAAAACTGAACAGTTAAATTTAATTCCCAAAAGATTTCGACATACATGACGTACGTCGAAATCTTTTGGGAATTAAATTTAACTGTTCAGTTTTAATTTTTTTTAAAATTAAATAAAGTTGAATATTTTTAGTGGTTGAAGGAAAGGAAAGACTTAAGAAAAACGGCTTCTAGATGAATTTTAGCGTGTTGAAGGCGTACTTTTGGGATTTAATTATTCCGTGAATTAAATGACTGAGACGTACTCTTATTTAGATTATGAATGTATTAGATTTCCATATATTTTATGTGTATGACTACATATTTTTCCACCCTGTCGACTGGGATACGCTGACTGCACCTTTGCAGAGGAATAATATCCTTCTCCCAAATGGGGCCACCTGTTGGTCGTGGGTGTCGACCCGTAATGTCTGAGCGACCTGTGTCATGGGTACTAAGTGGTCACGTGACATGCGGCAACCCAATTGGTCATATCAAGCCCTAGCACTTATATGATTGTCTCGACCATATTCTTATGGCAACACCCTAACCCATTTTATCATATTTGTGCTAATGGGAAGGGTCAGAGGATATTAGTGTCAATGGTGTCACGTTAAAATGCACCTGGTGGTGAGATTCCAATTCTGGAACTGTGGAGAGTAGGAAGTACCCTTTCATCATCATTACTCCTCCCAGATCTACTCTGACCTGAAGTGGTAGTACCTGTTAGGGTTCCATCTATGGGTCAAAATTGATATGTTTGCAAACTAATGAAAATTGTTTTTTCTAGTTTGTTGATACACATGAAGTTAATGATAAATTAAAATCGTACAAGAAAATTATTTCTATCGGTTTATAAAACCAAACCAAATAAAAATATTTCCCTACAAATTATTCAAAGTTAATGAAAATTATTTCTACCAGTTTATTGATACAAATGAAGTTAATAAAAAATCCAACATAACCACCAGTTAATTAATGTACATGAAATTATTTCTTCTAATTTATATATATATATATATATATATATATATATATATATATATATAATAAAATAAATATATAAAGGTTTTACATATCCATTTATTTGGTGACAAAGGAACATTCACAACCATTTGGTTTCATGCGTCAGCTCTAATATAACAGTTCTATTTTATATTGAGCACTCTCCCAATAATAGTGCGTTTGGCACACCGTTCCAGTAAAAGCTGAAACAGTGACAATACCATACTATAGTATGGGAGAAATGTGAGGCGGTTAATCCGACAGTATGTGGAGAAAGGTAGACAAACACGGGATGTTATGAAAACTGGATGTTTATTGTCGACGATGCAGCGTTTCGGTCTCTTATTAGACCATCTTCAGGACCTGGATACAGTGCTCGCTTCAATGATGGACATTCTGAAAATGCTGAAACAGAAGGTCGTCAGTAGGGAGAGGGTTGGTTGGGGGTGGTTAGTGGATTTATATATATATATATATATATATTTACACACACACACACACATATATATATTATACACACAAACACAGATGCTGATAAGTAAGAGTCCTGCGTTCCTGATGCATAAAAAATTATATCTAGCAGTAAAATCATATCTATGTGTCCCAGTGTTTTTCTTTTTTTCTTCCCCCACCATTTGAAACTAACTGTAAAGACATTTCAATACTTTCTTAGAAATGAATTACACAAGATAGGTTACAAATTAGTTGTTTCCCCAGATCATAAATATAAACCCTACTATCTATTAAGAAACTTTTGTTGGGACCCATAAATTTTCCTGGGGACTCATTCATAGCAGATATGTGCATCCTAGGACACACTAAATCAAAAAGCTATCAGCATCACTGTATATATATATATATACTAGCAGCGACTACCCGGCAAAGTCTGTGTAGAGGAGATAAAAACATGATTTAATAATTGTTTGCAGATCTGAATAGCGAGTTCGATCCTTGCAGGATGACCCATAAAAATCACCATGTAAAAAAGACCTTAATTTAATTGGTCTGGTGGGAGGTCAGGGAATTTTCTTGGTTAAACTTGCAAATCGTCATCAAAATTAAAATGGAAACTTATTTGGTGGTGTTCCGTGACAGTTTAACTACAGTGTATGAATGAACTTTTTTGCAAATTGGGTTTAGGGGTTTGGGGATTAAGGTTGTTTTTAATTACGTATTGCTTAACAAAAACAACAACAACAAAAAAAAAAAAACCAAATTACTATACATTAATGTTGAAAAATATTTTTTTTAAGACCAAGTTTAATTGAAATTATACATTGCAATACTAACACAAACAACTGAGACTAATGTGTCTACCGTTGGATTCAATAATTAATTTCAATGGATAATTACAATTTGTTAAATTTTGTAGTTAACAAGCACTTTTTCTTTTTCCTTATGAAACTGTCAAATTTCTCCCAAACACCCTGTATATAGTGTACTTTTCAAAAAACTGCCACACTCACTGAAAATCTGGTATATCAAGCAACTGAAAAATGTGTGTGGATTGGACATAGCTTATATTGAAGCAACTGTTAAAATCAATGTTCGCTTACTTAGCAGCTGATCAAGAACAAGATTTTAAAATCCAGAAGAAGAAATAAGAGAAATTGGTAATCTGAACATTAGCTACATAAATAAGAGTAACCTCCCCTTATTTATTTCACTTTGAGGAAGCCATATATTTTGGTCGGCCATTTTCATTTCACCGTAATCAATACAACTGCATGTTTTAACCTGAAAATATCATAAAATGTGTTCTTAGTAACAATTAAGTTCATTTCAAATAATGCGCAAGCACAATTAAGAACACATTTTATGATATTTTCGTGTTAAAACATGCAGTTGTATTGATTTGAACAAATTTGTATTTTTCAGTGTTGATTTATGGTGAAATGAAAATAGCCGACCAAAACATATGGTTTCCTCAAAGGGAAATAAACCAGGGGATTTATTTATTTATTTATTTATGTAGCTAATGTTCAGATTACCAATTTCTCTTATTTCTTCTTCTGGATTTTACAATCTTGTTGATCAGCTGCTAAGTAAGCGAACATTGATTTTAACAGCTGCTTCAATCCACACGCATTTTTCAGAGAAATTACCCTGTGTCTTTTATAGACACTAGCAAATATATGCACCCTTCGGGTGCAAGTATTTAGGTTTTGATGTAATAAAATATTGTATCAAATTAGAAACTATTTAGAAAATGATAAACTGAGGGGGTATAATCGAAAAATAGAACAGCTTTAAATCTAACTCTTCCATCATTTTCCGTCACTCCCATCTTTCATTTATCCTATTTTTTTCTATTTAGTTAGATTATGAAGTATTTAATAAAATTACAGTTCTTTCGTCTTGTTTATGGATTTCTTTTTAAGATTTATACCCGAGATTTTTGCTCATATTCGTTAAGAGAAAACCAAACAATTAGAAATCAATAATACTAAGCATATATTTATCAAAATCAAATTCTTAATATCAATATGCAAATTAGCCTTCTCGTTCACAATGTAAACCGCTATTTTGTTGAATATATAAATATACTTGCTTGTTGTTAGTATGTAGATTAATCCAACAGTATTACTAATGTATAACAATTTTTATCATTAATTGAGGTTTAAATAAATATAAATTCATGGTGAATGTGACGTCAATAACTAAGGGAATTGTGACTTGAGTAGTGATGTAGTTTCAGTTACAGACAGAAAAACACACTATCTCCATTATAATAAGATGTTGTTGTGGAGGCATACCTTTTATATATACATATGTAATGTATACCTGTGTACATGTATTTGTATATGGATATACTTATCTTCTTTCTAATTACTTTGTTCTGAGTAGATCTGGATTTTATCCTCTGTATTGATGTTATCTTATCTCTCGATTATATTGTGGTTGGGTTAGGGGGCCAGAATCAAGACACAAGAGAAGAAAAGAGTTGTACAAACATATACAAATGAAAAGGTACCCGCGAGGCTGTCTTATCAGCTATCCACTGAAATATTAACTCTTGCTTAAGTGCAGAACCTGCTGCTATTAATAGTTGGAAGAGTTCATGCATGCGTGCTAAATTACCTTAACACAGTAATTTTCACCTTTATTTGGTTAAATTCCTAGCAAATAAGGCAATTAGAGTAACCTCCCTTGACTTTTACTCTGAAACAAGCCGGTAGCTATTTTGAAAGTCTCCGTGCAAAATAAACAAATCTTAGAAACTTTTTTGAAAACAATACAACTGCATGCTTTAACACAAAAATATCATAAAATCTGTTCTTAGTAACAATTAAGTTCATTTCAGATAATGCGCATGCACAATTTTATGCTAGGAATTTTAACAACTAAAGGTGAAAATTACCCATAACAATTTATCAACCACGAACATGCCTGCAGTCAGTGTTGACCACCCCCTTAATTTTAAGCCATGATGATAATGAGGCTAATTCATGTTCTATAAAGATTTGGAGGCACTTGTAGTGTAATGGTTATCATTGTAAGAAATGGATATGGGAACATGAGTTCAAATCCTGGATGAGGCTGATTTCATTTCACATAACACTAATACCATTGGGAAAGGTAGGGATCCGACTATTCTCCCTCCAGCTATGGGTAAATAGTAGGGCAGACTGGGCTCTTTAACCTTGGTATGGTAATCTGCCTAGGAGAAAGCACTTGAATTCAAACCTGTAAAACGCCATTTAAAAATTGACCTTGTGTCACATCCTGCTCAAGTGGAGGGGTTGAGTAAATACATATATACATATCTTATTCTAATAGAGATTTGATGTCTATCTGTCTGTAACTGAAACTACGCCACTGCTTATGTCACAATACCCTCAGGAATTGTGTAAGTTTATCAATGAGTATTCAATTTATAGTCAAAATTATTAATTATCAACAAGGTCTCTATGGAAATTTGAGTTAGATTGTCCTCAATACAGCCCATGTTATTAGTGCATTCAAAATCCTGCAATGTGTCTTATATATCACCAAGAAATAAAGGTTTACATAATATATGGTGTGGTTAATTTGCATACTGGTTTTAAAAAAACTGGGTTTAATAAAAAAAAAATACTTGGTGTTATTGATCTCTGATGTTATTGCTTTATTCTCCAACATATTAAAATCAATCCTATGAATGATTTTATATAGAAACCCAATTAAGATATAATTATAATAAGTGTGATCTTTTTATATGTGTTCTTATTTAATTTTGTTAGTCTTTCTAATCTAAAAAATTAATGCTCATGTTCCTAACTTGTATGACCATTATCATTTGCAACACCCTCTGGTAAAAATAAGATCATCCAAGATGAAATGCAAAAATATAAATCCTGAGTATCTGATGTTGCCTATAAGCCAAATTCTTATTTCTGTCGTCACCTCAGCTAAATAATGGATCCTCCCATTTTTATAAGGGAAGAAAAAGGACATGTTACACATAAGAAAGAAAATAGAGGGGGTGAGCGCATGGAAGTGATAACGCTAACCTGTTTCAATTGAACATAATGAAAAGAAGGAAATAAAGAAAATAAAAGAGTGAGAGAGAGTTAAATCAAGATTGAAATACTTTTTACATATTGAACTATTTAGTAATAACTCTTAAATAAACATATCAAATGTAATAATTATCATACTGTGGTATATCCACAGGTGCCACTACAACTACTACTATTACTAATAATAATAATAGACACAACTCTGTGGGAAAGGTAATCCACTGGGAATTGTGCAAGAAATTCAATTCTCACCATACAACCAAATGGTATATGCACAAACCTAAACCTGTCCTAGAGAACGAGACGCATAAAATTCTCCAGGACTTCGAGGTACAGACGGATCACCTAATCCTGGCTGACAAGAAAAAGAGAATCTGTCATCTCGTGGATTTTGCTGTCTGGCCGACCACCGAGTGAAAATAAAAGAAAGCGGAAAGATTGATAAATACTTAGACCTTGCCAGAGAACTGAGGAAACTGTGGAACATGAAGGTGAAGGTAGTACCAATCGTAATTGGTGTCCTTGGAATGATCCACAAAGCACTGGAAAATAATTTGGATAAACTGAAAATCAGAAGAACTGAAACCATCCAAAATACAGCACTGTTGGGATCGGCTAGAATACTCAGAAGAGTCCTGGAAACCTGAGGAAACTTGCTGTCACTAAGCCTCCAGTAAACCACCAGCTACGGCAGGTGTGAAAAACTCATAAAAATAAAAAAAAAAGAAGAAAGAAAGAGTTAAATAAGATTTTATTTAATTTTGTTAGTCTTTCTAATTTAATATCAAATAAACATTAAAACTTAAATACTTACATCCGGCAGAGGGTGTATATTCTGGTAATCTGAACATTAGCTACATAAATGAGAGTAACCTCCCCTTGTTTCTTTCAATTTGAGGAAGCCGTTTGTTTTGGTCAGCCATTTTCATTTCACCGTAATCAATACAACTGAATGTTTTAACATGAAAATATCATAAAATATGCTCTTAATAACAATCAAGTTCATTTCAAATTATGCACAAGCACAATTAAGAACACATTTTATGATATTTCCATGTTAAAACATTCAGCTGTATTGATTTGAACAAATTCGTATTTTCAGTATAGATTAACAGTGAAATGAAAATGGCCGACCAAAACAGACGGCTTCCTCAAAGTGAAAGAAACAAAAGGAGGTTACTCTCATTTATGTAGCTAATGTTCAGATTACCTATATTCTTACTCCTTATGGCGACCCCAAGCCCTTTTTATCGTATCAGTGCTAGAAGGAGGTGGCTGAGGGTCTTCATGTCCTGGGTATGACGTTAAACTCTGATGGTGAGGTTCCAGTTCTGGATGTCTGGGTAATGTGGAGCAACCCTTCATCACCATTGTTCCCAAGTTCACTCTGACCTGGAGTGGTAGTACCTGTTAGGGTCCCATCTATGGGTTAAATAGAAAAACATAAGTTTATAAAAAAAAAATTGAGTATCCATTAAGAATGAATTTTATTTCAAAATTTTGTCGGCATTAAATGACCCACTGCAGTTGATGTGCCGTAAAACAAACCAAACCAAACCAAACCAAACTATATTCTTGCTAGTATTCTATAAAGATTTAACTTTAATTTTGTATTTTTGTTTGAATTTCAGAATTGGCATGGCATTAAAACATTATGGCCTTTTGGCTGCATTTGCCGTCGTTCTTGTCGCTTATTGGCTTTATGAACCACTTTATCCAGACATTGAAGATATATGGATATTGCGGGTTATCATTTCAATGTTGAAAGTCCTTAAACTGGTGGTAAGTATTTCTCAGATTATTATTGTTACTGTCTCGAAGGGGGGTGGGGGTGGGAGGTCTCAAATTTTTGGATGGCACTGTGTGTGTGTGTGTGTGTATATATATATATATATATATATATATATATATATAAGTTAAAAGAGAGGAAATGAATCCGACAGTATGAGAATGAACAAGATGGAATGAAAACACCACACAATGCTGTTAAAGAGAAAACATTCCATCTTGTTCATTCTCATATATATATATATATATAATATATATATGTGTGTGTGTGTGTGTGTATTTGGGCAGAATTTTTTCATTTATACATGTGGAATTAAACAAAAGGCACGTCTCCTGTTTAATGATTTTATCGGTGATCTTTTTGTTTATATTTGGATGGAATTTGTGGATTAGTCCACCAAAGTTCATATCCCGAGTACTCCACATCTATTAATATACTTTGAAAAAAAAAACTGGAACACATCACTCCTGATGATGGCACTTCGAAGTGCTGAAAGTACTCGGGATATGAACTTCGGTGGACTAATCTACGAAATCAATCCAAATATAAAAGTTGTCCAGAAAGCTTGAAAAGATCACCAATAAAAAGTTAAACAGGAGACCTGCTTTTTGTTTAATTCCACACATATTATTATAATGGAGATTGTGTTTCTGTCTGTAACCAAAACTATGTCACCACCAATGTCACAATTCCCTTAGTTATATACATTATATTCTCAATGGTTATTATCAAATATTCATTATTTTCAATATCTCTTTACGTATACATATCAAATATTGTAATAGATTATCACACATTTGTATATGCACAGGTTCCAGTAGTTATAAATAAAATATGTAATTCTTAAAATTGTCAAATTTAAGAAATTCAGAAATCATTGATTGTCTAAAGAGATTTCGGTTAAATCCTACTTAACGGACATAAATTTCACCATTGTATGTCACCCTGCCGAAAGAAAAGAAAATACTAAAAATCAAGGAATTAACCGAATTTAATGACATTTTTAGTGTTGATATATTAATGAATAAAAGATATAATGCACCAGTTTTTTAATTTAAAAACTTTCACATTTTTTCAGGTCAGTTAACTTTGAGCCATGTATCTTTGAGGTGTAACACAGATTCTTTCAGCGGGGTGACATACGATGGTGGAATTTATGTCTGTTAAGTAGGATTTAACTGAGATTTCTTTAAAACGTATCAAGTCTGAAAAGCATTTTTCTCCATTAAAAATAAAAATATAATAGAAATGATGATCTGTTGTTAGAAATTATGTGTGGAAAGTTGAAAGGATTTTTTAAAAAAATATGATTAGTGCCAATCTGTTCACAAACTCAGAGGAGTGTTCATCAATGATAACATACGCCATTCTGTCATTTACAAAAAAAAAAACAAAACAATTAAACCAAGGGAGGCAACTCTAGAAAAATGTTTTTAAGAGTTATTTCCCTTTAAATAATCTAAAATGCCGGTACTATCAATCTTTTGCAATTTTTGTTTAGTCTTAATTCTAATCTTTTTGTTGATTTTTATCGCAGTGAAAAGATCATTTTTATATTCTATGTGCGTCAATTAAGCAACATATGTCAACAAGATTTAAATACTGAAATAACATTTATGATTTTTTTTTTGAGGGGGAGCTGTTCTTACATGTCTGCAGGTGGTACTATCACATCGGGTTTGAGTAGATCTGGAAGTAACGGCAATTAAAGAACGGGAGTCTCACCATTGTATGCATTTAGTGTCATACTTAGACACACATACACAATCTTTAAGGGGTTCTTAGGCGTTTGGTAATATCCACTGGTTTCAGTCTTGATACATTTTGATTACACCTTGTATATTACATTCTTATATATTAGGTACCACCAATTTCACCCTGTGAAATTTACCCCCCCTACATTTAACACAATGAAACTTGCAGAAAAATTAATATTTTCTTGAAAAAACTTTTCCATTCGAAAGAAAAAACATTAAACAAACTTCTGATGATTTTTAAATTTTTGATCAGCTTACGAAAATAATGAAAATTATGATTGAAAAACAATGTTTTCATTTTTGCACTGTTAAATCAACTGAAATTTAACGTAGCTAAAAACAAGTTACGATAAGAGGATTTTTAAAAATTCTATGAAAAATCAATTAATGGTCTGATTTTCACGAACATTTCCATAAATGTTTACCATTGGATGTAAATACATCTGAAATAGATTTTAATTCGAAATGAATAAAAAAAAATCTCCACAAAATTAATTATCTATTATTTTTTTACATTTTATTTTTCGATTTTTGGTACGTATTTTCTCATAGAAAAGCTACCGTAAAAATTTTTTTTGTTTCTATTCATAACTTCGGTCTTTTATCTCTTTATTTATACTGTAATTACTACAATATAAGACCAACTTGAAAAAAATGTTATGCCCCCAACATAAGGGGGGGGGGGGTTAAAATTAAGCGACCTGAAAAAAATGAGGAAATTTTGAAATAAAATAAATAATGCATTATAAAGATCATTCATTGATAAATAAACACTGAACATTTCATTAAAATCCGATAATTCCCTGATTTTTGGTAAATTATTTTCTGTAGGGGAGGGGGGCTAAAGTCATTTTGTCAAAAATGCATTTTAGGTTCATTTTGCCAGTAGCTAACGTTCAGAGTATGGTAGATGCCTGATGGAGGGTATTCGTTTGGTTGCACATCTCTGTACAGTTTCTAGGAGGTTAATATTCTGAGCAAGATAGCTGTTGTTTTGTAAAAACAGATTTTTCGACAAATTGGGTATACCTATACTTTTCTAATGTACAGGTACTCTCATAGAAAAATTAACTTCTTTTTTTTTTATGATACAAAACGTCTGACACTGGATTTTTAACTTTAATCTTTCAAAAATTAATTTTTACACCACCCAGGGGTGTTTGTTTTTTTTTGCTAGTTATCTATAATGAAGTAATGATTTTTGTATTTTTATCTTTTCTTCAGGGAAGTGTCACTCAGAGTCTTGGATTTATATCCACTATTAACATCACCAGATTTGCTTCAAATGTTTTAAAACCAACACCTCCAGTGTTCGACTCTCTTCAGGTAAGTGTTTTTGTTCATTATAAAAAGTTTATTTCTCTATATTTGTTAATTGTCCCAGCCCTATTATGCACTTTGACCCGGAGTGGTAGTACCTGTTAGGGTTCCATCTATGGGTTAAATAGAAAAACATGAGTTGATAAACAAAATTGTATTATCCATTAAGAATTGATTTATTTGAAAACTTTATTGGTATTAAATGACCCACTGAGGTTGATATGCCGTAAAACAAAAACAGACTGCCCTATTGTTGTATACTTTCTTTCCTTACTTTCTTACTTCTATTATTCTTCTTTCAGCATCTCTTCTAACGTCTCTTCTAGCGTCTGGACTTCGTCTTGGGGACTTCGTGTCTGGTCTTCCATTGGGGATTTCTCTTTATCAGAAGCCCTGTGTCATTGGTAGTTTTTAGATAATAACACAAGATTTCGATTTAACTTAGATCATATTTTATTCTGAAATCCCCACCAGACTACCTGCGCAGATCGAGTCGGCTGCGTGCATAACACGACTTTCCACCGTCGTGGTCTTGGCTGATCTCACTAAAATCTCTTTCTAATCTAAACCGGAAGAGGGTCTTCTCCACCGATTCTCACGGTATCCATCGGAAGGATCAGGATGAGGTGAAGCCTTGTCGTTCAATCCTTCAAGGCCGTGGGCTGCAACTTATAACAGCCATTGTGGTTTCTACACTACTGTACACAAATATTAGGAATCTAATAATTATGCAACACTATTATGCTTATGTCAAACCCCAACGGGTTATTCTATGTCAAATCATCCAGCAAAAAGTAAAATTGTCACCCACCATCTTCAATTTTTCTGAAATTTTGTCCATGTGTGAACTATGGTAAATCCCCAAAATTTGAGCTTCCAATTCCAAAAATTGACCCAGTTATGTCAACTTTTATAATTATGCAACACTATTATGCTTATGTCAAACCCCAACGGGTAATTCTATGTCAAATCATCCAGAAAAAAGTAAAATTGTCACCCACTATCTTCAATTTTTCTGAAATTTTGTGGAGGTGTGGACTATGTTAAATTTGAGCTTTCAATTCCAAGAATCGACCGAGTTGATTTTTAGCTTTCCAAATGTTTTTTTTTGTTCCCTGAAAAATGGCAACTTTTTATAATCGATTTTTGTCTGTAAAATGAGTTCTAGAATTTCCATACTCCTAAAAATTAGTTTATAAAAGCTTTTGGGCACAAGGAATCCAAAAATGCTATCACGTAAGCCTTAAAGACCATTTCTTATTATGACGGAGAACGAGTACTACCATACTCATTTAGAAAAAGAGCAAGACATTGTCTTGCCTGCCGGAGTCGAACCAGCACCCTCCTGAATGCAAAGAAATGCGGTTTAGGCGCTGGATGGATGCGAGGTGCAATTCAGGTGCCCGGATGTTGGGGCCTACACGCATCCATCTGAATGCATGAGAATTGTGCGTTGCACGGTCGCAAGGTTCGACTGATGTGACTGGATGTTTGGGGACTATGCCCATAAATAACCAAAGTGAGTGGAGCGTTGGGAGAGAAGTAATTGGCCTACGCAAGACTGCAGTCAGTAAAGAAATGCTTTTTAGACGACCCTGCATAAGAATTTGTTTTTTAATTCGACAAACTTATGACTTTAACCCTTACACCATGCACCTAGGTACTATATATAACACCCTTTTATTTTGTGATGAAAATATTGTTTTATTAAAAATTTTTTTCATTTGCTTTATTTTTTAAAAGAATTAACGAAAAGGAATTTCAAAACATTTCAGATTTCCAATGAGAACTTTAGTGGTGTGCCAGTCCGTATATTCCAACCAGTGCATAAGGATAATAAATTTTCAGAAGGACTTCCTGCGATCGTGTTTTACCATGGTGGTGGCTGGGTAAAACTCAGTGTTGGTAAGCCAATCCCTTTGCTTCATGTCAATTTTAAAATCCTTCCCATCACTGGTAATCTGAACATTAGCTACATAAATGAGAGTAACCTCCCATTGTTTATTTCACTTTAAGGAAGCCATCTGTTTTGGTCGGCCATTTTCATTTCACCGTAATCAATACAACTGCATGTTTTAACACAAAAATATCATAAAATATGTTCTTAATAACATTTAAGTTCATTTCAAATAATGCACAAGCTCAATTAAGAACACATTTTATGATATTTTCTTGTTAAAACATACAGTTGTATTGATTCAAACAAATTCATATTTTCAGTGTAGATTTATGGTGAAATGAAAATGGCCGACCAAAACAGACAGCTTCCTCAAAGTGAAAGAAACAAGGGGAGGTTACTCTCATTTATGTAGCTAATGTTAAGATTACCGAATTTTTAAGACTGTTTAACAGGTTTGAATTCAGAGTTTTCCTTCTCCAAGATTGGTTGTCATACCCAACTTAAGTTTGGTTGGTTGGATTTTACTGTATGTCAACCCCTGTTAGTTTATATTATGCTTATAGACTTTATTTTGGCACCTCCGACTCTGACTCCTCTGACTCTGACTCCTCTCTATGTAATTAAGTGATTACCATTCATAATAGATTTAAAACCAGGATTTTTAATGATCTATTTATAAGGAGTGTGCACTGTATAACTTTACGAACTAAACTAGGGCCATATAAAGTGTAAATTCAACTTGATTTGGAGTTAGTATAGTCTTACAATGTTTTTATTCCAGTGACCCCTTAATTGCTTCCGACTCCGACTCTGTCTCCACTGTAATATTTGGGTATAATTTTCTTTTTTTTTTCACTCTTCTTCATATTTCTTTTTAAATTTCTCATTAAATTTTTTCTTTTTCTTTCAGATATTTATCATTCAGTTACTGCAAAAATTGCCGATGAAACTGGCTTCGTTGTGGTTTCTGTTGAGTAAGTGACAAATCCCATTCAGATTTTTACAATTCTTTAAAAAAACTTTTTATTTCCATGCAAATTTTCAGTTTTCTCAACAGAATTTTTTCAGGTCAGTTAACTTTTTACCATGTATCTTTGAGAATCTGTGTTACGCCTCAAAGATATGTGGTTCAAAGTTAACCGAGCTGAAAAAATGTAAAAGTTTTTAGATAAAATAATTGGTGCATTATATCTTTTATTCATTAATATATCAACACTTAAAATTTCATTAAATTTGGTTGATTCCCTGATTTTTGGTATTTTTTTTCATTTCGGCGGGGTGACATACGATAGTGGAATTTAGGTCCATTAAGTTCGATTTAGCCAAAATGTTTTTTTATCTTAATGTTGCTGCTACCAATATTTCAAAGATAAAGAAAATTTGTATTATTTAGGTTTTTCAGCCCTCATGACTAGCCCTCATGGCCAGCCCTTGTGGCAAGCCCCCATGACTAGCCCTTATAGCAAGCCCTTGTAGCAAGCCCCCATGACTAGCCTTATGGCCAGCCCTTGTAGCTTAGCCCTTAAGCCCCTTGTAGCAAGCCCCCATGACTAGCCCTTAGGCCAGCCCTTGTAGCAAGCCCTTGTAGCAAGCCCCCATGACTAGCCCTTATGGCCAGCCCTTGTAGCAAGCCCTTGTAGCAAGCCCCATGACTAGCCCTTATGGCCAGCCCTTGTAGCAAGCCCTTGTAGCAAGCCCCATGACTAGCCCTTATGGCCAGCCCTTGTAGCAGCCCTTGTAGCAAGCCCCATGACTAGCCTTATGGCCAGCCCTTGTAGCAAGCCCCTTGTAGCAAGCCCCATGACTAGCCCTTATGGCCAGCTTGTAGCAAGCCCTTGTAGCAAGCCCTTGTAGCAAGCCCTTGTAGCAAGCCCCCATGACTAGCCCTTATGGCCAGCCCTTGTAAGCCTTGTAGCAAGCCCCATGACTAGCCCTTATGGCCAGCCCTTGTAGCAAGCCCTTGTAGCAAGCCCCCATGACTAGCCCTTATGGCCAGCCCTTGTAGCAAGCCCTTGTAGCAAGCCCCCATGACTAGCCCTTATGGCCAGCCCTTGTAGCAAGCCTTGTAGCAAGCCCCCATGACTAGCCCTGGCCAGCCCTTGTAGCAAGCCCTTAAGTTGTAGCAAGCCCCCATGACTAGCCCTTATGGCCAGCCCTTGTAGCAAGCCCTTGTAGCAAGCCCCATGACTAGCCCTTATGGCCAGCCCTTGTAGCAAGCCCTTGTAGCAAGCCCCCATGACTAGCCCTTATGGCCAGCCCTTGTAGCAAGCCCTTGTAGCAAGCCCAATGACTAGCCCTTATGGCCAGCCTTGTAGCAAGCCCTTGTAGCAAGCCCCATGACTAGCCTTATGGCCAGCCCTTGTAGCCTTGTAAATGGCCAGCAAGCCCTTGTAGCAAGCCCCTTGTAGCAAGGCCATGGCCAGCCCTTGTAGCCCTTAGCAAGCCCTGGCCATGTTGTAGCAAGCCCTTGTAGCAAGCCCCCATGACTAGCCCTTATGGCCAGCCCTTGTAGCAAGCCCCAGCAGCAAGCCCCATGACTAGCCCTTATGGCCAGCAGCCCTTGTAGCAAGCCCCCATGACTAGCCCTTATGGCCAGCCCTTGTAGCAAGCCCTTGTAGCAAGCCCCATGACTAGCCCTTATGGCCAGCCCTTGTAGCAAGCCCTTGTAGCAAGCCCCATGACTAGCCTTATGGCCAGCCCTTGTAGCAAGCCCTTGTAGCAAGCCCCCATGACTAGCCCTTATGGCCAGCCCTTGTAGCAAGCCCTTGTAGCAAGCCCCATGACTAGCCCTTTGGCCAGCCCTTGTAGCAAGCCTTGTAGCAAGCCCCCATGACTAGCCCTTATGGCCAGCCCTTGTAGCAAGCCCTTGTAGCAAGCCCCCATGACTAGCCCTTATGGCCAGCCCTTGTAGCAAGCCCTTGTAGCAAGCCCCCATGACTAGCCCTTATGGCCAGCCCTTGTAGCAGCCCTTGTAGCAAGCCCCCATGACTACCCTTATGGCCAAGCAAGCCCTTGTAGCAAGCCCCCATGACTAGCCTTATGGCCAGCCTTGTAGCAAGCCCTTGTAGCAAGCCCCCATGACTAGCCCTTATGGCCAGCCCTTGTAGCAAGCCCTTGTAGCAAGCCCCATGACTAGCCCTTATGGCCAGCCCTTGTAGCAAGCCCTTGTAGCAGCCCCCATGACTAGCCCTTATGGCCAGCCCTTGTAGCAAGCCCTTGTAGCAAGCCCCATGACTAGCCCTTATGGCCAGCCCTTGTAGCAAGCCCTTGTAGCAAGCCCCCATGACTAGCCCTTATGGCCAGCCCTTGTAGCAAGCCCTTGTAGCAGCCCCATGACTAGCCCTTATGGCCAGCCTCAAGCCCTTGTAGCAAGCCCCCATGACTAGCCCTTAGGCCAGCCCTGTAGCAAGCCCTTGTAGCCCCCCATGACTAGCCCTTATGGCCAGCCCTTGTAGCAAGCCCTTGGCCAGCCCTTGTAGCAAGCCCTTGTAGCAAGCCCCCATGACTAGCCCTTATGGCCAGCCCTTGTAGCAAGCCCTTGTAGCAAGCCCCATGACTAGCCCTTATGGCCAGCCCTTGTAGCAAGCCCTGTAGCAAGCCCCCATGACTAGCCCTTATGGCCAGCCCTTGTAGCAAGCCCTTGTAGCAAGCCCCCATGACTAGCCCTTATGGCCAGCCCTGTAGCAAGCCCTTGTAAGCAAGCCCCATGACTAGCCCTTATGGCCAGCCCTTGTAGCAAGCCCTTGTAGCAAGCCCCCATGACTAGCCCTTATGGCCAGCCCTTGTAGCAAGCCCTTGTAGCAAGCCCCATGACTAGCCCCCAGCCCTTGTAGCAAGCCCTGACTAGCCTTATGGCCAGCCCTTGTAGCAAGCCCTTGTAGCAAGCCCCCATGACTAGCCCTTATGGCCAGCCCTTGTAGCAAGCCCTTGTAGCAAGCCCCCATGACTAGCCCTTATGGCCAGCCCTTGTAGCAAGCCCTTGTAGCAAGCCCCATGACTAGCCCTTATGGCCAGCCCTTGTAGCAAGCCCTTGTAGCAAGCCCCATGACTAGCCCTTATGGCCAGCCCTTGTAGCAAGCCCTTGTAGCAAGCCCCCATGACTAGCCTTATGGCCAGCCCTTGTAGCAAGCCCTTGTAGCAAGCCCCCATGACTAGCCCTTATGGCCAGCCCTTGTAGCAAGCCCTTGTAGCAAGCCCCCATGACTAGCCCTTATGGCCAGCCCTTGTAGCAAGCCCTGTAGCAAGCCCCCATGACTAGCCCTTATGGCCAGCCCTTGTAGCAAGCCCTTGTAGCAAGCCCCCATGACTAGCCCTTTTGTAGCAACCCTTGTAGCAAGCCCCATGACTAGCCCTTATGGCCAGCCCTTGTAGCAAGCCCTTGTAGCAAGCCCCCATGACTAGCCCTTATGGCCAGCCCTTGTAGCAAGCCTTGTAGCAAGCCCCCATGACTAGCCCTTATGGCCAGCCCTTGTAGCAAGCCCTTGTAGCAAGCCCCATGACTAGCCCTTATGGCCAGCCCTTGTAGCAAGCCCTTGGCAAGCCCCCCTAGCCCTTATGGCAGCCCTTGTAGCAAGCCTTGTAGCAGCCCCATGAGCCCTTATGACTAGCCCTTATGGCAGCCCTTGTAGCAAGCCCTTGTAGCAAGCCCCCATGACTAGCCTTATGGCAGCCCTTGTAGCAAGCCCTTGTAGCAAGCCCCCATGACTAGCCCTTATGGCCAGCCCTTGTAGCAAGCCCTTGTAGCAAGCCCCCATGACTAGCCCTTATGGCCAGCCCTTGTAGCAAGCCCTTGTAGCAAGCCCCATGACTAGCCCTTATGGCCAGCCCTTGTAGCAAGCCCTTGTAGCAAGCCCCATGACTAGCCCTTATGGCCAGCCTTGTAGCAAGCCCTTGTAGCAAGCCCCCATGACTAGCCCTTATGGCCAGCCCTTGTAGCAAGCCCTTGTAGCAAGCCCCCATGACTAGCCCTTATGGCCAGCCCTTGTAGCAAGCCCTTGTAGCAAGCCCCCATGACTAGCCCTTATGGCCAGCCCTTGTAGCAAGCCCTTGTAGCAAGCCCCATGACTAGCCCTTATGGCCAGCCCTTGTAGCAAGCCTTGTAGCAAGCCCCATGACTAGCCCTTATGGCCAGCCCTTGTAGCAAGCCCTTGTAGCAATGACTAGCCTTATGGCCAGCCTAGCAAGCCAGCAAGCCCCATGACTAGCCCTTATGGCCAGCCCTTGTAGCAAGCCCTTGTAGCAAGCCCCCATGACTAGCCCTTATGGCCAGCCCTTGTAGCAAGCCCTTGTTAGCAAGCCCCATGACTAGCCCTTATGGCCAGCCCTTGTAGCAAGCCCTTGTAGCAAGCCCCCATGACTAGCCCTTATGGCCAGCCCTTGTAGCAAGCCCTTGTAGCAAGCCCCCATGACTAGCCCTTATGGCCAGCCCTTGTAGCAAGCCCTTGTAGCAAGCCCCCATGACTAGCCCTTATGGCCAGCCCTTGTAGCAAGCCCTTGTAGCAAGCCCCCATGACTAGCCCTTATGGCCAGCCCTTGTAGCAGCCCTTGTAGCAAGCCCCCATGACTAGCCCTTATGGCCAGCCCTTGTAGCAAGCCCTTGTAGCAAGCCCCCATGACTAGCCCTTATGGCCAGCAAGCCCTTGTAGCAAGCCCCATGACTAGCCCTTATGGCCGCCCTTGTAGCAAGCCCTTGTAGCAAGCCCCCATGACTAGCCCTTATGGCCAGCCCTTGTAGCAAGCCCTTGTAGCAAGCCCCCATGACTAGCCCTTATGGCCAGCCCTTGTAGCAAGCCTTGTAGCAAGCCCATGACTAGCCCTTATGGCCAGCCCTTGTAGCAAGCCCTTGTAGCAAGCCCCCATGACTAGCCTTATGGCCAGCCCTTGTAGCAAGCCCTTGTAGCAAGCCCCCATGACTAGCCCTTATGGCCAGCCCTTGTAGCAAGCCCTTGTAGCAAGCCCCATGACTAGCCCTTATGGCCAGCCCTTGTAGCAAGCCCTTGTAGCAAGCCCCCATGACTAGCCCTTATGGCCAGCCCTTGTAGCAAGCATCTCAATGCCCTTGTAGCAAGCCCCCATGACTAGCCCTTATCGCCAGCCCTTATGGCAAGCCCTTGTAGCAAGCCCTCATGGCAAGCCCTTGTAGCAAGCCCTTATGACAAGCCTCATGGCAAGCCTTGTAGCCAGCCTTGTAGCAAGCCCTCATGGCAAGCCCTTGTGGCAAGCCCTTATAGCAAACCCTTGTAGCAAGCCCTCAGGCAAGCCCTTGTAGCAAACACTTGTAGTAAGCCCTCATGGCAATCCCTTATGGCAAGCCCTTGTGACAAGCCCCAACCCTTTTTATCATATATGTACTAGAAGACAGAGGTGAAGGTCTTAATGTCTTGGATGTTAAATTCTATCTGATAGTGAAGTTCCAATTCTGGAGTTCTGGGGAATGTGGAGTAGCCCTTTTATCACCATGACTCACAGGTCTCATCTTTATTGTTATATACACAGCATTTTGTCTGCCTTTTCAGCTGAGGCTGTAGAATACACTGACTGCACCTCTACAGAGAGATACCCCCCCCCCCAATGAGGCTGTCTGTTGTCCATGGGTGGTGACCCATGATCCTCAAGGGCGGAATTCTGTTGGCTGAGCAATCCATGACATGCAACGATCCACTTTAGCTCTAGACGTGCGGAAAAAGCATTAAAAAATTACAAAGCAACCTTATTTTTCCTTAGAATTGGAATGTTCTTCTGAATCACATTTTTTTTATTCATTATGTTGAACTGTAAATGTAATTTTTAAAAAAATCCTTTCTTTTTTTGTTTTTCTTTCAAGCTATCGTCTTGCTCCCGAACACATATTCCCAACACTATTTAATGATTGTTTGACTGCAACTGTCCATCTTCTTCATCACGGTAAAGACTATGGAGTTGATGTAAACCGAATTGCAGTTGCTGGTCAGTAGTTTTATAATTTTATTTTGCTCTTTCCTGAACGATTCAGAGAACACAATTCTCTGACCCCCAAATCTCTGGGTAATTCTTTTCATCTTAAGTCTGTTTTGCATATTGGTGATAATATCACCGAAAAAGGTTTATAAAATCCTGTCACACAATCTTATTATAATGGAGATTCAGTGTCTATCTGTAACCAAAACTACATCACTGTTTATATTACAATACCCTCATGAATTGCATAAGTTTATCAATGAGTATTTAATTCATTTTCAAAATCATTAATACATTAAAAAAATCTTATTTATTAACGATGTCTGCTATGAAAATCTGAGTTAAATTTGCCTCAAAACAGCCCACCTTATTAGTGCGTTTCAAATCTTGCAATAATTCTTATTTATAACTAATTTATAACTGAGAAATAAAGGTTTACATAATATATGGTGTAGTTAATTTGCATATCGGTTTTAACAAAACCGGGTTTAATAAATAATTACTTGGTGTTATTGATCTCTAATATTATTGTTTTATTCTCCAATGTATTAAAATCAATCCTATTAATGATTTTATATAGAAACCAATTAAGATATAATTAAAATAATTGTAATCTTTTTATATACATTCTTATTTAATTTCATTAGTCTTTCTAATTTAATATATTTCATTACATTAAACTTACCATATTTGACGGCATTTAGGATGCACATTTATTCAAAAATTTTGGCTCAAAAAATTGCTCTGCATCTTATACATCGTAGGTGAAGTTTGAGACCACCTGTAGGCCTAGGTTAATCTTCTCTATGATGCTAACTAACCCAGCTTATGCTCAGTACTTTTATCTACTCTGTACTGCCAAATTGCTTTCATACAGCTATGTTTCTGCTTGTGTAATGCACAGCTAGACTGTTTTCAACAATATATGCTTAAATACACTAGAAACTTTTTTTCCTGAATCTGACCTGTTGAAATGGGGATGTGTCTTATATGCCGTCATATACGGTAAATACTTACATCCAGAGGGGAGTACATATTCTTGTTAATAGAACAAATGGAAAGAAATTAATTTATCTACAAATTTATCAAAGTTGTTCATCTGTGCATCTTGTTTTTACAACTATTCATCAATAAGGTAAGAGAAAAAAAATGATGAATATTCAAACACCCATTTTTTTGGCATGTAATTCACTCACACAAAAAAGTGTTTGTAGGTTTCACTTATTTACAAAAACTCACAGGGTAATTCCATGTCAAATCTTCCCAAAATAAGTAAAATTGTCACCCACCCACCTTCAATTTTTCTGAAATTTTGTCCAGGTGTTGATGATGTTAAAGTTAGACAATCCCCAAAATGAGTTATGATGATTTTAAGCTCTCCAAATCTAATGGGGTGCATGAAAAATGGCAACTTTTTCTATTCTATTTTTGTCTGTAAAATGAGTTCTAGAGCTTCCCTACTACTAAAAATTGGTTTATAAAAAGCTTTTTGGATTACTTTAGCATACTCCACACTTGGACAAAATTTCAGAAAAATTGAAGGGTGTGTGTGACATGGCCTGGGTAATTTGAGATGGGATTAGCACACTGTGAAAATGTTGAGAAATCTGTTACTGCATAGTGGAGAATTCTTGATTTATCTGTGAGATCGGATTTCTATATGATAGATAATCTGTCTATAGAAATCCACACCATTCCTATGTCAACAGATCTGTTATTACGTGGCGAGAGACCTGTTAGTGCGCAGCGGACAATGCCGAGAGACCTGTTTGTGCGCAGCGGACAATGCCGAGAGACCTGTTAGTGCGCAGCGGACAATGCCGAGAGACCTGTTAGTGCGCAGCGGACAATGCCGAGAGAACTGTTAGTGCGCAGCGGACAATGCCGAGAGACCTGTTAGTGCGCAGCGGACAATGCCGAGAGACCTAGAATACTCATTGTACTTTTCTTCCTATTTTTTCTGTAACTCGGATACTTGAGTAACAACAGTTAGTCTAATTCTTTATCCATACCATTTAGAGAATATTTTAAGTGTACTTTCATGTCATATAGTACCTAAATGAGGCCAATGGAATTCTCCTTTTTCTATAAATAGTGAGCATTTTATGCTGACTTCAAAAATACCATTCATTGTGTTTAGTCAGGTCTGGTTTTTAAGATACTTCACAATAAGTTGTACATAATAATAACACTTATTCAAAAACCTGTAGACTCCACTTGTCACAGCTATAATACTGTTACATTTCAAGTAAAGCTTGGATCTTAAAAATTTGATCTGATTAGAAAAAATGAGTAAGATTTTTGGATAAAAAACTGCCTTAAAATCGGCTATTATATATTCAACGTTAAAAACATCACAGACCAGTGAAATGATCTTAAAATGAGAGGATTAAGCAAGACTTTCATGGATTTGTGAATGCAACAACCTGTCAGTTACTGATTATCCGTTCATTGTATCTTGTGTTGCAAACCAATTCCTTACCAAAAATACTCATTGTGCTTTTTTTCCTACTTTTTCTGTAACTCTGATACACAAATAACAACAGTTGATCTAACTCTTTATCCATACCATTTAGAGAATATTTTAAGTGTATGTACAACAATAGTACTTTCATGTCATATAGTACCTAAATGAGGACAATGGAATTGTCCTTTTTCTATAAATAGTGAGCCTCAGAAGAGAGAATCGAGCAAGACTTTCATGGATTTGTGAATGCAACAACCTGTCAGTTACTGATTACTCGTTCACTGTATTTTGTGTAATAAACCTATAGTACCTAAATGAGGACAATGGAATTGTCCTTTTTCTATAAATAGTGAGCCTCAGAAGAGAGAATCGAGCAAGACTTTCATGGATTTGTGAATGCAACAACCTGTCAGTTACTGATTACTCGTTCACTGTATTTTGTGTAATAAACCTATAGTACCTAAATGAGGACAATGGAATTGTCCTTTTTCTATAAATAGTGAGCCTCAGAAGAGAGAATCGAGCAAGACTTTCATGGATTTGTGAATGCAACAACCTGTCAGTTACTGATTACTCGTTCACTGTATTTTGTGTAATAAACCTATAGTACCTAAATGAGGACAATGGAATTGTCCTTTTTCTATAAATAGTGAGCCTCAGAAGAGAGAATCGAGCAAGACTTTCATGGATTTGTGAATGCAACAACCTGTCAGTTACTGATTACTCGTTCACTGTATTTTGTGTAATAAACCTATAGTACCTAAATGAGGACAATGGAATTGTCCTTTTTCTATAAATAGTGAGCCTCAGAAGAGAGAATCGAGCAAGACTTTCATGGATTTGTGAATGCAACAACCTGTCAGTTACTGATTACTCGTTCACTGTATTTTGTGTAATAAACCTATAGTACCTAAATGAGGACAATGGAATTGTCCTTTTTCTATAAATAGTGAGCCTCAGAAGAGAGAATCGAGCAAGACTTTCATGGATTTGTGAATGCAACAACCTGTCAGTTACTGATTACTCGTTCACTGTATCTTGTGTAATAAACCTATAGTACCTAAATGAGGACAATGGAATTGTCCTTTTTCTATAAATAGTGAGCCTCAGAAGAGAGAATCGAGCAAGACTTTCATGGATTTGTGAATGCAACAACCTGTCAGTTACTGATTACTCGTTCACTGTATTTTGTGTAATAAACCTATAGTACCTAAATGAGGACAATGGAATTGTCCTTTTTCTATAAATAGTGAGCCTCAGAAGAGAGAATCGAGCAAGACTTTCATGGATTTGTGAATGCAACAACCTGTCAGTTACTGATTACTCGTTCACTGTATCTTGTGTAATAAACCTATAGTACCTAAATGAGGACAATGGAATTGTCCTTTTCTATAAATAGTGAGCCTCAGAAGAGAGAATCGAGCAAGACTTTCATGGATTTGTGAATGCAACAACCTGTCAGTTACTGATTACTCGTTCACTGTATTTTGTGTAATAAACCTATAGTACCTAAATGAGGACAATGGAATTGTCCTTTTTCTATAAATAGTGAGCCTCAGAAGAGAGAATCGAGCAAGACTTTCATGGATTTGTGAATGCAACAACCTGTCAGTTAGTGATTACTCGTTCACTGTATCTTGTGTAATAAACCTATAGTACCTAAATGAGGACAATGGAATTGTCCTTTTTCTATAAATAGTGAGCCTCAGAAGAGAGAATCGAGCAAGACTTTCATGGATTTATGAATGCAACAACCTGTCAGTTACTGATTACTCGTTCACTGTATTTTGTGTAATAAACCTATAGTACCTAAATGAGGACAATGGAATTGTCCTTTTTCTATAAATAGTGAGCCTCAGAAGAGAGAATCGAGCAAGACTTTCATGGATTTGTGAATGCAACAACCTGTCAGTTACTGATTACTCGTTCACTGTATCTTGTGTAATAAACCTATAGTACCTAAATGAGGACAATGGAATTGTCCTTTTTCTATAAATAGTGAGCCTCAGAAGAGAGAATCGAGCAAGACTTTCATGGATTTGTGAATGCAACAACCTGTCAGTTACTGATTACTCGTTCACTGTATTTTGTGTAATAAACCTATAGTACCTAAATGAGGACAATGGAATTGTCCTTTTTCTATAAATAGTGAGCCTCAGAAGAGAGAATCGAGCAAGACTTTCATGGATTTGTGAATGCAACAACCTGTCAGTTACTGATTACTCGTTCACTGTATTTTGTGTAATAAACCTATAGTACCTAAATGAGGACAATGGAATTGTCCTTTTTCTATAAATAGTGAGCCTCAGAAGAGAGAATCGAGCAAGACTTTCATGGATTTGTGAATGCAACAACCTGTCAGTTACTGATTACTCGTTCACTGTATCTTGTGTAATAAACCTATAGTACCTAAATGAGGACAATGGAATTGTCCTTTTTCTATAAATAGTGAGCCTCAGAAGAGAGAATCGAGCAAGACTTTCATGGATTTGTGAATGCAACAACCTGTCAGTTACTGATTACTCGTTCACTGTATTTTGTGTAATAAACCTATAGTACCTAAATGAGGACAATGGAATTGTCCTTTTTCTATAAATAGTGAGCCTCAGAAGAGAGAATCGAGCAAGACTTTCATGGATTTGTGAATGCAACAACCTGTCAGTTACTGATTACTCGTTCACTGTATTTTGTGTAATAAACCTATAGTACCTAAATGAGGACAATGGAATTGTCCTTTTTCTATAAATAGTGAGCCTCAGAAGAGAGAATCGAGCAAGACTTTCATGGATTTGTGAATGCAACAACCTGTCAGTTACTGATTACTCGTTCACTGTATTTTGTGTAATAAACCTATAGTACCTAAATGAGGACAATGGAATTGTCCTTTTTCTATAAATAGTGAGCCTCAGAAGAGAGAATCGAGCAAGACTTTCATGGATTTGTGAATGCAACAACCTGTCAGTTACTGATTACTCGTTCACTGTATTTTGTGTAATAAACCTATAGTACCTAAATGAGGACAATGGAATTGTCCTTTTTCTATAAATAGTGAGCCTCAGAAGAGAGAATCGAGCAAGACTTTCATGGATTTGTGAATGCAACAACCTGTCAGTTACTGATTACTCGTTCACTGTATCTTGTGTAATAAACCTATAGTACCTAAATGAGGACAATGGAATTGTCCTTTTTCTATAAATAGTGAGCCTCAGAAGAGAGAATCGAGCAAGACTTTCATGGATTTGTGAATGCAACAACCTGTCAGTTACTGATTACTCGTTCACTGTATTTTGTGTAATAAACCTATAGTACCTAAATGAGGACAATGGAATTGTCCTTTTTCTATAAATAGTGAGCCTCAGAAGAGAGAATCGAGCAAGACTTTCATGGATTTGTGAATGCAACAACCTGTCAGTTACTGATTACTCGTTCACTGTATTTTGTGTAATAAACCTATAGTACCTAAATGAGGACAATGGAATTGTCCTTTTTCTATAAATAGTGAGCCTCAGAAGAGAGAATCGAGCAAGACTTTCATGGATTTGTGAATGCAACAACCTGTCAGTTACTGATTACTCGTTCACTGTATCTTGTGTAATAAACCTATAGTACCTAAATGAGGACAATGGAATTGTCCTTTTTCTATAAATAGTGAGCCTCAGAAGAGAGAATCGAGCAAGACTTTCATGGATTTATGAATGCAACAACCTGTCAGTTACTGATTACTCGTTCACTGTATTTTGTGTAATAAACCTATAGTACCTAAATGAGGACAATGGAATTGTCCTTTTTCTATAAATAGTGAGCCTCAGAAGAGAGAATCGAGCAAGACTTTCATGGATTTGTGAATGCAACAACCTGTCAGTTACTGATTACTCGTTCACTGTATCTTGTGTAATAAACCTATAGTACCTAAATGAGGACAATGGAATTGTCCTTTTTCTATAAATAGTGAGCCTCAGAAGAGAGAATCGAGCAAGACTTTCATGGATTTGTGAATGCAACAACCTGTCAGTTACTGATTACTCGTTCACTGTATTTTGTGTAATAAACCTATAGTACCTAAATGAGGACAATGGGATTGTCCTTTTTCTATAAATAGTGAGCCTCAGAAGAGAGAATCGAGCAAGACTTTCATGGATTTGTGAATGCAACAACCTGTCAGTTACTGATTACTCGTTCACTGTATCTTGTGTAATAAACCTATAGTACCTAAATGAGGACAATGGAATTGTCCTTTTTCTATAAATAGTGAGCCTCAGAAGAGAGAATCGAGCAAGACTTTCATGGATTTGTGAATGCAACAACCTGTCAGTTACTGATTACTCGTTCACTGTATTTTGTGTAATAAACCTATAGTACCTAAATGAGGACAATGGAATTGTCCTTTTTCTATAAATAGTGAGCCTCAGAAGAGAGAATCGAGCAAGACTTTCATGGATTTGTGAATGCAACAACCTGTCAGTTACTGATTACTCGTTCACTGTATTTTGTGTAATAAACCTATAGTACCTAAATGAGGACAATGGAATTGTCCTTTTTCTATAAATAGTGAGCCTCAGAAGAGAGAATCGAGCAAGACTTTCATGGATTTGTGAATGCAACAACCTGTCAGTTACTGATTACTCGTTCACTGTATTTTGTGTAATAAACCTATAGTACCTAAATGAGGACAATGGAATTGTCCTTTTTCTATAAATAGTGAGCCTCAGAAGAGAGAATCGAGCAAGACTTTCATGGATTTGTGAATGCAACAACCTGTCAGTTACTGATTACTCGTTCACTGTATTTTGTGTAATAAACCTATAGTACCTAAATGAGGACAATGGAATTGTCCTTTTTCTATAAATAGTGAGCCTCAGAAGAGAGAATCGAGCAAGACTTTCATGGATTTGTGAATGCAACAACCTGTCAGTTACTGATTACTCGTTCACTGTATCTTGTGTAATAAACCTATAGTACCTAAATGAGGACAATGGAATTGTCCTTTTTCTATAAATAGTGAGCCTCAGAAGAGAGAATCGAGCAAGACTTTCATGGATTTGTGAATGCAACAACCTGTCAGTTACTGATTACTCGTTCACTGTATTTTGTGTAATAAACCTATAGTACCTAAATGAGGACAATGGAATTGTCCTTTTTCTATAAATAGTGAGCCTCAGAAGAGAGAATCGAGCAAGACTTTCATGGATTTGTGAATGCAACAACCTGTCAGTTACTGATTACTCGTTCACTGTATTTTGTGTAATAAACCTATAGTACCTAAATGAGGACAATGGAATTGTCCTTTTTCTATAAATAGTGAGCCTCAGAAGAGAGAATCGAGCAAGACTTTCATGGATTTGTGAATGCAACAACCTGTCAGTTACTGATTACTCGTTCACTGTATTTTGTGTAATAAACCTATAGTACCTAAATGAGGACAATGGAATTGTCCTTTTTCTATAAATAGTGAGCCTCAGAAGAGAGAATCGAGCAAGACTTTCATGGATTTGTGAATGCAACAACCTGTCAGTTACTGATTACTCGTTCACTGTATTTTGTGTAATAAACCTATAGTACCTAAATGAGGACAATGGAATTGTCCTTTTTCTATAAATAGTGAGCCTCAGAAGAGAGAATCGAGCAAGACTTTCATGGATTTGTGAATGCAACAACCTGTCAGTTACTGATTACTCGTTCACTGTATTTTGTGTAATAAACCTATAGTACCTAAATGAGGACAATGGAATTGTCCTTTTTCTATAAATAGTGAGCCTCAGAAGAGAGAATCGAGCAAGACTTTCATGGATTTGTGAATGCAACCCTGTCAGTTACTAATTACTCGTTCACTGTATTTTGTGTAATAAACCTATAGTACCTAAATGAGGACAATGGAATTGTCCTTTTTCTATAAATAGTGAGCCTCAGAAGAGAGAATCGAGCAAGACTTTCATGGATTTGTGAATGCAACAACCTGTCAGTTACTGATTACTCGTTCACTGTATTTTGTGTAATAAACCTATAGTACCTAAATGAGGACAATGGAATTGTCCTTTTTCTATAAATAGTGAGCCTCAGAAGAGAGAATCGAGCAAGACTTTCATGGATTTGTGAATGCAACCTGTCAGTTACTAATTACTCGTTCACTGTATTTTGTGTAATAAACCTATAGTACCTAAATGAGGACAATGGAATTGTCCTTTTTCTATAAATAGTGAGCCTCAGAAGAGAGAATCGAGCAAGACTTTCATGGATTTGTGAATGCAACAACCTGTCAGTTACTGATTACTCGTTCACTGTATTTTGTGTAATAAACCTATAGTACCTAAATGAGGACAATGGAATTGTCCTTTTTCTATAAATAGTGAGCCTCAGAAGAGAGAATCGAGCAAGACTTTCATGGATTTGTGAATGCAACAACCTGTCAGTTACTGATTACTCGTTCACTGTATCTTGTGTAATAAACCTATAGTACCTAAATGAGGACAATGGAATTGTCCTTTTTCTATAAATAGTGAGCCTCAGAAGAGAGAATCGAGCAAGACTTTCATGGATTTGTGAATGCAACAACCTGTCAGTTACTGATTACTCGTTCACTGTATTTTGTGTAATAAACCTATAGTACCTAAATGAGGACAATGGAATTGTCCTTTTTCTATAAATAGTGAGCCTCAGAAGAGAGAATCGAGCAAGACTTTCATGGATTTGTGAATGCAACAACCTGTCAGTTACTGATTACTCGTTCACTGTATTTGTGTAATAAACCTATAGTACCTAAATGAGGACAATGGAATTGTCCTTTTTCTATAAATAGTGAGCCTCAGAAGAGAGAATCGAGCAAGACTTTCATGGATTTGTGAATGCAACAACCTGTCAGTTACTGATTACTCGTTCACTGTATCTTGTGTAATAAACCTATAGTACCTAAATGAGGACAATGGAATTGTCCTTTTTCTATAAATAGTGAGCCTCAGAAGAGAGAATCGAGCAAGACTTTCATGGATTTGTGAATGCAACAACCTGTCAGTTACTGATTACTCGTTCACTGTATTTGTGTAATAAACCTATAGTACCTAAATGAGGACAATGGAATTGTCCTTTTTCTATAAATAGTGAGCCTCAGAAGAGAGAATCGAGCAAGACTTTCATGGATTTGTGAATGCAACAACCTGTCAGTTACTGATTACTCGTTCACTGTATTTTGTGTAATAAACCTATAGTACCTAAATGAGGACAATGGAATTGTCCTTTTTCTATAAATAGTGAGCCTCAGAAGAGAGAATCGAGCAAGACTTTCATGGATTTGTGAATGCAACCTGTCAGTTACTAATTACTCGTTCACTGTATTTTGTGTAATAAACCTATAGTACCTAAATGAGGACAATGGAATTGTCCTTTTTCTATAAATAGTGAGCCTCAGAAGAGAGAATCGAGCAAGACTTTCATGGATTTGTGAATGCAACAACCTGTCAGTTACTGATTACTCGTTCACTGTATTTTGTGTAATAAACCTATAGTACCTAAATGAGGACAATGGAATTGTCCTTTTTCTATAAATAGTGAGCCTCAGAAGAGAGAATCGAGCAAGACTTTCATGGATTTGTGAATGCAACCTGTCAGTTACTAATTACTCGTTCACTGTATTTTGTAATAAACCTATAGTACCTAAATGAGGACAATGGAATTGTCCTTTTTCTATAAATAGTGAGCCTCAGAAGAGAGAATCGAGCAAGACTTTCATGGATTTGTGAATGCAACAACCTGTCAGTTACTGATTATCCGTTCATTGTATCTTGTGTTGCAAACCCGAAAATACTCATTGTGCTTTTTTTCCTACTTTCTCTCTTAACTCAAATTCACAAGTTACAACATCGTCATATATTAACAGTAGTCTCACCATGTTCATTTAGTTTACAAAACTTTTATTCTTCCTTTTTTAGGTGATAGTGCTGGTGGTAACCTAGCAGCAGCTGTAGCGCTTCGCCTGGCAGTAGAGACAGATTTACCATCCGTAAAATCCCAAGTTCTTATCTATCCAGCTCTCCAAGCTTTTGATTTCCGGATGCCATCAATGATGACACGAGAAATTCCTGGATTCTTGACTCGGAAATCAATGGCAGAATACTGGATAATGTACTATCAAGGATATATCGATAATATCGAGACATTTTTGTCCAACAATCATACTTCGAAGCACTTGAAGTCTTCTGAATATGCTGATGGAGTTAGCCACAATTTTCTTCCGGAGGAATTCCGGAAAGAGCTTGCAGAGAAACCGCAGAAGAATTTCGGTGATGATAAATTTTCCGAGTCATTTGAGTCAACACTTTTGAATCCGTATTTTTGCCCACTCATGGCTCAGCGTCTGGAAAAGTTGCCGCCAACCTTTATGGTCACCGCCGAGTATGATGTACTGAGAGATGACGGCTTTATATACGCTAAAAGACTTGCTAAAGCCGGGGTGATGGTTGAACACAAACATTTTGAAAATTCATTTCACGGTTTTATCTCCGTAGATGACAAAAAGGGTCAAAAGAGATTTCTGGTTGAGTTAAGTAAATACTTACATAAGACTATTTAAATGATGGTCTCAAACACACACACGCACGCACATACGCACACGTATATATCTAATTAAAGCGGACGGGGGGGGGGTCAAAATTCACATACTGGACATGTAGCTGAAAAAGAGAGTCCCCTTAAAAAAAATTGGATGCTATTCACAGAATTGCTTCCCGGACTCCTGCCTTAAAAAACCCTAGGCGGTGATAGCTGAAAAATCAACCCATCCCACGAATGAAGTCCCTAGCTGGATGCCTGTTGAAAAAAAAAACAACCAGTGCTTAAGGCATTTTTCTCGAAAAGTTAATGCGATATTTACCCCCTCCAGTCTTTTTTCGACAAGTAAATGTAAATATTTTAACCCTCCCCCTCTTTAAAATATTTTTTGTGGGGGGGGGGAACTAAATATTTTCATTTACTTGTCGATAGAAAAAATAATTTGTTGATAAAAACGCCCTCAATCCACTAAAAGAATTTTTTTTTTGTATTTTCATTTTTATCTTAATTTTTTTTTTTCGACAATCAATTACAAATAAAAAATCAAAACATTTTTTTCTGTATTTTTATTTTATTTTAATATATTTATTTCCAACAATCAATTACAAATAAAAAATCTAGATATTTAGATATTCTTCATTCGTAGAGTGGGTTGTTTCTTCAGCTATCACCGCCTAGCGTTTTTTTAAGGCAGGAGGCCGGGATGCAATTCTTTGAATAGCACCAAAAATTGTGATATTTTAAAATGTATCTGATACCACTAAAGTAGATGGCTTCATTCCTGAAATGAGGTAACCAAGCGAGTACATGGTACTATTAGTATTTATATAATTTAACCATTGAAATTCTTTTTGACAATAACAAAACGAATAAAATTATTCTAATCAATTATTATTCTGATAACTCCATTGTAACCTATTAGATTTCCATATGTCACGGTTGAATGAGTTGTATATCTTTATTAAATTATAAAATAACTTTATTAATTAAGTTAAAAGTTAATAGAAACAAAGACATTGTGACATGAATTTAAAAAAAATGAAATAGTTTATTATAAATTATTTTAATTGATTATCTAGATCAGAGATTTTCAACCGGTGTGCCGCGACACACTAGTGTACCGTGAATCTTCCGTGGGTGTGCCGTGAGTGTTGAGGACGGTTGATCATCCTCTTATATTTTTATTCTATTACTTTAATATTTTTGGTTTTAATTTAATATTTTTTGTTTTAATTATGCTACACTTGTAGCCCATTTTAACTATTCATTTTCTTTTAAAATTTAAATGATAAAATAATTATATGTTTATATACTGATGGTGTACCTCGATCAATTTATTGCCGAGCTCACTGTGCTGCGAGATGAAAAATGTTGAAAAACTGTGATCTAGATATATAAATGATTTATTTATATTATATCTACATCTTGATAATAGATGTTATGCTTAAGTAATAGGTCCAATAGGTACTTTTCACAATATCACAATTTTTCATTAAGAGACCCTCCCCCCTCCCTTTTTGGCATACATGGCTGGTACGTAAACTTTGACCCCCACCCTGCTAATTATATAATTCCTGGTTATGGTTGTAAGTTTGTCAATCAAGACAGACTCCTGTCATAACTTAAAGAGAGAGAGAGAGAGAGAGAGAGAGAGAGAGAGAGAGAGAGAGTGTGTGTGTGTGTTAAAGAGAATCAGAGAGAGAGAGAGTGGGTTAAAGAGAGTCAAAGAGAAAGAGTTAGTCATTGAGATAGAAAGAGTTAAAGAGAGTCATAGAGAGAGAGAGAGAGGGGGGAGAGTGTTAATCATTGAGGGAGAGAGAGTCAAGAGAGAGAGAGTGGGTTAAAGAGAATCAAGAGAAAGAGTTAGTCATTGAGAGAGAGAGAGAGAGAGAGTTAAAGAGTCAGAGAGAGAGAGGGGAGTTAAAGAGTCATTGAGAGAGAGAGAGAGAGGGGGAGTGTTAATCATTGAGGGAGAGAGAGTGTGTATTAAAGAGGATTGGAGAGAGAGAGAGAGTTAAAGGGAGTCATTGAAAGAGTGAGTTAGTTGAGTTATAGAGAGAGAGTCATTGAAAGAGAGAGGGAGAGAATGTGTTAAAGAGAGAGAGAAAGAGTTAAAGAGACATTGAGAGAGAGAGAGAGAGAGAGAAAAAGAAAAAAAAGATCAAATGTTTTTTCAATAGATTGAAAAGATTTGAAAATAATTCAATTCCAATAAAAATTTATTCAAGTTCCTTTATCTTATTCAGTTTATTTTCTAAAAACATTTATCTTAAGAGAAATTAAAATATTTACCATATATACTCGCATATCATGAAACCTTCAGAGACTCCCCCCCCCCTCCACTTGTCTTAGATTTGGGTTTAGTAATTTGATATTCTTGTGTAACAGAAAAATCTATATATCAGTGTGTATTTTGGAATTTAACTCTTTGCCTACCAAATTTCCCCCACGGCTCTACCAAATTTTCTTGGTATTTTTTATCTGTATGATGAGAATTTTTCAAAGTTCACTATCTATTCTCCTCAGAATTCATTCTATTCAAATAAAGTACTATTATTATTGTAATCTGAGTCCCTTTGCTCCATTGTAAGTGATATGTACAAGAGTTGCTGCCAGTGGTTTATGGTAGGATCACAGTGATGGAAGAGCTTCTGTGAGCTGTTTAAAGTAGGCAAAGAGTTAAAGACTTAAAATATCCTGATGGTTCTATCGAATACAAATAATCTTTAAACAGATCTATCAGATGCATAGATAAGACCCTAACAGATATTAACACTCTGGGTCATACGAGCGATACAACCTTTTGGTGTGTAAATCGCTAAGACCTAGGCCAATTGGTACACCTCCAATTTCCATTTACAAAAGTCAACAAATATTTCGTTTTCTTTGTTTAATGGCATATCAAGCTTTGAGGGTTATTTAATACCAACACTATCTGGTAATCCTTAACTTTTTCCTCATAAATTCCTACCATAAAATAGACTGAACCCTCATTTTATGTCTGTGTTTTTCCAATAAATGTTTCATTTTTCTTGCACCCATTATTTTACAATACTAGATTCCACCACTCATGATCAGGAGGTTGCGAGTTCAATCTCAAGTCACACGCTATACCCCTATCATGCAGGCGAGTATAGTAGTCATTATACCCCAGGGACTCCCCTCAACAAATAGTCCTGAATAGTATTGAATGGTATTCTAGTATATATGGTATCTTAATTTTTTTCAGGTAATAATTATTTTATGATTTGTAAAAATCTGAGTCGCAGTCACAAAGTTATTTACAATTCCTTTTGCTAATGTAACATTGTCTCTATTTGTCTAACTGAATTTCTTAGGGTTGCTAACCTGAAAAATAAGATGACACCAAAATTTAAACTTTAATTGTATTTTTATTTACCAAAATGACTTTCTTAGGGTTGCCAACCTGAAAAATAAAATGACAGCAAAAATTTAAACTTTAATTGTATTTTTATTTGCCAAAATGACTTTCTTAGGGTTGCCAACCTGAAAAATAAGATGACAGCAAAAATTTAGACTTTAACTGTATTTCCATTTGTCAAACTCGCTTCCTTAGGGTTGCCAACCTGAAAAATAAATGACAGCAATAAGGTATCGGATTTTGACCGATTAAAGGGAAATTTCATAGAAAATATCATAATATTCTTGCATTAGTTTTTTTAGTTCATTGTATATTCCTATTTTCATTTTATGGAGTTTCAAAAAAAAAAAAAAAGTTTTTTGAGATTTTGTGTTCCAGAAAGAAAGAAATATTTAACAACACAGATTTTAGTTGTTAAAGATATGAAGAATTTAAAAAAAAAAAATCATTTGTGATGATTTAGAAATTCTACCGGATACCAATGTCCACTTGGTGTTTTTTTGTTTTTGTTTTATGTCTAATGTCAAATTGAAGAAATTGCTGAAATTATTGAACAAATATTGGTAATCTGAACATTAGCTACATAAATGAGAGTAACCTCACTTTGTTTCTTTCACTTTGAGGAAGTCTTATGTTTTGGTCAGCCATTTTCATTTCATCGTAAACCTACACTGAAATTATGAATTTGTTCAAATCAATACAACTGCATGTTTTAACATGAAAATATCATAAAATGTGTTCTTAATAACAATCAAGTTCATTTCAAATAATGTGCAAGCACAATTAAGAACACATATGGTGAAATGAAAATGTCCGACTAAAAGTGAAAGAAACAAAGGGAGGTTACTCTCATTTATGTAGCTAATGTGCAGATTACCCAAATATCTTTATCGTTAGTTTCTGAAATATATTATTTCTTATGTGTAAACAGATCATGGAATTATGGTGCCAAATATATTTTTCAAGAATTATTGTTTGTGTCTGCTGAGGCAGCAAAAGATCAAGCACTAAATGGGGTAAAATAATTACTTTTTTTTTTTTTTTTAAATGTGAGGAAAGGCAAATAATGTATATGAATATTAACGCTGTAAATATCATTTAAAAAAAATCCTGGAATAAAACTTTCAAATATTCTAAAAATTGTTGTTTTTTTGTCTCCGATTATTCTTTACTTTTTCTTAAAGTAAAAAGGTGGGAGGAGTCCGTGTCTCATAGTGGGAGTCCCTGTCTCATAGTGGGAGTCCCTGTGTCATAGTGGCTAACGTGCTGGACTTGGACATCATAAGCAAAAAACCTGCATTCCATGAATAAGTGTTTAACAGTCAAAGGTGTTTGACATGTTTCACATTGTGGTTGTTATTCTTGTTTGAGTATATAGCAGTGCATTAGTCTTGTGTGACCATTGTGTAATCGGGACACAATGACTTGTTCCTTTCTAGATTTCCTTAAAGTTGGTCTCCAGTCTCCCAAATTGGGTTTGATTAGGAAGAGTTTATTGTGGATGTTGTTATTCCAGCATTGTTGCCATTTTGTATGAAGGAATCTATTCATTTTAGGTTTCAAATCACATCAGAAACCGTTAATTTAATGCAAACAATATGAAAGATCTATTTGAAAGTGTCAACATGGAGGATATTTTGTCCTTTTTGAGGGAAATAAAATTAGGAGATAATTCACTTGCATTTACAATTATGTTAAGCATTAGATAACCCATGATGGTTGATATGCTGTTAAACAAAGAAACCAAACCAAAGTACTGAGGTGAGTCAAAAGTTTTGCAATGTTTTAACGTGCTAGTTTGTGGCGCATATATCACGTGACTGGAGGTGCATTATTGAAATGGTTAGAGTCGTAGGAAATAGACTCGTTGATTCAAGTTCAAATCCTGGACAAGGCTGTTTGCATTTCACATAGCGCTAATACTCTTGGGAATGGCATGCATCCAACTATTCTCCCTCATAAACCTATGGATAAATAGCAGGACAGACTGGGCTCTTTAATCTTGGCTAGATAACCAGTCTAGGAGAAGGAAAACTCTGAATTCAAATCTGTTAAAGAAACTTACCTTGTGTCACATCCTGCTCATGCAGAGGCGTTGATATATATATATATATATATATGCTCCCAAATTTCATGTTTGAGCACTGGAGGGGAGACATTAGTTGACCTTTCACCGTTTAGCGTAAAAGCAGATACTCGCCTGGTGTTTACAGAGTGGAGTTCCCTGGTGATTGTAAAAAACATACATTCTGTAAGTTTATCAATAAATTGTTCACCCCATGGCTGACAGTTCCTGATAGCCAAGAGGGCAAGGAGCTCGACGGACAAAAATTCTGTTGGTTTTTGTAACTGGCTAGAGGTAGCTGTTAAAAAGCTGAGCAGCATTGGTGAGAAGTTAACTTCGGAACACGTGTCAGTGGATGACTTTTTATTATTATTATTATTTTATATATATATATATATATATATATATATATATCAATATATTTTTGAAGGCGAAATAATGCAAATTTATGTTTAAAAACATATTTATTTAATTTTTAAAAAATTTTTTTTTTGTTCCCTTAATATTTTCAGGCTATGCCCATCTTCAGAGAGTTGAAAAATTTTTTTTTTAAATTTCATCTGTATTTGTTAAACTTATTTCAAAACATCCCGCGAAACAAGACGCCGCACGGGATCTAATGGAGTTTCACTATCTTTGCTGAGCAGAACTTTACAATCTTTGCCGAACGTTTGCATTTACATTAAAACATTCAACGGATTAACATCACAGTTGAGTTTAACAAATACAGATGAAATTTAAAAAAAATTTTTCAACTCTCTGAAGATAGGCATAGCCTGAAAATATTAAGGGAACAAAAAAAAAAATACAAAAAAAATTAAATAAATATATTTTTAAACATAAATTTGCATTATTTCGCCTTCAAAAATATATTATTACATTTTAATTAATGCTTCTAATTCATGCTTGATTTTGAATTCAGCGTTTGTTGTTTTCCGTTACTGCATTTTTGGGATTCTTACTCCCCCTTTTTAATATAATCGGCAACTGCCATTTTATTAACCATTACAGATGAATGTGCAAATTATTATTATTATTATTATTTACTCCTTTTGAGTTTTCACATCAGCATTAGCTGATGGTCTTTCACTGGAGTCTGAGTGACAGCAAGTCTCCTCAGGTCTCCAGGACTCTTCTGAGTATTCTGGCAGATTGCAGCAGTGCAGTGTTCTGAATGGTTTCAATCCTTCCTCTGATTTCCAAACTTTCCAAACCCTTTTCCAATCCTTTTGGGATCGTTCCAAGTGCACCAACTACAATTGGTATCACTTTGACTTTCGTATTCCATAACTTTTTCAGTTCTCTGGCAAGGTTCAGATATTTGTCCATTTTTTCATTTTCCTTTAGCTTCACCCTGTGATCTGCTGGCACTGCAAAATCCACCAGTTGAAAAGTTCTTTCTTTTTTGTTTATCAACACTAGGTCTGGTCTTCTTGCTGGGATAAGGTGATCCGTTTTTATTTCAAAGTCCCAGAGAATATTATGTGTTTCATTCTCAAGAACAGATTCTGGTTTATGCATATACCATTTTGTTGTGTGGTCAAAATGCAAGTTTGTTGATTCAAAAACTTTATGCTTTATGAGTTCGAACTGATCCATAAATCAAAAAACGTTTGTTATGCAAAGTGTGAAGGTGTTGCATAATGTGGCAGCATAGATTATTGGCAACACCCTGTAGGAGAATTCTAAGGGGCCAGTGTTTTCATATAATGGAAAGGAAAACCACTGGACAGTTAGAATCTTGCAAGTCATGTGAGATTTAGTTAGTTAATCAGTTTTGCAGTGAGACCTCAAGTGGGACAGATGTGTCCTACTTTGGTTGTGACTCTGCACAATGAGTTAGTAAATGGGCAAATAAAACCTTTGATCAAAGCAATAAGCCTTGTTAATTAATTACGCATGCCCTTATTTAGAAGGCCAGACAATGTAGAAAGAAGCAACAAGAAAGAAGAACCTATGCGATCACATCATGGCTGAAATAGAAAGAGAAGAAGAGAAACCAGACTAGGTGATCACATCATGGCCGAAGTGGAGAGGAAGATAGAAAGTAACAACCAAGTAAATAAACGACTCTATCTGTCACTCTCTCTATGTTGGTCCACTCATACTCTCTCTATCATAAGAACTCTTGTTTATGTATCCGACAACAAAGGGGTACGTAACAAAGGCACAGAAATTTTGATGTTAAAGTATATTAAAGGAGAAGAAAACTCTGATGTAGAACCTGTGGCATCAATAACATCCAGTAACATGAGTTTGCTCTTCTTTCAAAAATATTTTAGGAAAATTCTCGAAATTCCACACAATGATTGAGTTTGTGGAGGACGCTATTTTATGTATGGTTTTCAATTGCACCCCACTCTAGCCATGTGGCGATACGTAAAATGGCACACAAGGTTTTCAATTGTACCCCGCTCTAGCCATGTGGCGATACGTAAAATGGCACACGAGGTTTTCAATTGCACCCCACTCTAGCCATGTGGCGATACGTAAAATGGCACACAAGGTTTTCAATAGCACCCAACTCTAGCCATGTGGCGATACGTAAAATGGCACACAAGGTTTTCAATAGCACCCTCTAGCCATGTTGCTATACGTAAAATTGCACACAAGGTTTTCAATTCACCCCGCTCTAGCCATGTGGCGATACATAAAATTGCTCACAAGGTTTTCAATCGCACCCCACTCTAGCCATATGGCGATACGTAAAATGGCACACAAGGTTTTCAATTCACCCCACTCTAGCCATGTTTCTACACGTAAAATGGCACACAAGGTTTTCAATTGCACCCCACTCTAGCCATGTTTCTACACGTAAAATGGCACACAAGATTTTCAATTGCACCCCACTCTAGCCATGTGGCGATACGTAAAATGGCACACAAGGTTTTCAATTGCACCCCACTCTAGCCATGTTGCAATATGTAAAATGGCACACAAGGTTTTTAATTGCACCCCGCTCTAGCCATGTGGCGATATGTAAAATGGCACACAAGGTTTTCAATTGTACCCCACTCTAGCCATGTGGCGATACGTAAAATGGCACACAAGGTTTTCAATTGCACCCCACTCTAGCCATGTGGCGATACGTTAAATTGCACAGAAGGTTTACAATTGCACCCCACTCTAGCCATGTGGCGATACGTAAAATTGCACACAAGGTTTTCAATTGCACCCCACTCTAGCCATGTTGCAATATGTAAAATTGCACACAAGGTTTTTAATTGCACCCCGCTCTAGCCATGTGGCTATACGTAAAATTGCTCACAAGGTTTTCAATCGCACCCCACTCTAGCCATGTGGCGATACGTAAAATTGCTCACAAGGTTTTCAATCGCACCCCACTCTAGCCATATGGCGATACGTAAAATGGCACACAAGGTTTTCAATTCACCCCACTCTAGCCATGTTCCTACACGTAAAATGGCACACAAGGTTTTCAATTGCACCCCACTCTAGCCATGTTGCAATATGTAAAATGGCACATAAGGTTTTTAATTGCACCCCGCTCTAGCCATGTGGCGATACGTAAAATGGCACACAAGGTTTTCAATTCACCCCACACTAGCCATGTTGCGATACGTAAAATGGCACACAAGGTTTTTAATTGCACCCCACCCTAGCCATGTAGTGATACGTAAAATGGCACACAAGGTTTTCAATTGCACCCCGCTCTAGCCATGTGGCGATATGTAAAATAGCACACAAGGTTTTCAATTGCACCCACTCTAGCCATGTGGCGATACGTAAAATGGCACACAAGGCTTTCAATTGCACCCCACTCTAGCCATGTGGCGATACGTAAAATGGCACACGAGGTTTTCAATTGCACCCCACTCTAGCCATGTTGCTATACGTAAAATGGCACACAAGGTTTTCAATTCACCCCACTCTAGCCATGTGGCGATACGTAAAATGGCACACAAGGTTTACAATTGCACCCCACTCTAGCCATGTTGCTATACGTAAAATGGCACACAAGGTTTTCAATTCACCACACTCTAGCCATGTTGCGATACGTAAAATGGCACACAAGGTTTTTAATTGCACCCCACTCCATCCATGTGGCGATACGTAAAATTGCACACATGGTTTTCAGTTGTACCCTCTCTATCCATGTTGCTATACCTAAAATTGCACACAAGGTTTTCAATTCACCCCACTCCAGCCATGTTCCTACACATAAAATGGCACACAAGGTTTTCAATTGCACCCCACTCCAGCCATGTTGCAATATGTAAAATGGCACACAGGGTTTTTAATTGCACCCCGCTCTAGCCATGTGGCGATACGTAAAATGGCACACAAGGTTTTCAATTCACCCCACTCCAGCCATGTTCCTACACATAAAATGGCAAACAAGGTTTTCAATTGCACCCCACTCTAGCCATGTGGCGATACGTAAAATGGCACACAAGGTTTTCAATTGTACCCTCTCTACCCATGTTGCTATACGTAAAATGGCACACAAGGTTTTCAATTGCACCCCACTCTAGCCATGTGGCGATACGTAAAATGGCACACAAGGTTTTTAATTGCACCCCACTCTAGCCATGTTGCGATACGTAAAATGGCACACAAGGTTTTTAATTGCACCCCGCTCTAGCCATGTGGTGATACGTAAAATGGCACATAAGGTTTTCAATTGCACCCCACTCTAGCCATGTGGCGATACGTAAAATGGCACACAAGGTTTTTAATTGCACCCCACTCTAGCCATGTTGCGATACGTAAAATGGCACACAAGGTTTTTAATTGCACCCCGCTCTAGCCATGTGGTGATACGTAAAATGGCACACAAGGTTTTCAATTGCACCCCACTCTAGCCATGTGGCGATACGTAAAATGGCACACAAGGTTTTCAATTGCACCCCACTCTAGCCATGTTGCGATACGTAAAATGGCACACAAGGTTTTTAATTGCACCCCGCTCTAGCCATGTGGTGATACGTAAAATGGCACATAAGGTTTTCAATTCACCCCACTCTAGCCCTGTTCCTACACGTAAAATTGCACACAAGGTTTTCAATTGCACCCCACTCTAGCCATGTTACGATACGTAAAATGGCACACAAGGTTTTTAATTGCACCCTGCTCTAGCCATGTGGTGATACGTAAAATGGCACATAAGGTTTTTTCACCCCACTCTAGCCCTGTTCCTACACGTAAATTGCACACAAGGTTTTCAATTCACCCCACTCTAGCCCTGTTCCTACACGTAAAATGGCACACAAGGTTTTTAATTGCACCTGCTCTAGCCATGTGGTGATACGTAAAATGGCATAAGGTTTTCAATTCACCCCACTCTAGCCCTGTTCCTACACGTAAAATTGCACACAAGGTTTTCAATTCACCCCACTCTAGCCCTGTTCCTACACGTAAAATGGCACACAAGGTTTTTAATTGCACCCTGCTCTAGCCATGTGGTGATACGTAAAATGGCACATAAGGTTTTCAATTCACCCCACTCTAGCCCTGTTCCTACACGTAAAATGGCACACAAGGTTTTTAATTGCACCCCACTCTATCCATGTGGTGATACGTAAAATGGCACATAAGGTTTTTCAATTGCACCCCACTCTAGCCATGTTGCTATATGTAAAATGGCACAAAAGGTTTTCAACTGCACTTATCATTGTGATCTGACAAAAAGCTATGCTTTCAGCGTAACTTGACCGTAAGTCCAATTCACATGATTTTGGGGATCTGTTTCATTATACCGAATGTCGCTTACCGGAAAATGATTTCACTGAACATGATTACACAAAAATAATTGCTTTTGATGATTTGTCTGAATCCTGGTAGCTGAGCAGTTTACGACATGCAATACAAATAACTTGCATACAGTTATATCGTTTTAAAGTATTCCCATCTAATATTAATACTTTTCAAGCAGATTTCTTTTTATCTATAGATGGGACACTAACAGTTACTGGTAATCTGAACATTAGCCACATAAATGAGAGTAATCTCCCCTTGTTTATTTTACTTTGAGGAAGTCATATGTTTCGGTCAGCCATTTTCATTTCACCATAAATCTATACTGAAAATACGAATTTGTTCGAATCAATACAACTGCATGTTTTAACGCATTATTTGAAATGAACTTAATTGTTATTAAGAACACATTTTATGATATTTTTGTGTTAAAACATGCAGTTGTATGGATTTGAATAAATTCGTATTTTCAGCAACGGTGAAATAAAAATGGCCGACCAAAACATATGGCTTCCTCAAAGTGAAATAAACAAGGGGAGGTTATTTTCATTTATGTAGCTAATGTTCAGATTACTCAATTACTACCATTCCAAGTCAGAGTGGACTTTGGAATAATGGTAACGATCGAGTGGTTCCACATTTTCCAGCGCACCGAAATTGGAGCCACTCCACCGGTTGCAGTGTTATACACAGGGCACCTGATTAGAATGATAAAACTGTCCCAAAAGAGACGCACAGTAGAAACAACTGTTGGGATGAGAGAGGTGAATGTACGTTGTTGATATTTCTTCCTCAACGTTACGAAGATAGTGTTGAGATTTTTGGTTATATAAGGTGTGTGCTAGTTGCCCGCTCCTACTTATAAACTAGGCCAGAATCATGTGATCTATCTCTTGGCCAATCACTAGCAGTACTCTGAGGTTGATACAATACTTAACCCCGGCCCTACTGGTCATAATTACTGTGACACTCTTTGACGACGGACATAGGATTAAATCACTGGACCTTTACCAATACGTAGGATAGGACTTATACGCTTACCAAAGGATTCAATAAAACAGGACTTTCTTTAAGCCCTTTTCAACTGGCCAAGGATGGCATTTAAAAACTTTACAGATAGAAGAACAATTCATGACGAAAGTAATAACATTAAAATGTAGACTTTATGGCCTGCCTAAAACATAATATTTTGGTTTGGATTGGTTTGTTTAATGGCATATCAAACCCTGTGGATTATTTAATGCCAAATTGATACTCCAGTTTCCTTTATAGGTCTATTTTTGTAGATAGTTTTATGGATTTCTAGCTTAGCAGGTTTATTTGAAAGAAGTGAAGACATGTTAATAATAATCGTAATATACTTATCTTCTTGTTCTTCTGTTATAATTTTCGAGGCTGAATCAGAGTGTTAAACTGGATGGCATTCTCACTGAGTTTGGAATAACTTGGGAATTACTTGGGCATATCTTGCCTTGTGCCGTTTATAGTTTTTAATGACACCACATGACTCGTTTTTTCTCATGAGATGATTTATTTCATATATATATATATATATATATATATATATATATATATATATATATATATATATATATATAAAAGGTTTTATGGAGGCGCGTGGGCTAGTGGTTAGTGTCGTGGAAAATGGACTCGTCGATTCGAATTCAATTCCTAGACGAAGCTGTTGGCATTTCACCTAGCGCTAATACCTTTGGGAAAGGTATGAATCCATATATTCTCCCTCCAGCTATAGGTTAAATAGTAGGGCAGACTGGGCTCTTTAACCTTGAGGGATAACTCTGAATTCAAAATTCCTGAGGTCAGTCGTTGATTAGGTTTGTGGCATTCCTTGATGCACCAATTCTTTCCTATCGACTTTGCCAAAAAAGTGTGGAATGGTCCTACACAAGCCTTCACCACTATAAACAAATCACTGTGTTGGTTGTTCACTGGATGAACACTTATGCGTCGAAAATCGACGAGAGAATCCATTATATATATATATATATATATATATATATATATATATATATATATACCACACACTCACAGAACAACGTATTATGTGTGTGACCAGTCACTACGCGTACGCAACCTTTATACTGCCCATAAACACTCTCATACATTCAATTCACCTTCACATACATACACACATCATTTTATCCAATCATACGCATCCCATGTCTATTGAATTTTTTGAAATTTCTTTCGATTTTTTCGATTTTCCTCACATTTGAAACATCTTCACCTGATGATTGCATCGCATGAAACCAATATGGTTGTGAATGTTCCTTTGTCACCTAATAAATAAATATGTAAAACCTATATATTTATCTTATTATATTATATAACAGCTCTATTTTTATTGAGCACTCTACCAATTAATACTGCCTTTGGTACACCATTCCAGCAAAAGCTGAAATAGTGACCATCTCACACTACAGTATATATATATATATATATATATATATATATATATATATATATATATATTGTACCCTATATTGTGCATTCACGGATTATTCACACTTTCTTGGCTTACAAATAGATTTTTTTTTCTGTTTTAAGCGAACTTTTACTTATCTTTTAAAATATTTAACATAATGTGCAGAGGTCAGAGGTCAGAGTTCCCATCTGCACGAAAAGTACTTGCTGATAGAAATGCTAAGGGCAGAATTATAACTGTTCGCATTATTGGGAGCAGCGCTACCAGTGTTGTGGGACGTGTTGACAATGTGGGTGTGGGTGAGGGTGAGGGTGGACGGCCGGGCAGAAAAATGGAAATAACTTTTAGTATTAAAAAATGACCAGAGAAAAAGATGAAAAAAAAGGAACAAAAAAACAAAAAAAACAAAGACTTAAAAAAGAGAAAGAAAGAGAATATGTAAAAGAGGGTAGATAAAAAAAAGACAAAAGGAAGTGAAAGAGAAGAAGAAGAAGAAGAAGAAAAGCGAAAGAAGAAGAAGAAGAAGAAGAAGAAGAAGAAGAAGAAGAAGAAGAAGAAGGGAAACAAAAGAAAAACGTCTCCCACCCAAATAACAAACTAAATAAGTGTACAAAAAGAATTGGAATTAAAGAGAAGACACACACACACGTGCATACACACACACATACACACACAAACACACACACACGTGCATACACACACACACACGTGCATACACACACACACGCGTGCATACACACACACACAGAAGGGTGGAGTTGGGTATTAAAACTGAAAAGAAATAGGCCGTGAGAAGGGTAGAAATTTGGCAAGGGTAAGGTGGACAAAGGGTAGAGGATCAAGAGAAGAGTCTATTTTGTGGGTCATCTGTCTATCTATCTATCTATCTATTTCAAGTTGTTCATATCTATCTATCTATGTATCTATCTATTTCAGGTTGTTCACATCTATCTATCTATTTCAAATTGTTCATATCTATCTATCTATCTATCTATTTCAAGTTGTTCATATCTATCTATCTATCTATCTATCTATCTATTTCAGGTTGTTTACATGTATCTATCTATCTATCTATCTATCTATCTATCTATCTACCCCCCTCTCTCTCTCTCTCTCTCTCTCTCTCTCTATATATATATATATATATATATATATCAATCTATCTATCTATCTATTTATCTATGTATCTATCTATTTCAGGTTCATATCTATCTATTTATTTATTCACACACACACACACACACACACACACACACTCACACACACACACACTCTCTCTCTCTTCTCTCTCTCTCTCTCTCTCTCCACACACACACACACACACACACACACATATATATATATATATATATATATATATATATATATATATATATTTCAGGGTGTTCATCTCCCTCTCTCCCTTCTCTCTCCCCCCTCTCTCTCAATATATATATATATATATATATATATATACATATATTCCAATCTATCAATCTATCTATCTATTTATCTATGTATCTATTTCAGACTATTCATATCTATCTATCTATCTATCTATCTATCTATCTATCTATCGATCTCACCCTTACTTTATAGTCTATCTATCTATCTGACCCAGTCTTTTCATCTCTCTCTCTCTCTCTCTCTCTCTCTCTCTCTCTCTCTCTCTCTCTCTCTCTCTCTCTCTCCATTTGTCTATCTCTCGCTCTCATTTTGTCCCTCCCTCTCTCTCAATCTATCTCAGTCCGTTATTCAATCTCTTCTCCCCCTCTCTATCTTTTTAGGTTTGTAAATATACATAGGTTTATGTGTGTGTGTGTGTGTTTGTATGTGTGTGTGTGTGTGTTATATATATATATAAGCATATGAATATGCAACTAGACAAATGTGTTGGACGTCAGTTCGTCTGTTGCTGAATGACGAAGCAATCCTTTATTTTGCCAAACAAACACTTATTTTTCAACATAATCTCCTCCCTTATCAGCAGTGAATGTTCTTCTCATAGACCGACGAACATTATAGTGAGAACATTTCTCATAAAAATGCTATTCACTAAGTCACAAGCTATGAACTTATTGCTACACATTTATACTTGGAATATATATCGATTTGTTTAGCCATACATTTAATAGGTATTCCCGCCTAATTCATTATTAATTAATTAATTTCTAAATTAGGTACGACTCCAATAAGCACTTATTCTCCAAAAAATTATCGGCAAAAAGCCATTCTAAACAAACCTTGTTACAATATATATATATATATATATATATATACCTAACCCTCCACAAGGGCTAGATGAGACACAATATCAATGTCTTTGAATTCAGAATTTTCCTTCTAACCAAGGTTAGAGACCCTTGTCTGCACTACTATTTACCCATAGCTGGAGGGAGGCTAGCTGGATTCACACCTTTCCCAGTGGCATTTGCGCTTTGTGAAATACAAACAGCTTCGTCCAGGATTTGAACTTGGGTCGACGAGTCCATTTCCTATTAGATCACGCGCCTCCATGTTTATATATATATATATATATATATATATATATATATTAGGGACTGGCAAAATGAGCCTAAAATGCGTTTTTGACAAAATGACTTTAGCCCCCCCCCTACAGAAAATAATTTACCAAAAATCAGGGAATTATCGGATTTTAATGAAATTTTCAGTGTTTATTTATCAATGAATGATATTTATAATGCATTATTTATTTTATTTAAAAACTTTCTCATTCTTTTCTTAATTTTGACCCCCCTTATGTTGGGGGCGTAAAATGTTTTGCGAGTTGGTCATTTTCGATACTAATTACAGTATAAATAAAGAGATAAAAGACCGAACTTATGAATAGAAACAAAAAAAAAATTACGGTCGTTGTTTTATGAGAAAATAAGTACCGAAATTTTTTTTTTCCATCCCAAATGTTATTTTAAAATTGTAAACAAGCGCCTAAAACCATTGAAAAAGAGGCTGAATGGCGGATCGCGTCGAAATTGACCAAAACAACATTTTTTAAATCTATCAAAAATAAACTGCATATGTAATGATATTTTTCTTTTTTAATGATGGGCATTATGTTACTACTTATCGATTTAGACAAAAGTTTGACCTTAAATAATAGATTTAATTATTTTTAATTCGCTTTTAAAATTCCTAGCAGATGACAAAAATGCCTATCCCTAATATATATATATATATATATATATATATATATATATATATATATATACATACACGCGCGTGTATGTGTGTATATGAATATGTAGTTAAGAATTAATGTAAAAATGAATGGGATAAATAAGAAAATCTTTTCCAAAGGACTTCTCTTAAAAGAAAGAAATAATAATTTTTAAGAGAGGTCCCTAATGGAAAAGCCTTCTTCACTTCCACCGGACTCTTTATTGAAGCATTAAATTAATATAATTATTATGTAAGTTGTATATATATATATATATATATATATATATATATATATATATATATATATATAGGGAGAGAGAGACAGACAGACAGACAGACAGACACGGAGAGAGAGAGAGAGACAGAGAGACAGAGAGACAGAGAGAGAGAGAGAGAGAGCCGGGGGGAAATAGATACACATACACATATATATTTAACATTGGTTTGACAACTAGTCTAGGAGAAGGAAAACTCAGGATTCAAATGGACTTGTAAAATATATCTGCATATATTAATTGGTGTTAGAAATATTTTCGTTTTTCAATTAACTGTATGCTTTTAAAACTTATGCAATACTCTACATTTGGTATATTTTGACGACCCAGGACACCTCACATGGTGTAATGGCTAGTACACCCACCACATATATATATGTATATATATTAATTCTAATGAGTCAGATATACCAACTAATAGTTTCGCTTACTAGCTCATCAGGACAAGAATATGAGTTGCTATATCTGACTCATTAGGATTAATATTACTATTTGTTCTACATAGGTATTGAGCACTCTTTACATTTTAGCTTTAGACAAAGTTAACGACATATAATTTTTTTTTCTTCTGGTTAAGAGATATAGTGGAAATCAATTATTTTCGGTTGGTAGGACTCTTTTTGCATTTTCATTTCCAAGCAATGTTTTGTAGTATATGTTTACTAACAAATTATTTGCCGTTTTTTTTTCTTACCGCAAGGGTTTACAAATAGGATTAGTATAGCATAGTCTACTATATATATAATATATATATATATATATATATATATATATGGGAGAAATGTGAGGAGGTTAATCCGACACTATGTGGAGAAAGGTAGACAAACACGGGATGTTATGGAAAATGGATGTTTATTGTCGACGATGCAACGTTTCGGTCTGTTAGACCTTCTTATCCAAGTCTATATCCAAGTCCTGAAGAAGGTCTAACAGACCGAAACGTTGCATCGTCGACAATAAACATCCATTTTCCATAACATCCCGTGTTTGTCTACCTTTCTCCACATACATATATATATATATATAAACACTCGCACACACACACACACACACACGCATATATATATATATATATATATATATATATATGTATGTATATATATATATATATATATATATATATATATATATATATATATATATATATTTGAAGGGACAATTTATCATTCTTAAAACGCTTGATCAAATACTTTCTGGCCAAATATTTATTTTCATTTTTTTCCTCTTCTAAATTTCTTCGAGGAGCTTCAGCTGTTTTGAGACCCAGTTTATAATAACGCTTCAAAAATCACAAATATGCATCAGTGTATATATATATATATATATATATATATATATATATATATATATATATATATATGTGCGTGTGTGTGTGTGTGCATGTGTGTATATATGTGTATGTATATATATATATATCTGTAAGTACTTGTGTGTCTGTATATGTATGTATACATGTCATTGTTATTTTTTTTGTTGTGGAGTCCACGTATGCTTCTTTGTTGGTATATCTGATGAGTCTAATTTTCTGTATATATATATATATATATATATATATATATATATATATATATATATATATATTATTTTTATGGGAAAATAATCTTTTTGCTGTAATGTGAAGCATGAAGGTTAATGCATAAAATAAATGAGTCAAATGTGTAAAATTAATAATCCTCACATTACAACCAAAAATTATTTTCACATAAATATATATACACACACATATATATAACACATATATAGAGATATAACATATACACAGAAAACTCATTATATATTATATATATATATATATATATATATATTATATATATATTATCTGCGTTATTCGGACTATTGTCCTCATCTTCATTGTTATTTGTACAACGTTTCGACCGATATGCCCTTCGGCCTTCTTCAGGTATTTCTTGTCGAACTCGGGAACCTTCTTTTCGGACTCGGGAACTTTCTTGTCGTAATCGGGAGCCATCACGGAATTTCGAACTTAACCCTTTATTCAGTCCACGGGGGTATCCTGTTCTCATTCTGCTAACCATAACTGGGGTAGGAGTTGTGTTAATTATTTTTCTATGTTACTGCCTCTACTCAGGATTGAACCCGGAATTCAGAGATAACTGTCACTTAGAACTGTCGTAACCTAACTACCTTATCCACTAGGCCATGTGTCTAATTGGACACATGGCCTAGTTTTAACAAGTTTGAATTCAGAGTTTTCCTTCTCCAAGGTTAAATAGCTAGAGGAAGACTAGTTGGATTCATACCTTTCCCAAGGGTATTAGTGCTATGTGAAATGCAAACAGCCTCGTTCAAGATGTGAACTCGTCTCGCCGTGTCCATTTCCAACGACGTTAGCCATTATTTTACCAGCATGTCACGCCCTATCGACTGAGCCTGTAAGATACGCCGACTGCACCTCTACAGAGGGGTAAGGCCCCCCCCTCTCAACAGGGCAACCTGTTGGGCGTGATTGACGACCGTGATGCTTAAGGATGGAACCCTGGTGGCCGAGCAGTCCATAACATGCAACACTCCACTTTGGTCCTTACTTAGGCTAGACGGGCGGCTGGAGAGGCCCTCTCCGACCAATCGACTGGTCACGTCAAATCCTAGCACCTATATGATTGTCCAAACCCTATTACCTTTATGGTAAGCTCCAACATTTTTTATCATATATGTGCTAGAAGGCGGTGGTTGAGGATCTTGATGTCATGGATATGACGTTAAACTGATGGTAAAGTTCCAATTCTGGAGCTCCGGGAGAAAAAAGGGAAGATTTTACCTAATTTAAGCGATGGGTTGCTGCTTATGAAATTTAACATACAAATACATTTCAAATTCTCCCCCTCTCTTTCTCTCTCTCTCTCTCTCTCTCTCTCTCTCTCTCTCCCAGAGAAACTAACATATATAACGAGGAGGTAATCAAGATACATAGAGAGGGGGAATGTGATAGGCAGAATGTAAAGTAAAAATGCGGGTCAGCTTTTGATTTAATTGCAAATTACGACTAATTAGAACCAAGTAAAATTGAATTTTTTCAAACATTACTCAATCCTACAAGTAAGGAATAATTTAGTATAACTTTCGTGTCATTAAACTAAACAGTAAAAAAAGCCTTTAGAAGACAAAAGTTGATTCGCCCAGCTTTAGTATAATAATAGATATGCATATATATATGCATATATATGTATATATGCATATATATGCATATATGTATGCATACACACACACACACACACACACACATATATATATATATATATATATATATATATATATATATATATATATATATATATATATATATATCAAACTTATTGGTAAACACTTGCGCAAGATAAAATCCGGCAAATAGTTTGATAGTAAAAATATACTACCAAACTTCACCTGGGGAAAAAACGAAAAAAATAAAAGACCAAGAGGGTCGTACCAACCGAAAATAATATACTATAACACTTGCCCAAAATAAGAAAAAAATATATATATATATATATATATATAAACTGCTAGGATTATCTAGTCAGATTCTTGCCCTGATGAGCTACTAAGCGAAACTGTTAGTAGGTATATCAGACTCATTAGGTATGACTTTATATTAAACACACACACACACACACACACACACACACACACACACACATATATATATATAAGTAAAGAAATAACAAAAGACTCAGAGAATTAGCATTATAGTCTATTTCAGGGAGCTTAGATACATTGAGCTCTCAAACTGCAACAGGTTTTTTAAAAATAAAACTCTTGTGTCGTAAGGAAGATTTCTTCTCTGGACTTTTGGATTAATATATATATATATATATATATATATATATATATATATATATATATATATATATATATATATATATATATATATATATATATATATATATATATATATATATATATATATATATATATATATATATATATATATAGCTTAGGTTTATCATGAGGACTGGGACAAGGCAGAAAGCGGAATAATGTTGACAATGTTATGTAAGAAAATAAAATACTTACCTTTATATTAAACCGTGCAACGGGATAAAGATGTTACCATGTGTCATTTTTTCTTTAAAGAATAAGTTTTGATTGCCGAATAACTTCTATTACGTTCGCACTAAAAACTTTTAGCAAATACTAAAAGTAGTAGTATTAGTGACTCTAGTCGTTGTTATGGCTGTACTGATGATTTTTTTTATATAGTTGTAATTTGATTCGAGATGATCAGACGATAAATTGCTTTTGTTGTAATCATTGTAGTAGCAGTAGTAGTGGTATTAGTAATATTGTTAGTGGTAGTAGTATTAATATTATCAGGAGTAGTTGGAAAAACTAATGAAAATTATTATCAAACTTTTAGGCTGAACAGTCGTCGTAGTTGCCGTGAAAGTCGGAAAAGAAGTTTGACTGTGTCGTGTTGTTGGTGGTAGTAATTTTGAAGTTTTTAAAATGTTTTGGTTAGTTGTCGAAGAGCAACAGAAAAAAGTAATATGGCTCCTGAATTCGGGATGTTGGATCATTACAAATTGAATTTGAGAAAAGTGAAGAGGAAGAAAGAAAGGAAACGTGGAAAGAGAGAGAGATAGATAGATATAGATAGATAGAAATACATCTGTATAGAAAGTTTTGAGTGTGACTTTTAAAGAAGAAGAAGAAGAAGAAGAAGAAGAAGAAGAAGAAGAAGAAGAAGAAGAAGAAGAAGAAGAAGAAGAAATGATTCAATGAATAGGTTTTAAAAAAGGAGGAAAGAAAAAAGAAAGAAAGAAAAAAGAAAGAAAGGAAGAAAGAAAGGAAGGAAGAAAGAAAGAAAGGAAGGAAGAAAGAGGATAAAATTTGAAGATTTGTGAACATATATAAACAAAAAATAGAAAGAATTATTATAAAAAGACAAGAAGAAGAAGAAGAAGAAGAAGAAGAAGAAGAAGAAGAAGAAGAAGAAGAAGAAGAAGAAGAAGTGAGAAATGTAGGACGAGAAAAGACAGCTTTTTATTTTTATTTTTTTCTTTATCCGGTGAAACTAAATTATCAATAATGACACCTGATTTCTAGAATATTTTTAACGATATACATACAAAACAACAACAAAAAACAAAAAACAAAAAACAAAAAAAATAGAATTTCATACCTTTTCTTCTTCTTCTTTCTTTTTCTTTTTTTTTGAGGATTTCATGTATTTTCTTTACACTCGAGCCAGGACGGATTTTTATCATCAAAAATTACCGAATGTATAAGACATTTGAATCGAGACCAAAAAAACATTCTTTTTCGGTTTTAGTGTAAGACACCCGAAAGTTTATTTCCACATTTCACGGATTATACCATTAAAGCATCTGTTCCCTGTGGAACGAAGGGATATCCGGAGATCCCGTTTTGCACTTTCCGAGTTTCTTGTGTTCTTTACCAATTAAAAAAAAAAATGACCAAGAAGAACCCCGGAAATAATCTCGAAGACAATCCTGAAAATGTGGAAGAGACAATGGTTGTTTTGGATGAGGATATTATTGATCAGAATGTGCCGGTGGATAGAGGTTACGCGTGGGTAATTCTAGCAGGTAAGTACAAATTTGTTTTTTTAATAAATAACTAGAAGCGACAACCCAGCATCGCCTGGGTAGAGAGGGGGAAAATCAGGTGTATTGATTTGTTTACTTTTAGGATTTACAAATGCTGGCCATTTTTAAGTAGAATTTCAATGCTATTTCTATGTATATTTCAATTTACAAATATCTTTGAATATAAATCAAATCTTCACCATTTTTGCACAAAAAGTAAGAACCGGTGATATTTAATATGTATATATATTTATTTTGTAGTTAATTATTTTATTTTTGTAGTTTCATCCGGACATATATACATACTAACTGCCCTTTATATATGTATAAATGTTTGCGGTTGCAAAAAGTGACTTTATTTACTAACTTGAAAAGTATTTTTTAAAAAGTTAGATGAATTCTAGGTACCACCAAAATAGGTCACGTGATCAGTTTAGGCCATATTGAAGGAAAAAACGTATATATTTTTGAACTTTTAAAAAAAATCTCGCAAAAAAGAAATAACGGACATAAAGAGTTGTCACAAAAAAAAACAAAGAAAAAATAATTCAAAGATCAAATTATCCCATTGGGAAAATAATTACTCACCGTTATCTTGAAAAATAAATAAAACAGTCCAGCTTTTTACAACACGGTCAGTTTCTTTATTGATATTTTTTCGCTGAATTCTGTATTCATGCTTCTTTTACTAAAAATCTCTCGTGTTTAAACTTATGAAAATCTGCTGATATAATTATCCAGACTCTTATCTCTATAGAAAAAAAAAGTAAAACTAGTTTTTTGTCGGTTCATTTTTTCATATTTCATAAAATAAAATGGGGGGGGGGGTAAACCTCGTAAAAGTATTTCCCCTAATATATTTTAGGAAAAAACTATTTCAGACATATTTTCATCAAAATGTAAGTAATTAATTGATTTTTCATAAAACTAATAAAAAAAAAGCCTCTAGTCATAACTTGTTTTTGTTTACGTTAAGTTTCAATTGATTTAACGGTGCAAAAATGTAAACATTGTTTTTCGTTTATAATTTTCATTATTTCCGTTACCTGAAAATTTGTTAAAAATATCACCCGGAGTTTGTTTAATATTTCTTCTTTCTAATGGACAAAAGATTTTCAAGTTAATATTAACTTTTATGCAAGTTTCATTGTGTTAAATAAAAGCGGGGTTAAATTTCACGAGGAAAATTGGTGGTACCTAATGAGTTCCTTTAAAAAAAAACAAGAAAACAAATACAAAAACAAAAAAATATTTTTCTTTTTCTTTTTAGTTTGTTTATTCTCACAAATCGCAATGTCATTAATCAGCATTCATTTAATCTATTTAAACACACATACACATATAGACACACACATACACACAGACATAGACACACACAGACACACACACATAGACATACACACATAGACACACACATGCACACAGACACATAGACACACACAGACACACACATAGACACACACACAGACACATAGACACACACAGACACACAGACACACACATACACAGACACATAGACACACACAGACATACACACATAGACACACACACAGACACATAACATAGACACACACAGACACATAGACACATAGACACACACAGACATACACACATAGACACACACACAGACACATAGACACATAGACACACACACACAGACACATACACACAGACACACAGACACACATACACATAGGCACACATACACACACACACAGACACATAGACACACATGCACATAGCACATACACACAGATAGACACACACAACACAGACACATAGGCACACACGGACACATACACATAGACACAAACACACACTGACACATAGACGCAAACAGACACATACACATAGGCACACACATTTAATCTCAAATAATAAATGAGAATGTCAGTGTGTCAGTGTGTCACATTTTCCAACTTTACTCCTAGATGCCGTATCCCAACATATCATACCATTTTAGAATCAGGCCGACGACTCCATGAGCAAATTAAAAATATTCCGGGGTCAAATCCGGACCCGCAATCCTAAAATTTTGGATTCACAAATTTTAATTACTGCGATTGTTTTCGGTGAAACTTTACTTGATTTTTTTTGCGACAATTTTTTTGTACGATAACGATTTTTATAACTTGGAGATAAATTTTGAGAATGACTAGCTTAATTGCCGCCCAATATGGCGATATTTAAGCTAGTATACTATACGGCGTCCACACACACACACACACACACACACACACACGTGCGCGGAGCAGTAGAATATACTGACTGCACCTCTGCAGAGAGGTAAAATCCCTCGAATGGGGTCACCTGTTGGTCGCGGGTGGCAACCTGTGATGCTTAAGGATGGAACCCTGGTAGCTGAGCAATCCATGACATGCAACGCCCCACTTTGGCCCTTATTTTGATCAATCGGCTGGCCACGTCAAGCCCAAGCATCTATATTATTGCCCCAATCGTATTGTCCTTATGGCAAACCCCAACCTTTTTATCATATATATACTAGAAGGCTGTGGCTGAGGATCTTCATGTCTTGGGTATGATGTTAAACTCTATCTGATTGTGAGGTTCCAATCCTGGAGCTCTGGGGGATGTGGAGTACCCCTTCATCACCATTACTCCCTGTTCTGTAGTCGTGTTAGTGGTAGTACCTGTTAGGGTCCCATCTTTAGGTTAAATAGAACAAAATAAGTTCTAAAAAATGTGTTTAAAAATTGACTTTAAAAAAAATTGAGTACCCATCAAGAATGAATAAAACAAAACCTCTTCGGCATGAAATGACCCACTAAGGGTTGACATGCCGTAAAAATCCATTTTGTTTGTAGGTTTACAGATTGTCAGTTACTTCCGTTTCATTCTTTTTTCTTTTTCTTTCTTTCTTTCTTTCTTTCTTTCTTTTTCTTTCTTTCTTTCTTTTTCTTTCTTTTTCTTTCTTTCTTTCTTTTTTCTTCCTTTCTTTCTTTTTTACATCTATTTTCTACTTTTCACACCTATTCTTTTCTCTATATCTAAAAACTTGCACACAGCTATTGACTATCTGACTGTCAATAGAGCCATAGAGATATATCATCAGTTTTTTTCCGGTATATAGGACGATTGTTTAAATAAAAAGAACTGCCGTAAATCCTCGAGTATAATCCGCACTTTTTTCCCAAAATGTAAAGGTCAAAATCCCTAGTGCGTACTATATACGAGGTTAAAAATGAAAAATATTTTCTAAGCAATGTCTGAGTCTCTATTTGTTGTCCGGCAATGTTTATTCAGACGCATTTTTTCAGAGGTATAGACTCTTAAAAAGAACCCTGCGTATTATACTCAAGGGCGGACTATAATCGAGGATTAAAAGGTATGCAAATATTCGATTGCATCTTATGAGCTGGTATCATGACGAGTACGTTGTCAACTGGCATTTGAAATGATAAGCCACAAAGACAAACACCATCATAATATGTGAATTTATTTTAATAACTGACAATTAAGAGATATTGTTTGAAGATCAAAAATAAAGAAAGAAATGTTTGTCTGAATCTTTGAGATGAGGCTTGAAAATTTGTATTATTTGAATTTCTTAAAAAGGACTCATCTTTATTGTTATATACAGAACGTTTCGGAGGTGATATGGTGTAATGGTTACGGTCCTAAGAAATGGATACGGTGCATTTCACACAGCGCTTAAACTCCCTCTAGCTATGGGTAAGTAGTAGGACAGACTGGGCTCTTGAACCTAGTTTAGGCAACTAGTTTAGGAGAAGGAAAACTGAATTTAAACTTGTTAAACTTCACTTTAGAAATTGACCTTGTGTCACATCCTGCTCGTGCAGAGGGGTTAGTATATATATATATATTATATATATATATATATATATATATATATATATTATATGCAATGTTTTGGCCGATGTGCCCTCCTCTTCATGTGTTTCTTGTCGTACTCGAGAGCCTTCGTGTCGTAATCGGAACCTTCATGTCATAATTGGTGCTTTCACGGAACTTCTGAAGGAGGCCGGTGGGCACATCGGCCGAAACGTTGTGTGTAATAACAATACAGATGAGGACAACTATCCGAAATATTTGTTCCCGATTAATTTGCGTAGAGATGTGAGTGCTTCTTAAGAAATAATTTAAATATCTTACGAGACGACCCGAGAAACCGTTGTTACATCAGTCCATGATGATACTGGTGCTTATATTCAGGAAGGACTGAAGGATTATAATTAGCATGTCATCGAGAATTTCGATGATAAAAAACCCCCAAGACGCGCTCAAATTTATCATCCAGTTTCAAATTGGACAGGAAATCGCTTTATTCTTTCAGTTAGAAAAAATGGAAAAGTATCAATGGCCTGTTTCCCGGGGGTCCTTTTGCCCAAGCAGTACCTGCTCCCTTGCTTAAATGGGTCGAAAGGACTGGGTTTATTGCACAGCACCTGAAGCGCCCGTGAAGAGAATGCCGATGGAGCTATAATCTTTTGCAACCACCAAGTTTCGATTTGTGCATGGATCCCACAATAACACGACTAAATTTCTATTTTGGCTTAGTGGGAAGCTGGAAAGATAACGTATTTCTTCGGGTCTTTTAAGTGTATTGCTCGTATAACAATTTCGCTATGATGTACCGTTATATATATATATATATATATATATATATATATATATAATATATATATATATATTATAAAGTTAGTGTAGCGTGGAAATGAAGTCAACAGAGTTTGGTTACTGACAGTTTAGACTCCTGGCCGAAACACGTGTTAGTAAATCTATTCTATCCATTCAACATTTTCTTTCCTTTATTTATTTTTCCTTTCAACATATCGGATTCATTTCCATTTTCAACTTACACACACACACACACACACACACACACACACACACATATATATATATATAATATTATATATATACTTGAGACCATGTGTCACACCCTCCCCGTGCATGGGTAAATATATACTTTCACTCTCGGACTAATACCTTTGGGAAAGTATGACCCTCTTTTTCCCTTCTGATATCGATTAAATTGTACCACTGTTGTTCTTTTATAGGAATTACTTTGGCATTAAATAACCCACGAATTTAGATGTGTCATTAAACAAAGAAATCAGACCAAATGAACATATTGACGAAGGGGTTGGGTAAATGGATATTTAGGGGAGGGAAGATGGACATCGCTGGGATGATAAGAAGTTCCCTGAAAACATAAACGGTCATTGGGAGACATATATCCGAAATATCTGGAACAACAGCACAATTTTAGCGTTTCCAGGCATTTCTAGATGAGCTTTTAAAATTAAAGTCGTCGGGTTGGCCTAAAGTCGGTATCAGCCAATCAACGAGGGAATCTATCCCCTTTTCACTAGCGCTAGACCAAGGAGATTGTTTTTGCGTCTGAGGTGGAGCCATACGCCTACCATCAGCTACTTACTTTACCGCACAGATCCCTGTGCTGCTCATACGATGAGTTGGCGAGGGGCCGGTATCGAACTAGGAACCTTGTGGTTTCTAGCCGAACGCGCTATCGACTGAAGAAGAATAAAGTCAGTTCGATAACACACACACACACACACACACACACACACATATTATATATATATATATATATATATATATATATATGCAATGATATATGGCTATTACCAGCTCATTTGATGAGTTAGTGGTAGACCAATTTTTTTTTTGTATAGAGTACTCAATATCAGTGATAGAACTGTTATATATATATATATATATATATATATATATATATATAGAGAGAGAGAGAGAGAGATAGAGAGAGAGAGAGAGAGAGAGAGAGAGAGAGAGAGAGAGAGAGAGAGAGAGAGAGAGAGAATAACAGGTTATGAAAACACACAATGTTGTTAAAATGAATATATTTTTATATCCTTTTTCATTGCTAATATTGACAATATTTTGATTTATAAAGAATCATCATCAGAGCATAATGATAATTAGGTCCGTCTTTAGATGTCCGTTTTTAGATGATTGTTTATAAATCAAAATATTGTCAATATTAGCAATGAAAAAGGATATAAAAATATATTCATTTTAACAGCATTGTGTGTTTTCATACCCTTTTATTTATACATATACCGTCGGATTTATTTCCTTACTCTTAACTTGGAATTTGTTTATACCAAAAATTATTTTAATCTCGAAAAATGTATTCGAGGCCATTTAAAATGGCGGCAGTATGTTTCTAGCTTGAACAGAGGTCTGTCATCACATGGTGACTGATAAGTGCAAACCATGTGAAATCTACAGAAGAATGTGAGATGTATACGGATAAGCATGTTTTAAAAAATGTTTACAAATGGACTAAACATGGGTTTGTCACAACGAACCAGAATCAAAAAGACAAGCCATGTAGTGACTTTTCGAAACTTAACCAAATTTTCTTTTAGTCAACACATTGACTTAGACTTGTCATATCTTATCTTCTTTTTTTTTAATATAGATACTAGCAAAAAAAAAAAAAAAAAAAAAAACGCCCTCCGGGTGGTGTAAAACTTAATTTTTGAAAAATATTGCCTGAGTAAGTGGGATTTAAAATTCAATGCCAGAGAGTTTGTATCATAAGTAAGACAAATCATCAAATTTATTAAAGAATTAAAAAAACAAAAAACAATTTGAAATGGAAACTTTGTTCAGATAACTTTTTATTATAATTGGCATTTCAGTCTCGGAAGACTATAATAAAGTTTTGTGCCCCTGAAGTTACAGCGCCTCCTGTGACTGTGAATTCCAATGTTTGAAAAACATTCTCGACCACGGATGTGGCATTTGAAGGCTGTCCCTGAAGATGTTGATGTGTCGATGCTTTGTTGTCGCTGCTTTCTTCTAGACCTCTTAGCTTCATGGTGTTGCGTCAGGGTGACTTCTGACATGAACAGTCCTCTACTTTAATGTATATATAATGTATATGTATATATATACTTTAATGTAATTTATATTTAAAGTCAGATAACTTTAAATATGTATTAAAATAAAACAAACTATATATAAATATAAAGTAAAAGTCATCGGGATGGCCTATTGTTGGTGGTATCAGCCAGACAGCGAGGGAGTCTATCCTCTTTTCACTAGCGCTAGCTCAAGGAGGTCGTTTCATCATCTGAGGTGGAGTGATACACTACCATTAGTTCCTCACTTTACCCCACAGATCCCTATGCTAGTCATACGCTGAGTTGGCGAGGGCCGGTATCGAACCAGGGACCTTGTGGTTCCTAATCTAACGCTCTACCGACTGAGCAGAACTATAATTTATTAAAACTTGTTTTATGCTCAAATTTTGAGTGTATTTATTCTATGTTATGACGATTTTTTGGTAATGTGGCGTAAGCAGTAACGTAGTTTCGGTTACAGACAAATAGAGGCCGAATCACCACTATTAATAGATATAGAAACTTTTATGTTTTGTAAAAGGAGATCCTCCCTGTACATTTGATATCAGCCGAGCTCATGTATATTTCTTTGCCGTGGGTTCTATGTAATCCAGTACAAGCTGTTACATACTACTTGCTAAACTGGACGAGACTGCATGCGTTTTAATTTGCACTAACGCCCTTTTGGGCCAAAGCATGCATCTATCAATTCTCCCCACCCCCCACCAGGTATGGGTTAATAGTAGGGCTGACTGGACTCTCGAGCCTTGACACATCAACCGGTTTATGAAGTTTGCCTCTCTAAACCTCTTTTATGTGGCCGTGTCTGATAGTCAAATATTATTCCAGGGACGAGGAAGTGAAATCTGTAGTGAAGAAGTGGCTCAAAGAACAGTCACAGAATTTTACGGGGCAAGGATACATGCTCTCATTCGAAGGTGGAAAATTGGTATTGAGAGAAACGGTGACTATGTGGAAAAGTAGGGATGGGATCCACAGAGGACCAGTTTCATTTTGAGGTATGATACATGTTCCTGTGCTGGTAATTATACCTGTCCTAAACAAAATGGCATTACTTTTTTACTCACTTTCGTATATATACATATATATATATATATATATGTGTGTGTGTGTGTGTGTGTGTGTGAAGAAAAGGAAGTGAATCCGACGGTATGTAGTATATTAAGAAAAATTGAAAAACCACAGGTTTAAATGTGGTAGTTATTGCGACGCTGCCAGTTTTCGGTCCATTAATTTTTATCACCTTCCATATACCAACAAATGACCTGAAGATGATCTAATTAATAGATCGAAACACTGCAGCATCGGCCAATAAACTTACCACTCAACTCATTTAAACCTGTGTTTTTTCAATTTTTCTTAATATACAACATATATATATATATATATATATATGTGTGTGTGTGTGTGTGTGTGTTATCGAACCTGTTTTCTTCTTTAGGAATCGTATTTAAAATTTCTGTGTATCGAGAAAGTTCTTAGTTCTCATCTTGAAATGCCTGGAAATGCCAGTTGTGCTGTTGTTCCAGATATCTCGGATCTATGTCTCCTTGACATTTGCGTTTTCAGGGACCCTCATGTCATCCTAGCGGGGTCCGTTGAATATACAGTTGGTATGAATGCCAAGGCTTCCTTCTAAACCGGGTGTTATTCTATGTCGAGATTATAGTTTTAGACAAGACTGTTTGTATTTCACATTGTACTAACTCCACTGGAAAAGGTATGAATCCTACTATTCTCCCTCTAGCTATGGATTAATAGTAGGATCGAATGGGTTCTTTAACCTTGGTATGGCAACCAGTCTAGGAGAAGGAAAAGCTGATTAAAAATGGACCTTGTGTCATATTTTACCCGTTCGGAGGGGTTGGTAAATGCATACATTTATATTTACATTTTTGGTTTCTTTGTTTTAATGGCATATCAACCTTTGTGTGTTATTTAATGCTAACGCCATACTTGTAGAAGAAGAGTAGTGGTACTATTTAGCTCATAGCTGGAGGCATTTTGAGTAATTTCTTAAGGGCTTTTTGTACACGGTAATAGGGTATTAAGTATTCCTATCTAATACAAATATTTTGCAAACAGATAACCGGTACTTCTTCTCCGGGTCAGAGTGGACCTGGAAGTAATGGCTATTATGGGGTGCTCCATACTCCCAAGAATCCAGGACTGGAGCCTCAGCACTCGGTTTAGTGTAATACCCAGGAAACGTCTATTTCGCGGGGGATTCTTACCCCTCTGCAGTGGATACAGTCAGCATTTTCTAAGCTTCGCCGACTGGACGTATATATACATATATATATATATGGACAAAAGTAGACAAACACGGGATGTTATGGAAACTGGATGTTTATTGTCGACGATGCAACGTTTCGGCCATTTAGACCATCATCAGGACCAAAGCCCAGTTCTGATGATGGTCTAAATGGCCGAAACGTCTGATGATAGTCTAAATGCCGAAACGTTGCATCGTCGACAATAAAAATCCAGTTCCATAACATCCCGTGTTTGTTTACTTTCTCCACATATTGTCGGATTAACCTCCTCAATTTCTCCCATATAATATATATATATATATATATATATATAAGGATGAAGGATTTGAATAAATCCGCCAAAAATGTGGTTGAGAATAGAGGAAAGTGTGGATATAACAACACAGACAATTAAATTCAGTTGATATTTCGACTCATTATTGAATGAAGCTTTTTCGAAACTTTATTACATAAAGTTTTGGAAAAACTTTATTTTCCTTCTGCTAAATTGGTTGTCATATCGAAGATAAAGAGTTCCGCCTGGCCGACTATTTTCTTCACAACTAGAAGCAGAATTCAAACCAATTAAACAATACTTAAGTTATTACATAAAGTTTCGGAAAAGCTTCATTCAATAGAGTTGAAATATCAACTGAATTTAATTGTCTGTGTTGTTATATCCACACTTTCCTCTATTCTCAATCACACACACACACACCACACACACACACACACACACACAACACACACCACACACACACATATATATATTAATATATATAATTAGGTCGCAGCGATTGCACGGATACCCATGACTGTCTCTCTCTCACAAACTGTCATTATATATATATATATTATATATATTATATATATATATATATATATATATATATATATATATATATAAGATTTGGATGTTGTTTTTATAGAAGCAATGTTGAATAAATTATTATTTATATTTTTGCTTGAAGGCAATTATAAATGCATGTATCGCATAAAATTCGTGCGATACATGCATTTATAATTGCCTTCAAGCAAAAATATAAATAATAATAATAATAATAATATATATATATATATATATATATATATTATATATATATATCAGGGGTGGGCTTGGGAGTAATGGCAATGAAGGGGACAGAACTGGATCCTCAACACCAGATTCAGTTTAGAATCATAGCAAGGATATCCCTTTTTTGGTGGTGTCTTAATCCTCAACAGGGGATACATCTATTGTATTCTAAACCTCGCCGACTGGGCGTAGTAATTATTACTCGTGTGTTTGTTTATGTGTGTCACAAAACTGGAACACCGGATCAAATTCTGTGTCAATTTGAGCGCAATTCAATCGAAACATTTAGCACAGATTTTGGGGAGGGGGGATCAAATTCTACCCCGGGACAGAAGATTCTGAGCGCTATGAATCATTTTTGGATAGCAAATAGACTGTGGAAGATGAACCCAGTTCTGGTTGACTGGATAATACACCAACTCTAGAAAATGCAATAAAAGTGTGAGTTCTAACTATTTATAGACTTAAAAAATACTAGGGTGAGTCAAAAATTGTGCATACAATAGTAGTAGTAGTTGGTTGGATTTTACGGCATTTGGGTCATTTTATGCCGAAGGTTGTCTATTATCTATTGATTTTAACGGCATATCAACCCGTCTTGAATTATGTCATGCCTAACGTTTAGAAATTATACATATCGTGTATTTATATTTATACTTTTTACTAATTTGTTTTTAAAATGTGTTAGCATTATTGGGGATTATGTTGTATGGTATTGATTAGTTTCATGTCTATATTCTATGGTATAATTTTATTTCCCTAAAAAAAGGCAGAATGTCCTCCATGTTGACATTTTCAAATAAATCTTTCATATCGTTTGCTTTAAAATAATGGTTTCTGATGTGAGCAAAAAACCTGCATTCCATGAATAAGTGTTTAACTGTCAAAGGTGTTTGACATGTTCCACGTTGTGGTTGTTGTTCTTGTTTGAGTATATAGCAGTGCGTTAGTCTTGTATGACCAATGCGTAATCGGGACAAACTCAATTAAAAAAATTTCATATAACTCATTTTGTCCTATTTAACCCATAGATGGGACCCTAACAGGTACCACCACTCCGGGTCAGGGTGTACCTGGGTAGTAATGGTGATAAAGGGGTGTTCCACATTCACCAGAGCTCCAGAATTGGAACTTCATCCTCAGATAGAGTTTAACCTCATAACCATTACATTAAGACTCCATGTCCACGCTACCTAAACTTAAATAAAATGATTATCAATGATATTGGGCACTGTCTACCTACAAATATAGCACCCATATTATCTACAATTAATATATATATATATATATATATATATATATATATATATATTGAATAAAAAGGCCTAAATACCATAGGTATCGTTTATGGATCATTTCCACTCGTGGTATCTAGGCCCACGAGCTTCTTCAGACCACGTATACTATATAAAGATATATATCTATATAAAAAGATACGTGGTCTGAAGAAGCTCGTGGCCCTAGATACCCACGAGTGGAAATGGTCCATAACCACGATACCATGGTATTTAAGGCCTTTTTATTCACAAATAACTTTGCTCTGTTTACAATAATTAAACATTGAACTCTCATACGGAACCTGAACTCTACAACAAACTACTGGTAGAGAATAGGACCAGCCTAGAATCACCTTGTACCAAGAAACTTGGTACCACAACAAAGAAAGTATATATATATATATATAGTCATCCACAGACACGTGTTTCGACTTATCAAGTCTCTTCAGTGTGGCTAGACATTTTGTGAACTACCTACAGCCAAGATAGAACTCCGATCGATTCAGCAGCAGTCGGATATTTTAACCGCTCGGCTATCGTCACCCACAGAATGCGAAGTTTTTTAAAAAACTGTTTTAATACACATATCTGTATATTTAATGGCCGCCATAGAGTGCTCCATCCCTTTTAAGTAATTAAATGTTTTTAACAACTGCTGCTATTCAGGGAACCACATTAAAAAAACGGTTAAATCGAACTTAACAGACCTAAATTCCACCATCGTATGTCAGCCCGCCGAAAGAAAAGAAAATACCAAAATCAGGGAATTAACCGAATTTAATGAAATTTTCAGTGTTGATATATTAATGAATAAAAAATATAATGCATTTGTTATTTTATTTGAAAACTTTTACATTTTTCAGGTCAATTAACTTTGAACCACGTATCTTTGCGAATCTGTGTTACCCCTAAAATCACTACTACAGTGCACCAGTATAAATAGAACACTGGTATAGATAGAAGACTTACAAAGTTAGCGAGCTTGAGCTTGCGCTATTACGTTCACTTCCTCAGGGAAACGCGTGAACCCCTCACCCCCAGGTTAAGGTTAAATAGTACCACTACTATTCTTCTACGAGGATGAATTTGGCATAAAATAACCCACAGTGGTTGATATGCCATTAAAAACCAAGAAACCAGAGCAAACCTTATTTAAATAATTACGGGGATTAAAAAAAATGATTATATGATTTTTTTTCTTCTTCCAAGTATAACTTGTGGATTGTAGTGTAGTCACCGATGATTGCTATGTCAGTGATTACTAATCATTGGATAGGTAGGGAAAAACATAAAACACAACTCGCCTTAACGTTAGGCCTCGTTGCTTTATTCTTTCCGTCTAGTTCCTGAGAATCTGGGAATATGGAGCACCCCTTCATCACCATTGCTCCCTGGTCCACTCTGACCCGGAGTGGTAGTACCTGTTATGGTCCCATCTATGGGTTAAATAGAAAAGTTTATAAAAAAAAATTGAATATCCATTAAGAATTAATTTATTTCAAAACTTCGTCGGCATTAAATTACCCACTGTGGTTGATATGCCGTAAAGCAAACCAAAGCAAACGAAACAAAACCAGTTCCTGAGGACGAGGAAGCATGAAGAAATGGATAACGACACACGTGCGGGTCAGATTCTTTTATTCTTTTAAGAAACAGGACTCTTCTCGTATCTTTGAATCGTCCCTCGTTTGCCTCTTCGCCCCCCCCCCTTCGAAGCAGAATCAAGAAATCCCTAGTTTTATATTGAAGTTCACAGAACACCACTCACCTTATTTTCCACCTCGGGTGGGTAACATCGTCCATCCGGCCCCTGTCCCACTTAGATTCTGGTCTCGACAAAACCGACCAGAGAGGCTAAATCATGCGTATCTTATTACACCTAGCCCACTGGAGGAGATGTAAGGTTTGGTCTGGTTTCTTTGTTTTTAATGACATATCAACCTTTGTCGGTTATTAGATGCCAACGGCATTCTCGTAGAAGGATAGTATAAAATGTAAAGTCGCCGGGGCGGTCTAATGTCGGTATCAGCCAGACAGCGAGAGAGTCTATTCACTTTTCACTAGCGCTAGACTAAGGAGATTTTTTTAGAATCTGAGGTAGAGCGCCACACTTACCATCAGCTCCTCACTTTACCGTACAGATCCTGTGCCACTCATACGCTGAGTTGGCGAGGACTGGTATCGAAGCCGGGACCTTGTGGTTCCTAGTCGAACGCTCTACCGACAGAGCTAAACCGGTCCTAACCCATAACTGGAGGAGGGAAGGTATATGAGGGTTCACACGTTTCCCAAAAGTATTAGTCCGGGAGTGAACGTAATAGTAGGACTTGAGTTCAAGCCCACTAACTTTGTAAGTGTTCTATTTATACTGGTCTAAGGGTCTGAAGAAAGCAGCGGCAACATAGCACCGGCACATCAACATCTTCAGGGACAGACTTCATAATGCAACATCCGTGGTCGAGAATGTTTTTCAAACATCGGACTTCACAGTCACAGGAGCCGCTGTAACTTCAGGGGCACAAAAACTTTATTATAGTCTTCCGAGACTGAAATTGTTGCATACCCTTCTCATTTACTTCTTTCTTACTCTATTTTTCTGGCCGTCTTTAGAATCTTATAACATCTTGTCTTGGTCTGGAAACTTCTAAGGTCTGGACTTCTCTTGGGGACTTCGGGTCTGGTCTTCTATTGGGGATTTCTCTTTATCAGAAGCCCTGTGTCATTGTTAGTTTTTAGAGGTAATAACACAAGACGCCGATTTGCTTTGATCTTACTTTATTTTTAAATCCCCAACCAGACATCTGCGCAGATTAAGACGGAAGCGCGTGTAACTCGGCTGCTAGTCTCTAACTGACTGAAACTTACTTACTATCTAAACCGGAAGAGAGGGTCCTCTCTACCGGTTCTCACGGCTATCCCCGGAAGGAAGGATCAGGACAGGTCAAGCCTTGTCATTCAAATCCTTCAAGGCCATGGGCTGCAGCTTATAACGGCCATTTTGATTTCTACACTATTGCACATAAATATTAGGTATCTAATAATTATGTAACAAAAGGCTAATATAATTAAAATATTTATACTGGTGTTATATGTTAACATTCTTGTGGTCATTTTTAAGCTGCAGGTGAGAGCACTTTACAGTGGAGATCCCTTGTGCCATTAAGTTTGATCCGTGTTGAAGTAGAATCCTGTAATGCTTTTCCGTTGGTTCGTGTTTCTTGAATCCTTATGATCCTCGTGTTCCTCAGTGTTAAGCAAGAGCAACTAAACACCTTTCCACCAAGGTCTTTAAATAGTTAACCAATCACTTATTCGATCGTGTTGATTGGCCGATTCAGTCCACGCGACTCGAAGAGTCTATAATTTAAGTTGTGACCTCCAGCACAACCTTATATACCAGAAATATGGGCACCTCATGTGGTGTAATGGTTAGCAAGCTAGATTTGCAGACCATTGTTAGTGAGTTCGATTCTCACTGGGCACCTCACACGTCTTGCTTGTGCCACATCTAAGCTAAGCTTAGTAAATAACTATATACCACCAATATGGGCACCTCGTGTGGTGTAATGGTTAGCAAGCTAGATTAGCAAACCATTGTTAGTGAGTTCGATTCTCATTGGGCGTTCCATGCTTCTGACCTTGTGCCACATCTAAGCTGAGCTTAGTAAATAACTATATACCAGAAATATTCCAACATTATATAATGGCGTTTTTTAAAGTTGTTTTATAAATAGCAGCAGTAGTTAAATACATTTAAGGACGTTAGTACTCGATTCGAAATCAATCTTATTAAGTATGGGACATATATCTAAATAGCAGGACCTGTGGATATACCACTGTATGATAATTCAATTATTAAAACGTTTCATATGTTTACGTAAGAGCTGTTGCAAAATAGTTCAATATGTAAAGAGTATAATAACCTTGATTTAACTCTCTCTCTCTCTCTCTCTCTCTCTCTCTCTCTCTCTCTCTCTCTCTCTCTCTCTCTCTCTTCTTTCTTTCCTTCTTTCATATTTTCATTATGTCCGACTCAAACAGATTAAATATGTAAAAAAGTATAATAACCATGATTAAACTCTCTCTCTCTCTCTCTCTCTCTCTCTCTCTCTCTCTCTTCTTTCTTTCCTTTCTTTTCATTATTTCATTATGTCCGACTCAAACAGATTAGCGTTATCACTTCTGTATGCTCACCCCATTTCTTTATCTTTCTTATATATCTATATTTTCTGATGTATAGATGTGTAGGGCCTTGGTAATCTGTAGTGTCTGTTTGATATATTTTGTTGTTCTAATATTCTTGGGTTATCAGTGGGAAGTTTTCGGAATTTTCATGTAGAGTACGAATGCTTTTTCGTATGTTGAGTCATAGAGTTGATGTCAGAAAGATGCACAGTAAGACGTCACGACTGGGTTGTTGTGTTTAAACCAACTTACATATACATACATATATATATATACATCTATAGAAAAAAACAACAAGATGTTAAAAGTTTTGCTGACAGAAATCTGTTTCGACCAATATGAAGAGGTCTTTATCAAAGCAACATTGTAAACGGAAAGACGAAATAAATATATCATTAATCACGAGGCACAGAACGCTCTCGATCAGTACCGGAATTTTCAAAAAACATTTTTTTTCTTTTGGCCAAGTTATAGTATCAACCGATTATTTTCGGTTGGTACGACTATCTTGGTTTTTTCTTTTTTTTTTCCAAATTTGTTTTTCCCCAGGTGATGTTTGGTTGTATATTTTTACAAGCAAACTATTTGCCGGGCTTTTTCTTACCGCAAGGGTTTACCAACAAGTTTGGTATGTAACAAACATCCAAAATCTTATTTCCTTCGCCGGAGCATAGGCCTGGTTTGTTGTTATCCACTCAACGCCCGCGTACCTCATATGGTAGAGGCGTATCATTATCATTGACAGGTTTATTTCGCATGGATTATGTGGTGCATATCGGTAGCCGAGCGGTAAAGTCTCTGACTCTGCCTGCTGGGCTCCCGGTTTCGATTTCTGTCGGAGGGAAATCGTTAGTATACATCACTGATGAGACTTAATAAAGTCGAAACAGGCTGTACGATGTTCTACGTATCGCACATTGTTTGCCGAGTTCGCTTGTCATGATTATTTTCTATAATTATCGAATTTTATACGATATACGCATTGTAATTGCCTTCAAGTAAAATATAAATAATAATATATACTTTATCCAACAATGCTTCTAAAAACAAACATCCAAAATCTTATATATATATATATATATATATATATATATATATATAATCCAAAAGTCCAGAGAAGAAATCTTCCTTACAACACAAGAGTTTTATTTAAAAAAAAACTGTCGGAGTTTGAGAGCTCAATGTGTGCTCTTAATGTTAAAGTCACAGAGCAAATATATAAGTAAAGAAATAACAAAAGACTTAGAGATTTAGCATTATAGTCTATTTCAGAGCTTAGTCGGGAGAGTTAGACACTTTCTAAGCTCCCTGAAATAGACTATAATGCTAAATCTCTATGTCTTTTGATATTTCTTTACTTATATATTTGCTCTGTGACTCTAACATTAAGAACACACATTGAGCTCTCAAACTGCAACAGGTTTAAAAAAAAACAACTCTTGTCTCGTAAGGAAGATGTCTTCTCTGGACTTTTGGATTTATATATATATATATATATATATATATATATATATATATATATGTGTGTGTGTGTGTGTGTGTGTGTGTGTAGGAAATACACACACACACACACATATATATATATATATATATATATATATGAAATATTGTAGACTTACCAATTGTGTCCTCCGAATTCATAGTGTGGGTGATACCGCAGTGTATATATATATATATATATATATATATTATATATATATACTCATTTTTTTTATTGTCCCATTAATCCAGTAAAATCAGCGATGTAAATCTTTAATGTATATATATATATTTATTTAAGAAATGGGTATAAAGTAACCTACTCGAGTTTCTTCATCTGAATCGTCAGGGTTACATCCGATTAATTAATCGAGTTTTCGATTAATACCACGTATGTCTGTTGAAACGGGTCTTTTCTTAATAGATCTATTAAGATATATATATATATATATATATATATATATATATATATATATATATATATATATATTGCAGACACATACATATATTATGTATTAGGAATGTTTATCTCTTTTCTAAGTGGCTACAATAACAAACTTGCTAACTTTGGTGGCGTCTCTGCGACGCTATTATTTATATAAAACATTTTAAAGAAAAAGAAGCTCTGCTCACTAATTGTATTAACACATGGAACGATAAAATTCCTATCTCGACTTCTGTCCCCGGCCGTATTACCAAAGGATTTAACCAGAATTAATACCATTATATATATATATATATATTGATGAAATTATTACCTATAGTGCGACATTCTGATTTAATATCAACATCAGGAAAAATGTGAATGTTAATCATTTGGTGAAATGAGAAACGTCAGTACAAAAAACATTTAATCGATTTAAAATAACACCGCTCATTAATTGCCTTTAATTCAAGGCATTTTCGTTTCGTCTCTTTTCTAGTAATTACTTTTCAATGAAACGCACAAAAGAGGTAAATCTCCATTCCGTATTTTTTAAAAAGCTTCTCTTCGTCTCGATTTTATTCTCGGTATGGCCAACATTTTCAGTACGACAGCACTTAAGCTGTTTTTATTAAAAGTTTTATAAAAAATTATAAATTGTCAAGTATTTTATTTTATTTCCTTAAAAACTGAGCCCAAACTATTTTTTCTATGAATTTCTTAATTGTAACAATGAAATGAATCATATTACAAAAAGTGTGTGTAGCTCTGTGTGTGTGTGTGTGTGTGTGTGTGTATTACAGAGAGACAGAGAGACAGAGACAGAGAGAGAGATTTTTCTTAAGAACTGAGCCTAAACTTATGTATAAATATTTTTCTATGAATTTCTTAATTATAACAATGAAATAAATCACATTAAAAAGAGCATATATATATCTATATCTATATCTCTCTCTCTTCTCTCTCTCTCTCTCTCTCTCTCTCTATATATATATATATATATATATATATATATATATATATATATAGAGAGAGAGAGAGAAGAAGAAAAAAGAGCAATATATATATATATAAAAGAATATATATATATATATATATATATATATATATATATATATATATATATATATAGAGAGAGAGAGAGAGAGAGAGAGAGAGAGAGATAGATAGAAAAAAGAGCAAATATATATATATATAAAAGAGCATATATATATATATATATATGTAGAGAGAGAGAGAGATAGAGATAGATAGATAAATATATATATACATATATATAGAGATAGATAGATAGATAGAGAGAGAGAGAGAGAGAGAGAGAGAGAGAGAGAGAGAGAGAGAGAGAGAGAGAGAGAGAGAGAGAGAGAGAGAGAGAGAGAGTAGTTGCACGGTTCTATAGGTTCAAGTATTCCTATCTAATACTAATAATCATATGGTTTCAAGTAACTATTTCTATTTAATAATGATAATTTGTTGTTGCACAGTTATATGGTTTCAAGTAACTATGATAATAATCCTTAGTAAACAATTATAGCTTCAAGTAACTATTTTTAATGCAAATAATTTATAGTTATATTTACAAAGTGGGGAGACAAAACTAATAAAAAGAGTAACAGATTACAGTTACAGAAGAGATTAGAGAAATTAGAATTAACTACTTTGCCAGAAAGAAAAATGAAAGGTTATCTAATTGAAAATTTCAAAATAATAAATGAAATTTTTAACTATGGAAGACTTTTAAAAAAAATATTTCTCCTCAAACTGGAAATTTACTGTCTGTAGTGACCTCTTGAGTAGATTAAGTATAGAGATGAACATATTGTGATATGTTAAAACACAACGTTTCGGCCGCTGTATCCCACGGCCTTCCTCAGGTGTTCCCTGTCTATCCGAGCATAGAAATGACCCAACATGAGAAATCATTTTGAATAGTTTGATTGTTGATTAAACAACAAAGAACTTTTGAAGATAACATTGAAATAATGACGTCATTGTTTTTGTCCGCTTATCAATCCTACATGCGTCACGAGAAGCATCACGATAATTAAAAAAAAATGTTTATTGGTGTTTCCTGCACAACTCAAATCCAATGATATCAGTTATTTCCCGATATTTTTATTTTTAAAGTAATTTACTTTAAAAACAAGTTGATTCAACCTTTTAATGATTGATTCGCATATTGTGTTAATCTCTATACTTAATCTACTCAAGAGGTCACTACAGCCGCTTCTTTGAGACAGTAAATTTCCAGTTTGAGGAGAAATATTTTTTAAAGAAAACGTCTTCCATAGTTAAAAATTTCATTTATTATTTTGAAATTTTCAATTAGATAACCTTTCATTTTTTTTTCTGGCAAAGTAGTTAATTCTAATTTCTCTAATCTCTCCCTGTAACTGTAATCTTTTACTCTTTTTATTATTTTTGTCACTCTTCTTTGCATCAATTATTTTGAAAGTTTCAATTAGATCACCTCTCATTCTTCTTTCTAGTAAAGTAGTTAATACTAATTTCTCTAATCTCTCCCTGTAACTGTAATCTTTTACTCTTTTTATTAGTTTTGTCCCCCCACTTTGTAAATATAACTATAAATTATTTGCATGAAAAATAGTTACTTGAAGCTATAATTGTTTACTAAGGATTATTGTCATAGTCATTTGAAACCATATAACTGTGCACCAACAAATTATCATTATCAAATAGAATTCAATGATATCAGTTATTTCCCGATATTTTTATTTTTAAAGTAATTTACTTTAAAAACAAGTTGATTTAACCTTTTAATGATTGATTCGATATTGTGTTCATATCTATACTTAATCTACTCAAGAGGTCACTACATCCGCTTCTTTTCATCTTTTCCAATGCCTTTCTCTATCTTTATCCCATCTTAACAGAATTTGTTCAACCTGCCTCATCCAGGATTTGAACGCGTGTCGCCGTGTCAATTTCCTACGACTCAAACCATTACACCACACCCCCCCGATCCCAATGCGTTATGAAGAATGGGTGTTACTTAGTCTAATACCTACAAACCTTTTCAGACTGATAACACAGTCTTCTCCTTTTTATTCATTGCAACATAATTGTCCTTTTTATTATTTGGGACAAATATCATGTTTTGGTTTTCTTTAGATATATTCAAGTAAAGATTGTTAATATTCTGTTGTTAATAGGACTTGATAAACTTCAAAGTTTTCTCTAAAACAAATTCAATATCTTAAATCCCGGAATTAGGAATAGTTACCATTTTTTTAGAGTGTAGTTATATCTCAACTCCATACTATACATATATATATATATATATATATATATATATATATATATATAAGATTTTTTTGGATGTTTGTTTATTTAGAAACGTTGCTGGATAAAGTATATATTAAATTTTTTTTACTTGAAGGCACTTACAACGCATGTATCGCATAAAATTCGATACTTTTTCTTATAGAAAATGAACTTGACAAGTGTAATCCCAGCAAAGGATGGCTCGGTGTGTAGAATACGTACAGACTGTAAGCTTAATTTCGCTAGGATGGTCAGCTGTGTACTGTGGCCGAGGCGATAAAGTGTTTCACTAGTGTTTCACTGTGTCTGCTGAAGTCCCGATTTCGATTTCTGTCGGAGGGAAATCGTTAGTATATGCCGCTGATGAGACTTAATAAAGTCGAAACAGTCTGTACGGTATTCTACACATCGAGCCATCCTTTGCTGGGATTACACTTGTCAAGTTCATTTTCTATAAGAAAAAGTATCGAATTTTATGCGATACATGCGTTGTAAGTGCCTTCAAGTAAAAATAATTTAATATATATATATATATATATATATATATATATATATATATAATATGTGTTATAATTCGCGTGGCCATTTAAGGACTGTTGTTGAATGCAGTTTTACAGTGGAGATTCTTTGTGGCATAAAGTTTGATCGTTTTTTGAAGTAGAAAGATGTAGTATCTGTTTTAATCCTTGTCTCTTGATCTGTCCTTAAAGTAGAATTTGTATCAGTGTTGATCCTGTCTTGAAGAAGAAAGCTGTATAATCGTTGTCTGTTGATCTGTACCCAAAATAGAAGTTGTATCAGAGTTGATCCTGTCTTGAAGAAGAAAGCTGTATAATCCTTGTCTGTTGATCTGTACCCAAAATAGAAGTTGTATCAGAGTTGATCCTATCTTGAAGAAGAAAGCTGTATAATCGTTGTCTGTTGATCTGTACCCAAAATAGAAGTTGTATCAGAGTTGATCCTGTCTTGAAGAAGAAAGCTGTATAATCGTTGTCTGTTGATCTGTACCCAAAATAGAAGTTGTATCAGAGTTGATCCTGTCTGTGATTCCCTTAAGCAGTCCTTTCAGCGAGTGATTTTAGGACAATTTATCAAGTTTAAATAGTAAATTACATACATGTTTGGGCATTGTTTTATTGGCGAATTCAGCCACCACTCTTTTGGAACAGTCTATGAATATAAGTCGTGGTCTTTAGCACACTTTATACCATAAAATAATCCAACACTTTGTCTTTTCCTTACCGTAATATTCAGTGTTAGGTTATCCATTAGATATCCTAATGCATGATAAGTAAACGGGTGTTACTTTGCTATACACATTGCCAACCTTGACAAGGGACAGAATATATTAAGACAGTAATATTTATATAATAATACTGGTGTTCCTACAAAATGATCTCAGGTGCTTTGGCATTGTCCCTTCCAGCTGGGAAAATTTGGCTCAAGACCGCCCTCGGTGGCGGCAGAATCTCCATAGAGGACTGTACATGTCAGAAGTCACCTTGATACAACATCATGAAGCTAAGAGGTCCATAAGAAAGCAACGGCAACAAAGCATCGGAACATCATCATCTACAGGGACAACCTACAAATGCAAAATCTGTGGTCGAGAATGTTTCTCAAACATAGGACTTCATAGTCACAGGAGGCGCTGCAACTTCAGGGGCACACAAAAACTTTTATCATAGTCTTTCGAGACTGAATTGCCAATGAATGGTGTTCCTACAAAATAAGACCATAATCATCTTGGAACACACTTTGGTTAAAAATGAGACCGTCTAAATGAGTGTCATCACCTCAGTTAAATAATGGACCATTCCATTTTTATTATAAAGAAATAAAGGTAAGAAAAGATCATGCTCCACAGAAAAAATATAAGAAAGAAAGAAAGAAAGTGGGTGAGCGTGCGGAAGGGATAACGCTAATCTTATTCAATCGAACATTATAAAAAATGAATAGAAGGAAAGAAAGAAAAAAGTGAGAGAGTTAAATCAAGGTTATAATATTTTTTACTTATTGAAGTATTTGCAATAGCTCTTAAGTAAACATATCAAACGTTGTAATGATTGAATTACCATACTGTGGTATATCCACTGGTCCTACTAGGTATATTGATAATACTGGTGTTCCTACAAAATACGACTATTATTATCTTGCAACACCCTCTGAATGAGATCGTCCAAATGAGTGTCGTCACCTCAGCTAAATAATGGACCATTTCGTTTTTATCATGAAGAAAAAATGATATGCTAAATAGAAAAAATATAAAGAAGAAAAGAAAAAAAAAGAAAGAAAGAAAAAAGAAAAAAGAAAGAAAAGAAAGAAAGAAAGAAAGAAAAAAGAAAGAAAAAAAAAGAAAAAAAAAAAAAGAAAGAAAAAAAAAGAAAGAAAGAAAAAGAAAAAAAGAAAAAAAAAGAAAAAAAGAAAAAGAAAAAAAGAAAGAAAGAAAAAAAAGAAAGAAAAAAGAAAAAAAGAAAAAAAAAAAAGAAAGAAAGAAAAAAAAAAAAAAAAAAAAATAAATAAAGACAGTAGGAGAAAGATAAATAGGGTGAGTGCACGGAAGTGATAACGCTTTCAATCGAACACAATGGAAAGATGAAAAGAAGGAAAGAAAGAAAAAAGAGTAGGAGAGAGAGTTAAATCAATATTTTTATACTTTTTACATATTGAACAATTTGCAATAGCTCTAAAGTAAACATATCAAATGCTGTAATAATTAAATTATCATACTGTGGTATATCCACAAATCCCGCTACTATATATATATATATATATATATATATATATATATATATATATATATATATTACCTGTATTTTTCAAGCTTGATTGTAGACGACTGCTACCTGGTTTAGATTATATTCAAGAAATTAAATCAACAATATATGTACCGGTTCTGCAACAAGATCTAGATAAATAGTTAAAGAAAAATTAGGTTTCTGATAAAAGTTATAAAGGTTGAATGTTGGGGTTAGGTTTTACGTAGTTTTTAGATTTCGTATTTCAGTTCAGAGATTCATTTTCATTTTTGTAATTACCGGGGAGTCTCCTTCTTTAACCTCAATTATCTCAAGTCGATATAACTCAGACCAACGCTGAGAAGAAATAAAAATAAATAAATAATCTGGTCTACCCGCAAAAATTATTCGTGTCGAGGATAAAGCATTGTTTGTTACGAGGTACCACCAATTTTCCCTGTAAGATTATTATATTTAACACAATGAAACTTGCATAAATGTTAATATTATCTTGAACATTTTTTGTCCATTCAAAAGAAAAAACATTAAACAAACTCCAGATGATTTTTTAAAAAATTTTTCAGCTTACAGAAATAATGAAAATTATAAACGAAAAACAATGTTTACATTTTTGCACCGTTAATTCAATTGAAATTTAACGTAGCCAAAAACAAATTATGACTAGAAGCTTTTAAAAAAAATTTAATGGAAAAAGAATTAATGGTTCGATTTTAACGAAAATTTCCATAATTACTTATCTCTTGATGTAAATATGTCTGAAAGTTGTTTTCCTAAAATATATTAGGAGAAATATTTTTTACGTGGTCTCCCCCTCATTTTATTTTACGGTAATATGAAAAAATGAACCGACAAAAAACGATTTTTACTTTTTTTTCTATAAAGATGAGAGTCTGAATAATTATATCAGAAGATTTTTATAAAGTCTCAATGCGATAGCTTTTTAGTAAAAGAACCATGGATACAGAATTCTGCTAAAAAATATCAATAATGAATCTGACAGTGTTGTAAAAAAACGGACTGTTTTACTTATTTTTCAAGATAACGGTGAGTAATTTCCCCCCTATCGGATAATTTGATCTTTGGATTAACTATTTTTCTTTGTAACAACTCTTTATGTTCGTTATTTCTTTTTTCCGAAATTTAAAAAAAAGTTCAAAAATATATACGTTTATTCTTTCAATATGGCCTAAACTGATCACGGGACGTATTTTGGTGGTACCTAATTATTACGTTTTAAAAGGTTTTAGTAATAGCAAGATGGCATCTGTTTGTATTATTTAGATTATTCGGACTGTCATCCTCATCTTTATTGTTATATACACAACGTTTCGGTCAATGTGCCCCCAGTAGTACTATTTGGTCTAAGCTGGGGGTTGAGGGAGTTTATACTTTCTCCAAGGGTTATTAGTTCAAAAGTGAACATGATAGCACTACTGGAGTTCGAACTCGCTTACTATGATGTTGCATTGCAGCACGTTAGCCATTACGCCACGGGAATACCTTCGATGACATCTGTGTTATGTTACGTTATCAATACTTTTTTATTATACGAAATGGCTCAAAATGGTGACTTAATACATTGGTTCTTAAAACATTCATATTGCAACTAAGTATGAAGTATTTACCTGTTTAAAATGATTGTGAACTTTATTAATACATTGCTCTTAAAATATTGATATTGCAACTAAGTATGAAGTGTTTATCTGTTAAATAATGATTGTGAATTTATTAATACATTGGCTCTTAAAATATTGATATTGCAACTAAGTATGAAGTGTTTATCTGTTAAATAATGATTGTGAACTTTATTAATACATTGGCTCTTAAAATATTGATATTGCAACTAAGTATGAAGTGTTTATCTGTTAAATAATGATTGTGAACTTTATTAATACATTGGCTCTTAAAATATTGATATTGCAACTAAGTATGAAGTGTTTATCTGTTAAATAATGATTGTGAACTTTATTAATACATTGGACTCTTAAAATATTGATATTGCAACTAAGTATGAAGTGTTTATCTGTTAAATAATGATTGTGAACTTTATTAATACATTGACTCTTAAAATATTGATATTGCAACTAAGTATGAAGTGTTTATCTGTTAAATAATGATTGTGAACTTTATTAATACATTGCTCTTAAAATATTGATATTGCAACTAAGTATGAAGTGTTTATCTGTTAAATAATGATTGTGAACTTTATTAATACATTGACTCTTAAAATATTGATATTGCAACTAAGTATGAAGTGTTTATCTGTTAAATAATGATTGTGAACTTTATTAATACATTGGCTCTTAAAATATTGATATTGCAACTAAGTATGAAGTGTTTATCTGTTAAATAATGATTGTGAACTTTATTAATACATTGGCTCTTAAAATATTGATATTGCAACTAAGTATGAAGTGTTTATCTGTTAAATAATGATTGTGAACTTTATTAATACATTGGCTCTTAAAATATTGATATTGCAACTAAGTATGAAGTGTTTATCTGTTAAATAATGATTGTGAACTTTATTAATACATTGGCTCTTAAAATATTGATATTGCAACTAAGTATGAAGTGTTTATCTGTTAAATAATGATTGTGAACTTTATTAATAGATTGGATCTTAAAACATTGATATTGCAACTAAGTATGAAGTGTTTATCTGTTTAAAATGATTGCAAACTACATTAAAACATTTGCACATGACATCGATATTGTAACCAAGTCTGAAGTGTTTAACCGTTTAAAATGTGCAAACATTCAGTCGTTGTCATATCAAGTAAAGGTTTAAATTTCCTTTTTCTGAGGATCATTAGCAGTAATTTGATCGCCAAACACGAGCAACTAGATAACAGGACAACGAAAACATCTATATATTAATACTGGTGTTATTATTAATCTTCCGTTCGTTATAATCTTGCAACACTCTCTGGTTAAAAATTAGACCGTTCAAATCGTTCACGATAAAATGCAAAAATGTAAATCTGGTGCTGCTTATCCACCAAATTCATATTTCTCATGAGTGTTGTCACCTCAACTAAATAATGGACCATTGCATTTTTATTATAAAGAAAGAAAGAAGATGCTACACAGAAAAATAATAAGAAGAAGAAGAAGAAGAAAGAAAGAGAGTAGGAGAAAGATAGAGAGAGTGGGTGAGAACGCGAAAACAATAACGCTAATCTGTTTCATTCGATGGTGAAAAGAAGGAAAGATAGAGAGAGAGAGAGAGAGAGAGAGAGAGAGAGAGAGAGAGAGAGAGAGAGAGGGAGGAGAAAGAGAGAGAAAGAGAGCCTGTGTGTGTGTGAGAGAGAGAGAGAGACTCTGTGTGTGTGTGTGTGTGCGTGTGTGTGTGTGTGTGTGTGAGAGAGAGAGAGAGAGAGAGAGAGAGAAGAGAGAGAGAGAGAGAGAGAGTTAAATAGGGCCAGGTTAGCTCAGTCGGTCGAGTGTTTGACAAGAAACCGCAAGGTTCCTAGTTCGATACCGGCCCTCGCCAACTTAGCGTATGAGCAGCACAGGGGTATGTGCAGTAAAGTAAGGAGCTTATGGTAGGTGAGGCGCTCCACCTCAGACACAAAAACAATCTCCTTGATCTAGGGCTAGTGAAAACGGGATAGACCCCCTCGCTGATTGGCTGATACCGATTTTTACTTTTTTATACTTTTTACATATCGAACTATTTCGCAACAGCTCTTTAGTAAACATATCAAACGTTGTAATAATTAGATAATCATACTGTGGTATATCCACAGGTCCTGCTAGTTATCATTACTTTGTCTAATCTACAGATCTGTGTAGGTATAGTCATAATTTGATATAAATAATCACCCTGAGTCAAGGGCCACATGCGGCCCGCAGTACTTTCTGATTGGCCCACCTATTTTTACGGGGAATATAATGTTTATTAAAATAGAGGCGCGTCATGTAATGGTTACCGTCATAGGAAATGGACACGGCGACATGAGTTCAAATCCTGGACGAGTCTGTTTGACTTTCACGTAGCGCTAATAATAGTAAGGGTATGCATCCAACTATTCTCCCTCCAGCTATGGGTAAATAGTAGGGCGAATGGAGCTTTTAAACTTTGGTTAGGAAACCAGTCTAGGAAAAGGAAAACTCTTAATTCAAACCGATTATACCCCGCTTAGGAACCACAAGGTTCCAGGTTTGATTCTGGTCCTCGCATGAGTAGCACAGTTTGGATCTGTGTGGTAAAGTGGGGTGCGGATGGTAGGTGTGGTGCTCTGCATCAAACGTAAAAACAATATCCCTGGACTAGCGCTAGAGAAAAAGGGGATAGACTCTTTTGCTGTCCGGCTTATACTTATTAATAGGCCGACATTTACTTACTTTACACCGCCTAAGAAATTGGCCATGTGTCCCATTTATATTGTGCAGAAGAGTTTGGTAAATATATACAAAGTTTGTTAAAAATACACCTGTAATTAAAAATAGTTTTACTAAAATTTTGAATCACGGATTATGAAAATATTCATTTTTTTCTCCTTCGACACAAGAATCATATTCATATTGTGCTAACCCGCCTACATCACCCATCATCATTTATTTGAGGGCACAGAATCCCCAATATGCACTACATACCAAGAGAGAGATTTACAGTGAATCATATACTGCTAGAGTGTGTAGACTTTGATCTAGTGCGAACAAAATACTACAAAGCAAATAATTGGAAACAACTTTTCATAAAAATAAGACCATCCAGGATTTTTCATTTCCTAAAAGAAGTGGGATTGTACTGAAAAGTATAAACAATTAAATAATAGTTAAAATCTATACATATATACATTTAAGTGTTATTTTTATAGATATTTAGAAGCATTGTATGTATGTGTAAAATATAAATTTGAAGGCAATTTACAATGCAATGTAATAGGTGTTAAATGATGTTTATTTACCTAAATATTTTCGAGAAAATCTCATCATCAGAGGCAGAAGCATCCGTGTTTTTTTTAAGCACCGAGCCGGTGTAATCTTTTGTTGTTATTAAGTTAATAACTTACATTGCATTGTAAATTGCCTTCAAATTTATATTTTATATATATACATTTGTTTTCTACCAAACTACCGCTATGAACCCAAAACTTAGTCGGCATTAAATGACCCACCGAGGTTGATATGCCGTAAAACAAACCAAACCAAACAAAATATTCATATTGAATACATTGATTTTTCAAATAATCATTTTTTTAATTTTAATTATTGCGTAACGAATCAAGGCAACAGCGTGTGTTAATCCCATGGATATAATAGATAATATCAGGAAGCGTATGGTGTAATGGTTATAGTCATAGAAATGGACTCCTGGGCGAGACTGTTTGCATTTCACATTACGCTAATACCCTTGGGAAGGGTATGAATTCTACTTTCCCTCCAGCTATAGATAAATAGTAAGGCAAACTAGCCTCTTTAACCTTGGTTAGGAAACCAGTCTAAGAGAAGGAAAACTCTGAATTCAATCCTGTTAAACTCCGCTTACGAAATTGATCTTGTGTCGCATCCTGCTCGTGGGGACGACCTGGTTAATATATATATATATATATATATATATATATATATATATATATATATAAGTATAGATAAAAGGATATGAAAACACACAA
>CM042155.1:53009039-53054039 GCA_023376005.1 Doryteuthis pealeii
AATTTTATCATCTGATTCATCTGATTCATCTCATTCAACGGAAGTCTTTTCAATGTCATATTTGCATCAAACTTGGGGATCTGCAGCAGGTTTGATGAGTCATTTGAGGGCTCATGCAAGGAAGGGTTCTGGTGGTGGAGTTGTGGGATTGTGAGGGACGGCAATGATCTGTAAAGATTATGCTATTGCTATGTCCGGAGGAAACTATGAAAATAAAACAATTGATGACAAAGTAAATATATATACACATTCACTATCATCAGATCTTGCTTTTTGAGCAAAAATAATGAAGATTTGATTTATATTCGTGAATGTAATCTATACACATATAAAGGGCAGTTGTGTGTATGTATGTCCGAATGTAATCTATACACATATAAAGGGCAGTTGTGTGTATGTATGTCCGAATGTAATCTATACACATATAAAGGGCAGTTGTGTGTATGTATGTCCGAATGTAATCTATACACATATAAAGGGCAGTGTGTGTATGTATGTCCGAATGTAATCTATACACATATAAAGGGCAGTTGTGTGATGTATCTATGTCCAAAGGAAACTATGAAAATAAAACAATTAACGGCAAAGTAAATATATATATATACACATTCACTATCACCAGATCTTGCTTTTTGAGCAAAAATAATGAAGATTTGATTTATATTCGTGAAGATAATTAAAAAATAAGATTTAAATGATAACAAGGAATTTCTTTTTTGCATTTAATATTTTAAATAATAGACATTTATTTTTATTTTCGGAGTGTCTGGATCAATGCAAGTTCTTTTTTTTTTAGGGATTTTTATTGGGCATCCTGCGAGGATCCGACTCGCGATTTAATAATAATGGATCTGCGAGACTAACTTTTTTATCTGGGGTTAACTGAAGGATCAATGTTACATAATTATTAGATTCCTAATATTTATGTACAGTAGTGTAGAAATCAAAATGGCTGTTATAATTTGCAGCCGGTGGCCTTAAAGGATGAGTGACAAGGCTTGACCTCAGTCCTCATCCTCCTTCCGGTGGATACCGTGAGAATCGGTGGAGAAGACCCTCCACCGATTTAGATTAGAAAGAGTTTTAGTCAGTCGGCCAAAAACCACGACGGTGTTATGCACGCTCCGACTCAATCTGCAGGTAGTCTGGTGGGGATTTCCGAATAAAATATGATCTAAGTAAATCTAAGTCTTGTGTTATTATCTAAAAACTACCAATGACACAGGGCTTCTGATAAAGAGAAATCCCCAATGGAAGACCAGACACGAAGTCCCCAAGACGAAGTCCAGACGCTAGAAGAGACTAGAAGAGACGCTAGAACAGAAGAAGAATAGAAATAAGAAAGTAAGGAAAGAGGTACGCAACATCAAGTCTTAAAACATAGACCTCAGATATATCTCCTTGTGATTACTTCCTCTGGGATAACTGAAGGATCAAGTCTTAAAAAACCCCGTAGATCCACCTTTGTGATTTTACATTCTCTGGGGATACTTGATGGCTCAAGTCTTTAAATGTCGATCGCAGATCTATCCCCTGGTGATACTTGAAGGATCAAGTCTTAAAAAACCCCGTAGATCCAACCTTTTGTGATTTTACATTCTCTGGGGATACTTGATGGCTCTAAAGTCTTTAAACGTCGATCGCAGATCTATCCCCCTGGTGATACTTGAAGGATCAAGTCTTATAAAAAAGCCGTAGATCCACCCCTTTGTGATTTTACATTCTCTGGGGATACTTGATGGCTCAAGTCTTTAAACGTCAATCGCAGATCTATCCCCCTGGTGATACTTGAAGGATCAAGTCTTAAAGAAGCCATAGATCCCTCTTTTATGATTTTACATTCTCTAAGGATCCCTGAAAGTTCAAGTCTTTTAAACGGAGGTCGTAGACAACTGACACATTGAAATATCTTATTTGTCAGGAGATCATAGCAAAACCAGCAGCAATGGCTACGCGAGTGCTGCAGAACTTCAGAAGTGCAGAGCTCGTGAGGGGGTTGGGGAAAACATTTAGACAATATAATCTTTAAGATAAAGAGATGACAATAACAAAAACAAAATGTTGTTCATTCTTATCGTAAAAGTAAATTTGGTTAAATCGAACTTAACGGACCTAAATTCGTATGTCACCCCGCCGAAAGAAAAAAAAATCGGGAATTAACCGAATTTAATGAAATTTTCAGTGATATATTAATGAATAAAATATATAATGCACCAGTTACTTTATTTAAAAACCTTTACATGTCTTCAGGTCAGCGAACTTTGAACCACGTACCGTTGAGGCGTAACACAGATTCTCAAAGATACGATGTTCAAAGTTAAATGAACTGAAAAAAAAAGTAAGCTATTTTAAATAGAATAACTTGTGCATTATATATATTTATTCATTAATATATCAACATTGAAAATTTCATTAAATTCGGTAATTCCCTGATTTTTCTTTCTTTCTGCGGGGTGACATGCAATGGTGGAATTTCTGCACGGTGATATACGATGATGGAATTTAAGTCCGTTAAGTTCGATTTAACGTTAGATTGTATTTCGTATCTATGTTGACGTTTTTAATTACGTTCCAAACTCGAAAGATTATTCTAGTTCACTCGGTATTTTTAATAATAAAAATCTTATTATAATTGAGATTGTGTGTTTTTCTGTCTGTAACCGAAACTATATTACTACTCAAGTCACAATTCCCTTAGTTATTAACATCACATTCCCATTGATTTTATTTTTATTTAAACCTCAATTATTAATAAAATTGTTTTACATTATTAATACTGTTAGTCATATCTACATACTAACAACATGCAATTATATTTATATATACAACAAAATAGCGGTTTACAGTGTGAACGGGAAGGCTAATTTGCATATTGATATTAAAAAAATCGAATTTGATAAATATGTGCCCAGTGTTATTGATTTCTAACTGTTTGGTTTTATTTTAATGAATATAAGCAAAAATCTCTTCAATGAATCTTAAATGAAATCCATTAACAAGAAAAAATAACTGTCATTTTATTATTTACTTCCTATTTCAACTAAATACTTAAATTGGAAAAAATAACAATGAAAGACGAGAGTGATGAAAGAGTAAGCTTCAGTTGTTCTATTTTTCGATTATACCACCCTCTGTTTCAAATCTTTTTATCTCCATTCTTATTTAGTTTCATTAGCCTTTCTAATTTAATATAATATATCATTAGATTAAAACTTAAATACTTGCACCCGGAGGGTGCATATATTTGCTAGTAATAATAATAATAATAATAATAATAATAATAATAATAATATATATATATATATATATATATATGTGTGTGTGTGTGTGTGTGTGTGTGTGTGTGTATTTTGGCAACATTTTCTCTTTAAAACATGTTTGGTTGAGCTCGAGTGACAATTCCTGTCGTACGAGTTTCTGTTTAATCCGTTTAAAGTGTTTGGTCATCTTTTTGGTGTCAGGATGGAACTGATGTAGCAATCCACCACAGGTATCTCTACGAGCGCTTTCGGCTTGTCGATCTGCCATCTTCAGGTTGGAAACAGACGGTATGTTTCGTGGTGTCTCGTTTTTAAAGAAAACGAGCAGTAGCATAGGAATTGGTAGTGGGAGGTAGTGTAGTAACAATTGGTAGTAGTTCGAACGAACGATGCAGTAGAGATTTTGTGGGAGGGGACACGATTTTGTGAGAAGGAGAGGGGAATAATGAAAGGAGGATAGGCGGGAAATTATAAAATTAGAAACGGATTAAACAGAAACTTGTACGACAGGAATTGTCACTCGAGTTCAACCAAACTTATATATATATATATATATATATATATATATATATATATATATATCAGTGTCTGTGGATATACCACAGTATGATAATTTAATTATTACAACGTTTGATGTGTTTACTTAAGAGCTATTGCTAAATAGTTCAATAAGTAAAAAGTATATCAATATTGATTTAACTCTCTTTCACTCTTTCTTTTTTTAAATTTCCTTCTTTTCATGTTTTCATTTTGTTGGATTGAAACAGATTAGCGTTATCGCGTCCGTGCGCTCACACTCTCTATTTCCCCCAACTCCCTTTTTTCTTTCTTATATCTTTCTTTGTGGTCTATCCATTTTCTTCTCTTTCTTCATTTTTAATAAAAACGGAATTGTCCATTGTTTAGTTGAGGTTACGACACTCATAAGAAAATAAGAATAAGCGACACGAGATAATCGGAATTTATATTTTTCCATTTGCATCTAGGATAATTTGGACGGTCTCATTTTTCACCAGATGGTGTTACATGATGATAACGGTCGGAAGATTAAGTAACAAGCGCATTAGTATATATATTATATTATAATCTATTCATTCAATGGATTTTTGTTATCGTTGGTTTCAAAGCATTAGATGCTTCTCATCAGACAAAATCGCTTTGTAATGATATCCAAATGAATATCCGTTATATATAACGTTGAGCTGTTCTCGCTTTCTCTATTGGTTGTTATATAAACAAGGATTTCCGATTTATGACATCGTTATCTCACATCATTTGTATTGAAGTCTTCTGGATAAATAGCTTATCATTGTCTTGTCGATTATAAGTTGTTATATAAGTTGGCGATTTAATAAAACTTCCCCCTCCATCCCCGCTGTTATTGATAAGCTTTTTAAATACTTTTTTTTTAAGTGTTTCAATTTGTCGATAGGGGTTATTTAAGGTGGATAATGTTATCAGTTGAAGAGTCTTATCCATTAAAGCAAGTGCCCCGATTCGCCGACGTTTAAAAAAAGTTGATTCACGTGTCACTTTGAGCCCAATCGCACGTGTTTATTTACTAAGCTTAATATATATATATATATAATATATATTATATATATATATATATACATATATATAAGTAAATAAACAGTATAGTCGAGTATACGTAGACTAGATTTTGCTTATAGTCTATTTCAGGGAGCTTAGACAAAGTGTCTAACTCTCCCAAGGCATCTGATGCGGAAGTTAGACACTTTGTCTAAGTTCCCTGAAATAGTCTATAATGCAAAACCTCTAAGTCTTTTGTTATTTCTTTACTTATATATTTGCTCTGTGACTCTAACATTAAGAGCACACATTGAGCTCTCAAACTGCAACAGGTTTTTTTAAAAAAACTCCTGTGTCGTAAGGAAGATTTATTCTCTGGACTTTTGGATATATATATATATATATATATATATATATATATATATATATATATATATATATATAAATATTGTAGACTTACCAATTGTGTCCTTCGAATTCATAGTGTGGGTGATACCGCAGTGTGTATATATTATATATATATATATATATATATTCATTTTTTTAATTGTCCGATTAAGCCAGTAAAATCGGCGATGTAAATATTTAATATATATATATATATATATATATATATATATATATATATATATTGTAGGCATGTGTTATTGAATAACACGGAGTACTTCTTCATTATTTGGATCTGTATCTTTTCCAGTCGTCACTAGCGCTAGACAAGGGAGATTGTTTTTTTTTGCGTCTGAGGTGGGGCGCCACATCTACCATCTGTACAGATTTGTGTTGAGTGACCTGGGTTGCAAGCTGAATCAGTTCTGAGAACCCAGACTTGATAGGTGGTTTAAATAGCAGGTTGGGCTATTCCACTTGTGTATCTGGGCCAAGTTCATTCCTAGGATTCTTTTTACTGAACACTTGACTGTATTCTGGCAGTTGGTATAGAGTGTTTATAGGCGTGACTGCGTTCGGTTACGCTCTGTCTTTTTTGTCTGGTGACTGGACGCTAGTCACAGCCTTCCTGTGAGTATGATTGTCCTCATCTGTATTGTTATATACCCAAATTTCTGATGTGCTCTCCGGTCCTCTTCAGTTGGACACATGGCGCAACGGATATAATAAGGGTTGAGTTAATACAGTTCTAAGTGACAATCATCTCTAGGTTGCAGGTTCAATCCTGACCATGGGCGGTAATAAGATAGAATACTTAACATAGCTTAATACTTGTACTCGGTCATGGTATGCGGAATGAGAACAGTCTAGCCCGGTGGATTGAATAAAGGGTTCGGTTCGAAGTTCCGTGAAGGCTTCCAATTACAAGAAGGTTCCCAAGTTCGACAAGACAGTTCCCGAGTTCGAGAAAGTTCCCGAGTTCGACAGGCAACACACGAAGAAGGTCTGAGAGCACATCGGTCGAAATGTTGTGTATCTAACTATTGGAATTCCTATACGAGACATTTTATGCGCGGATTTACCTGTTAAGTTTAACTGGTAGTAAAGAAACGTTATAATAAAATAAAAGCGGTTTATACGATTCAAAAATTGATGGGAGGCACGTGGCGTACTTGTTAAAGTCGTAGGAAATGGACTCGTCGACCCGAGTTCAAATCCTGGACGAAGCCACAGTTCACATAGAGCTAATACCCTTGGAAAGTATGAATCCAACTATTCTCCCTCCAGCTATGGGTAAATAGTAGGACAGACCGGACTCTAACCTTATGTGGAAACCGATACACAATAAAACATATTCTGATTGAGTGTACACACCTCTCCCACACTCAAAGAAAGTTCTACAATGTTGACAGCATGGACAAACTATTTGGAAAAATAGATCCCAAGAGGATATTAAACTTTTTGAAAAGAACCGGCCTCTTATCAAGGATGTAAGTTCACAAACTTACAAAAATCACCCACTCACTCTCTTGATGTTAAAATTCTCAACAGAAAACTTGATTACAGAAAATAAACCCCTATACATTTTTGAATACCTAATTACCAATAGAAGTATTCGGCATAAAATAACCCAAGGGGTTTACATGCCGTAAAACCCAACCAACCAAACCAAACCAAACGGGCTCTAACCTTGGTTAGGCAACCAGTCTAGTAGAAGGAAAACTCTGAATTCAAACCTCTTAAATCTCCGATTGGGGTGGTCACTACTAGAATAGGCTCAGTCCTAATTAGTGATCTATTTCACTGGCTCTTTAACCCTGGTTAGGCAACCAGTATAGGAGAAGGAAAACTCTGAATTCAAACCTCTTAATCTCCGCTTGGAGTGGTCACTACTAGAATAGGCCCAGTCCTACTTAGTGATCTATTTCAATTTAAACAAAATTCATACTTACTATATTTACATAATCTTCATTTGATAAACACAGAAACTGTTTAAAGTGTGTGAAAATAAAAGAGTCGTCCAGAGTGGTTCCCATTGTCTGAATAGTGACGTCATTATCACGTTACTTCAACAAATATCAACAATGATATTTCAACTTGTCGTTGTGATAAGCCAACGTGAGTTAAGCGTCGAATATTTTGTCCCACGACCCACTTTAAAATAAAACTGTGGAAAAATAGAGAAAGCACTTCAACAACTACAGATACAAACAAATAAAATAAAACAGACAAACAAATAAATAAACAATCAAAAAGATAAACCATGTATGTGTGTGGAGGGTAGAAAGAGTTGTGGTTCTGTTGGAATACAAAAAATTGTAATAAAGAACCGAGTTCAAACCCTGGCCGCAGCGGATTGTTTGATTTTTATATTGATCCGATTTTAGGATGCTACAAGGGGCCGGCCTTTGGAAAGAAATATTAGATACTAATCATAGACTGTATAGAATTTTCAACTCCAGTAGTATCGATTTGCTGCTAGAGAACCGAGTTCAAAATCTGGTCGCAGCGAATTATTTAATTTTTTAAAATTTTTTATATAGATCCGCTTTTGGAGTGCTACGGGGGATGGCTTTTGGAAATAAATATTAGATATTAATTATAGACTGTATAGAATTTTTGACTCCTTGTAGCATCGCTTTTCTATCTGAAACAACATCATTCCGGCGTAACAAGAAATGAGCCCTAAAAACCCTCTGGTATCAATTACAGATTCACCAATTTCTAAAAAACGTTTAAACAGTAAACGCACGATATGAACCGACCCAAGCCACGATAATGGAGCTACTATTACCACTTGCCTAAGTTCACTCGCGCCACATAATGTTTGACCTTGTGTCACATCCTGTTCGTACCGTACGTATTGGTATATATATATATATATATATATATATATTATATATATATATATATATATATATATATATATATATATATATATATATATATATATATATATATATATATATCAATAAAGGAAGGAAGAACTCAACACCGTAATTCCATAATCAACTTAGATTTATATGGGCCCCAATTTTGGTCGAAATAAATTTATTATGGAATTACGGTGTTGAGTTTTTCCTTCCTTTCAAAGATAAATATTGCTCTGTATATAATCTAAAAGGTTATTATACATTGAGCTCTCTTCAGTGATTTAAAGATTCGCTGTATTTATACATACTGGATCATCAATATTAGTACAGTGGATCTTAGAAATCACATATAGAATCATCCCTTACTACCAAGTTTTGGATAAATCTCTTATATATATATATATATATATATATATATATATATATATATATATTATATATATATAAAAAACCTTGTTTACAACTTATCATATCGTCGTGTAATAAAGTCACTAGAAGAGGAATGTTAACCTACTCTAAACAAATCATAAAATCTAAGAAGTTCGTTTGGTGTTGGGGTTATGGGATCGGCCTGTCAGCTTGGCAGTCCGGTTTCAAATCACGCACAGGGCGGTCTTCCGATCTATAGCTCTGCTGATGAGGCCTAATAGGCCGAAATGTACATACAGAGATTGATTTTTCTCGATTTGTTTAGCCATACATTTAATAGGTATTCCCGCCTAATTCATTATTAATTAATTAATTTTCAAAATTAGGTACGACTCCAATTAAGCACTTATTCTCCAAAAAATTATCGGCAAAAGCCATTCTAAACAAACCTTGTTTTATATATATATATATATATATATATATATATTATATATATATATATATATACTTCTCTCTCTCCATTATATAACCAACAGATGAACGGGTATATAACACTTAGCCTCATTTATGGCATCAGTCAGTTTGGCAAGGTTTATTGTCCTAACCAGGGTATCTGGGGGGGGGGGGCATGGAAAGGGTCTGTCCTACCCCTCTCCAGGGGAAACAGTCGTCATATTCTAAGCCTCACTAACAAGGCGAATGTCACTAATGTTGAAATTGGAAATGTTTTTCATTGCGACAAGTTAGCACGCATAGTTTATTTCGAAGACGTCAAATGAGAATTCTTCAAAAAACGAGGTCGACTGCTTCAATCATCATAGGGGAACACACAAACGAATTCAGTTTCGTAAACATTTCTTTTCTATTACAAGAATTTTATATTTCAGTTATGTCGTAATGGAATTTGTCGTTAGTCATCACAGATATAGGACAAATTATTTTTCTTCTTTTTTTTTTTTTTGGGGGGGGGGTAATCGAAATTGTAAGCTTTTTTCCACTTATATCTTATCATAATATGTTAATGGAGATTTGCTGTTTGTCTGTAACCGAAACTACGTCACTGCTTACGTCACAATACCCCCAGAAATTGCATAGGTTTATCAATAAGTATTTGATTTATAGTCAAAATCATTCATATATTAAATTAAATAAATCTTATTTATTAACCAGGCCACTATGAAAATCTGAGTTAGATTTGCCTCAAAAGATCCTTATGTTGTATATATAACAATCCATGTCATTAGTACATTTAAAATTCAGCAATGTTTCTTATATCTTATTATAATGGAGATTGTGTGCTTTTCTATCTGTAACCGAAACTATATCACTACTCAAGTTACAATTCCCTGAGTTATTGACATCACATTCTCAAGGATTTTATTTTCATTTTAACCTATTATTAATAAAATTGTTTTACATTATTAATACTGTTAACCATATATACATACTCACAACATACAATTCCATTTATATATACAACAAAATAGCGGTTTATAGTGTGAAGGGAAAGGCTAATTTGCATATTGATATAAAAAAAATCGAATTTAATAAATATGTGCTTAGTATTATTGATTTCTAATTGTTTGGTTTTATTTTAATGAATATAAGCAAAAATCTCTTCAATGAATCTTAAATGAAATCCATTAACAAGAAAAAATAACTGTCATTTTATTATTTACTTCCTCTTTTAACTAAATACTTAAATTAGAAAAAATAACAATGAAAGACAGGAGTGATGGAAGAGTAAGTTTCAGTTGTTCTATTTTTCGATTATACCCCCCTCTGTTTCAAATATTTTTATCTGCATTCTTATTTAGTTTCATTAGCCTTTCTAATTTAATATATTTTATTACATTAAAATTTAAATACTTGCACCCGGAGGGTGCATATATTTGCTAGTATCACTAAGAAATAAACGTTTACATGATACATGGTGTGGTTAATTTGCATACAGGTTTTAACAAAATTGGGTTTAATAAATAATTACTTGGTGTTAATGATCTCTAATATTATTGTTTTATTTACAAACGTATTAAAATCAATTCTATGAATAATTACATATAAAAACAATTAAAATATGATTAAAATAAGTGTAATCTTTTTATATGCGTCTTTCTAATTTAATATATTTAATTACATTAAAACTTAAATACTTACGCCCAGGGTGAATTTAGCTCAGTCGGTAGAGCGTTCGGCTAGGAATCCCAAGATTTCTAGTTCGATACTGGCCCTCGCCAACTCAGCGTATGAGTAGCACAGGGATTTGTGCGATAAAGTGAGGAGCTTATGGTAGGTGTGGCGCCCCACCTCAGACGCTAAAATAATCTCTTGGTCTAGCGCTATTGAAAAGGGGATAGACTCCCTCGCTGTCTGGCTGATACCGATATTAGGCCGCCCCGACGACTTTACTTACATTAAAACTTAAGTACTTACGCCCATAGGGTGCATATTCTTGCTAGTGTATCTAACTTGTCTTGTTATATACAAGTGTAAAAAATACAATTCTTCCAAGCCGTAGTTGTATCAGTGCTACCATATGGCTGTACCACTTGGACTCTAGCGAGGCGCATTGAGAACAAGCAAGATGGGAGTTGTACAAGAATGCTGCATGCGATATACAAACAAACAAACAAGCAAACAAATCTTGGAAACAAGACCCCCTAAGAAGTGACGTACAGGCCATCAGCCGCCTATCACACAGACCATCCGTAACAAGACGAACAAGACATGCTGGACAATCATGGAGAAACGGGGACGAACTCATAAGCGATGTTCTCCTGTAGAAACCAGCACATGGGAACGCCAATGCGAGCCGTCCAGCAAAGACTTACATTGACCAGCACTGCGTGGATATTGGATGCTACGCAGAGGACCTGTCGAGGGTAATGAATGATAAGGATAATTGACGAGAGATTGTCATGGATATCCGTGCTAGTAGCGCGACATGATGGTGATGATATATATATATATATATATATATATTATATATGTATATATGTGTGTGTGTGTGTGTGTGTGTGTGTGTGTGTGTGTGTGTTTAACAGTCATAACTACAACATTTAACAACAACTCTTACAGTTAGCTGTAATTAATCAATATCTTGATTAATTTTGTGGATTTAACCCTGAAGATCCTTATGGTGAAACTCGAGTAGGTTATTTCTGTACACACTATAATAATAAATTCGCTCTACTTACGTATTGAGCACTTTATATTATCATGGTGAAACTTGTATCAACTAAGCATTCAGATCAATTTCACCGGTAAGTCATCCCTTTTTCATATATATATATATATATATTATATATATATATATATATATATTTAGGTGGGGTAATTTGGTATTAGGATGATTCTAAGCTGGTCCTTTCTTCCAACGGTACGGTGCTGAAGAGTTCAGATCCGATTTGTGAGCTCAATGTTTAATTTTTATAAGCAGAGCCAAATATTTAGTAAAGAAAAAAAAAAGTTTAAAATCAGTTATTAAGTGATTATGACCATTTCCACCCATGTGTATCTGAAAACCCTATGAGCTCTACCGACTGGGCTAAGCGGCCATATATATTATATAATATATATATATATATATATATATATTGTGTGTGTGTGTGTGTGTGTGTGTGTGTTTTCGCAAAATTTAGCCTTTAGAAAAAGAGGATTTTTAGTGCATTTTAGTAGACGATCTTTGATGCTATTTCCTCCAACAATGGTGCAAGTAAAAGATCTAATTTCTGGGGTCAGTATTCAGTGTACTAACACACAACTTTTGCATACATGGACAATTTGATATTTTAAAAAGTGAAAAATCGACCTGCCCTACTGTTCATGCCTTTCTTATGCGTATATTGACATCGATTTCTGTAGATAATTATTGTCCAAGAGATTAACATCGAGTCCTACTAATCGATATTAATCAGACTAGCAAATATATGCACCCTCCTCCGGGTGCAAGTATTAATGTAATGAAATATTATATTAAATCAGAAAAGCTATTGAAACTAAATAAGAATGCAGATAAAAAGATTTGAAACAGGGGGGGGGTAAAATCGAAAATAGAACAACTGAAACTTACTTTTCCATCCCTCCCGTCTTTTATTGCTAAATTTTCCTAATTCAACTATTTAGTTAGAATAAGATGTAAAGAATAAAATTACAGTTATTTCTTCTTGTTAATGGATTTCTTTAAAGATTTATCCCCGGGATTTTGCTCATTTTCATTAAGATAAATCCAAACAATTAGAAATCCATAATACGAAACACATATTTATTAAAATCAAATTTTAATATCAATACGCAAATTAGCCTTCCCGTTCACATTCTAAACTGCTATTTTGTTGTATATATAAATGCAATTGCATGTTATTAGTATGTAGATCTGGCCAACGCCGGGGGTCCAGTGGCTTCGGCCCTGGATCTTTACAAGTTAATAGCGTCGATCCCAGGGGGCTATCCCCCCAGGCAATACCTGCCCCATCGATTTAAAGGGACAGGGCTGGGTTTATTGCCCAGCGCCTGAGGCGCCCCCTTGAGGGGGAATGCCAACGGGATCGACGCAATTTTTCACCTGCCACCCATGAGCTTCGGTTTGTGGGTGGTCCCACGTTATAGGGCCTTGTGCCTAACCCGTACAAGTGGGGTACGAGGTAAATACAATGTAGATATGGTCAGCAGTATTATTAATGCAAAACAATTTTTATTAATAATTGAGGTTTAAAAAATACAATCATAGAGAATGTAACTTAAATAACTAAGGGAATTGTGACTTGAGTAGTGATATAGTTTCAGTTACAGACAGAAAAACGCACAATCTCCATCATGATAAAATTTATTTAACATCTCTCTCTCTCTCTCTCTCTCTCTCCCTCTCTCTCGTACGTTGGATTAATTTTGAAACGAAATAATTTCGTTTTTAACAAAGATACAATAAAAAAAAATGTTTAGAATTCATGGCCCAAAATATTCAAAAACGTTTGTCAAGAGAAGTAACTCAAATTAAAGCGAGATATTGTTTAGAGTTATTCCCTTGCATTTGAATTGTTTTAGTGGGCGTTCTAGGGTCTACAATATAATGTANTTTTATATAATGTATAATTGAAATATCAATTATAAAACTTTCATTGTGCCGTAGAAAATGTAACAAAACAGGAAATATGCGTGAATTAATTTCGTGTTTCCTGTTTGACAAGAATTTTGTGAAAATAACTTCTTTCGTTTTGTTTTGAAACATAAATGTGTATTATTAATTAATTTCTCAATATTCAGAGAAAATTGAAAATTGAAATATAAATTCACAAAGAAAAGTTTATCAGAAAATGATCCTTTGAATATATATACACTTGGATAAAATTCTTGCGTAAAACTATTTCATAAATCATCATTATTTATTATTACGTAATATTATACACACACACACACACACACACACACACACACACACACACAATACACTATATATATATATATATAAATATTATATATTATATATATATATATAACACACACTAGACAAAACGTGAGCCGTTGGGTCACCCATTAAGCTCCGCTAGATAATTGGATTGGGGAAAAGTCTAGGATCTGCCAAAATGTCGTCTGCTATTCGTTTTAAAAACGAATTAAAATCAATCAAATTGACTATTTAAGGTCAAATTTGTGTCTAAGTCGAAAATTTGTAACATAATGAGCATCAGTAAAAAATTAAAAAAAAGAGAAATAATATTGTACATGTAATTTATCTTTGATACATTTTAAACTATTTTTTCGGGCAATTTCGCTCAAATATATTTTAAACATGACCGACAAAGATGACGTAAAATCCGTATTTTATAGAATAAATTTAATCCTTCCTCCCATCATTTGAAAATAAATGACCTCAAGGAAGTATCTGATTTTAATGAAACTTTCAGTGTTGATTTATCAATAGAATGAATTTTATTCATTTCAAAACTTTCTGATTTAATCAGGTATTTTGATATGGTAAATTAATATATAAAATTATTCAAAATATGAAGCGTCTAATTTTAAGTTTCAAATTTCAAATTTTTATACCTAAAAACATATTTTATTTAATAACTACTTGAGTTTATTATCGTTATCTTATATTTTTGTAGAAAAACTCTTATTGAAAATTTAGACCCCCTTATAAACAGAACAAATATCGATGTATAATTTCTTCTTTTATAATTATCGAAAAGAGCAAAAAAAAAAAAGTTCTCCAAAAATTATCTTTTTAGTTTTTATTTTAAATTTCTTTTCCGATTTTCATTACTTATTTTCTATCATGATATCTCCCTTAATTTTTGTTTGTTTCTTCTATTCACATCTTCGTCTTTTGTTCTTTTTATTTATACTGTAATTAGTTTCAAAAGTCTATAACCCCACCGATATTTTGCGCCCCAAAATAATGGGTCAAAGTTAAGTGACCTAATTAAAATCAGAAAGTATTGAAATAAAATAACTGATCCATATAAAATTCATTCATTAATAAATCAACACTGAAAATTTCATTAAATTGGATAATTCCCTGATTTTGGTATCTTTTTTCAATCGGGGGTAAATTTGTTTTTGTAAAGCCCGGATTTTTCGGCAACTTTGACATGCTAGAACAGAGAGTTTGCAAAGTGAATTAAATTTTAAAAATAAAAAAAACATACGGCCGGAGAGTTTTTTTTAAAATACGACCGGAGAGTTTAAAAAAAAACAGCAACGAACAAAAAACCAAAACAAAAACCAAAACAAAAACCAAAACCAAAACCAAAAACAAACATTAAAATCATTTTGTAAAATTTCTAAGAAACGGTTGACCTAGGTATAACCCAAAAATTCGGCTGCTACGAATTTTAAAAACAAATTAAAATAATTAAATCGATTATTTAAGGAAAATTTTTTTTTTTATCTAAGTCGAAAAGTAATAACATAATGAGCATCAATAAAAAACAAAATAATATTACACATATAATTTATTTTATACATTTAAAACGATTTTTTCGGTCAATTTCGATTGCGTTCGCCGGAGACGCTGTTTTAAAATGGCTTGTTTACAAAATAATTGTAACATTCGCGATTGCAAAATAATTTACAAAAAATCAAGAAACTATCCGATGTTAATCAAATTTTCAGTATTGATTATCAATTAATGAATTTTATAATGCACAGTTATTTTATTTCAAAACTTTAAGTATTTCTGCTATATAAATCAATATATAAAATTCATTTAAAATATGAGCAGCAAATGATTAAGCTCAAAATATAATATTATTAGATTCTAAAAATATTTTAATAACTATTTTACTTTAATATCAATCACCCATATTTTTGTTCGAAAACTGTATTGGAAATTTAGACCCCCCCCCTTAAACGGAAGAAATATTATGTATATATATATTTTCTTTATAGAATAATAGCAATTAAATAATTATCAAATGAGTAAAAACTATTCCAAAAAATATTATGTTTCATTTTATTTTCCGATTTTTGGTACTTATTTACTATCCGAGCAGATTCTTTAAAAAAACATTTTTTTCTTCTATTCAGCACTTTGGTCTTTTGTCTAATTCATGCAGGAATTAGTGAATTACATATATACACACACGATATTTTGCGCCACAAAAACAAGGGGGATTAAACTTAAGGGACCTGGGAAAAATGAAAAGTATATGAAATAAATAACTGATGCATTATAAAATCATTTGTTATAAATCAACACTGAAAATTTCAATAAAATTGGATATTCCCTGATTTTGGTAATTTTTTTTCAAAATTGTATTGAAAAAACAAAACAAAAAAACACGGATTTCGACGAAGTGGGTTGACCAAATTTAAATTGAAATGGAGCAGGAATTTCATTACATACGGGCTCGTGCTGCGTGTGAATCTTAACACAGAAATCAAGTGATTTCTCTCTTAATCACTCTCCCTTTTACTCTCTAGATAAACTAACACATTTAACGAAGTGAAATCAAGAGACAGAGAAGAAAAGAGTGATAGACAGAATCTTAAGACAGAGATTGGTCAGTTTTTGACTTAATTGTAGATTACGACTAATTAGAACCAAATCAAATGGAATTTTTTAAAAACAATTTAATCCTAAAACTGAGGAATAATTAGTAAAAAAACCTTTAGGGATAAAAGTTTATTTGCTCAGCTCAGTATAATAATAATAATAATAATGAGAGTTAACCTCTCTCGCTCTCTCTCGTACGTTGGATTAATTTTGAAACGAAATAATTTCGTTTTTACAAAAGATACAATAAAAAAATGTTTAGAATTCATGGCCCAAAATATTCAAAAAACGTTTGTCAAGAGAAGTAACTCAAATTAAAGCGAGATATTGTTTAGAGTTATCTCCCTTGCATTTGAATTGTTTTATTGGACGTTCTAGGGTCTACAATATAATGTATAATTGAAATATCAATTATAATAACTTTCATTGTGCCGTAGAAAATGTAACAAAACAGGAAATATGCGGTAATTAATTTCGTGTTTCCTGTTTGACAAGAAATTTTGTGAAAATAACTTCTTTTTGGTTTGTTTTGAAACATAAATGTGTATTATTAATTAATTTCTCAAATATTCAGAGAAAATTGAAAATTGAAATATAAATTCACAAAGAAAAGTTTATCAGAAAATGATCCTTTGAATTATATACACTTGGATAAAGATTCTTGCGTAAAACTATTTCATAAATCATCATTATTTATTATTACGTAATATTATACACACACACACACACACACACACACACACACACACATATATATATATATATATATATATATATATATATATATACACAACACACACTAGACAAAACGTGAGCCGTTGGGTCAAGCTCTCGCTAGATAATTGGGATTAGGGAAAAGACTAGGATCTGCCAAAATGTCGTCTCCTATTCGTTTTAAAAACGAATTAAAATCAATCAAATTGACTATTTAAGGTCAAATTTGTGTCTAAGTCGAAAAGTTGTAACATAATGAGCATCAGTAAAAAATTAAAAAAAAGAGAAATAATATTGTACATGTAATTTATCTTTGATACATTTTAAACTATTTTTTCGGGCAATTTCGCTCAAATATATCTTTAAACATGACCGACAAAGATGACGTAAAATCTATATTTTATAGAATAAATTTAACCCCTCCTCCCATCATTTGAAAATAAATGACCTAAAATCAAGGAAGTATCCGATTTTAATGAAACTTTCAGTGTTGATTTATCAATGAATGAATTTTATTCAATTTCAAAACTTTCTGATTTAATCAGGTATTTCTGATATGGTAAATTAATATAGAAAATTAATTCAAAATATGAAGCGTCTAATTTTAAGTTTCAAATTTCAAATTTTTATATCCTAAAAACATATTTTATTTAATAACTACTTGAGTTTATTATCGTTATCTTATATTTTTTGTAGAAAAACTCTATTGAAAATTTAGACCCCCTTATAAACAGAACAAATATCGATGTATAATTTCTTCTTTTATAATTATCGAAAAGAGCAAAAAAAAAAAGTTCTCCAAAAATTATCTTTTTAGTTTTTATTTTAAATTTCTTTTCCGATTTTCATTACTTATTTTCTATCATGATATCTCCCTTAATTTTTGTTTGTTTCTTCTATTCACATCTTCGGTCTTTTGTCTTTTTATTTATACTGTAATTAGTTTCAAAAGTCTATAACCCCACCGATATTTTGGGCCCAAAATAAGGGTCAAAGTTAAGTGACCTAATTAAAATCAGAAAGTATTGAAATAAAATAACTGATCCATCATAAAATTCATTCATTAATAAATCAACACTGAAAATTTCATTAAATTGGATAATTCCCTGATTTTTGGTATCTTTTTTCAATCGGGGGGTAAATTTGTTTTGTAAAGCCCGGATTTTTCGGCAACTTTGACAGTGCCTAGAACAGAGAGTTTGCAAAGTGAATTAAATTTAAAAAAAAAAAAAAACATACGACCGGAGAGTTTAAAAAAAAAAAAAAATACGACCGGAGAGTTAAAAAACAGCAACAACAAAAAAAACAAAAACCAAAACAAAAACCAAAACCAAAACCAAAAAACAAAACATTAAAATCATTTTGTAAAATTTCTAAGAAACGGTTGACCTAGGTATAACCCAAAAATTCGGCTGCTACGAATTTTAAAAACAAATTAAAATTAATTAAATCGATTATTTAAGGAAAATTTTTTTTTTTATCTAAGTCGAAAAGTAATAACATAATGAGCATCAATAAAAAACAAAATAATATTACACATATAATTTATTTTTGATACATTTAAAACGATTTTTTCGGTCAATTTCGATTGCGTTCGGCCTGAGACGCTGTTTTAAAATGGCTTGTTTACAAAATTAATTGTAACATTCGCGATTGCAAAATAATTTATCAAAAATCAAGAAACTATCCGATGTTAATCAAATTTTCAGTATTGATTTATCAATTAATGAATTTTATAATGCATCAGTTATTTTATTTCAAAACTTTAAGTATTTCTGCTATCATAAATCAATATATAAAATTCATTTAAAATATGAGCAGCAAATGATTAAGCTCAACATATGATATTATTAGATTCTAAAAAATACTTTTTAATAACAATTTTACTTTAGTATCAATCACCCATATTTTTTGTTCGAAAACTGTATTGGAAATTTAGCCCCCCCCCCTAAACGGAAGAAATATTTATGTATATTATATTTTTCCTTTATAGAATAATAGCCAATTAAATAATTATCGAAATGAGTAAAAATTTCCAAAAATTATCATTTTATTTTCCGATTTTTGGTACTTATTTACTATCGGAGCAGATTCTTAAAAAAAAACAACTTTTTCTCTTCTATTCAGACCTTTGGTCTTTTGTCTTTTTTTGTCTTTTTATTTACGCAGGAATTAGTATCAATCACACCGATATTTTGCACCACAAAAACAAGGGGGATTAAACTTAAGGGACCTGGAAAAAATGTGATTTATGATAGCAGAGATACTTAGTTTTGAAATGAAATAACTGATGCATTATAAAATTCATCAACACTGAAAATTTCAATAAAATTGGATATTCCCTGATTTTGGTAATTTTTTTTCAAAATTGTATTGAAAAAACAAAACAAAAAAACACGGATTTTTCGACGAAGTGGGTTGACCAAATTTAAATTGAAATGGATCAGGGAATTTCATTACATACGGGCTCGTGCTGCCAGTGTGAATCTTAACACAGAAATCAAGTGATTTCTCTCTTAATCACTCTCCCTTTTACTCTCTAGATAAACTAACACATTTAACGAGGGTGAAATCAAGAGACAGAGAGGAAAAGAGTGATAGACAGAATCTTAAGACAGAGATTGGTCAGTTTTTGACTTAATTGTAGATTACGACTAATTAGAACCAATTCAAATGGAATTTTTTAAAAACAATTTAATCCTAAAACTGAGGAATAATTTAGTAAAAAAACCTTTAGGGGATAAAAGTTTATTTGCTCAGCTTCAGTATAATATATATATATATATATATATATATTAGGTCTCATCAGCAATGTTATAGATATATGGTAAAAAATTAAAAAAACACAAGTTTCATTAACGAATGATATATATATATATATATATATATATATATATATATATATATATATATATAGTAGTCAGGTTTATAGTAGTCATGCACTTCAGGTTTTCCAGATTGTGCAGTGGTTTATTGAAATGTTGTACAATGCTACTTTGTTGTGATCTTAGTTTTATAGTGGATTTATGGTTGTTTAGTCGAAATCTAAAGGGTGTTTGTGTTTCCCCTACATATCCGCTGTTTTTGCTCTTTGTGCAGTAGATATAGTAGATGTTGCTTGCGCTGTCGCATGTGAGCTGTGGGGGTTGGATCTTTATATTGGTGTGAGGTATTAGGATTGAGGGTTCTGTATTTATGTGTGCACATACTTGAAATCTTGGCTTGTTGCACCTTTTTACGTCCCTACTTACGTGACAATCATTTCAGGTATTAAGTAAGTTTATCAATGAGTATTTAATTTATAGTCAGTATCATTACTACATAAAAATATTAAAATTCCATGAAAAATTAATTAATTGTCAATTTTTCACGAAAATGTCGATACTTATTCACCTTTAGATGAAGTTATGTTTAAAGTAGTTTTTTTCCTAAAATATATTAGGGGAAATATTTTTTACTAGGTTACTTATATATTTTACTCGTAAGATTAAACATTATTTTTTTACACTACCTATGATTTCAAGGAACGCTATAAGACTAGATTTACAATCTTAGGAAATTAATGGTTTGGTTAGTTTTTACGGCATATCAACCTCATTGGGTCATTTAATGCCGACAAAGTTTTGAAAAAAAATCATACTTAATGGATACTCAATTTTGTTTATAAATTCATGTTTTTCTATTTAACCCATAGATGGGATCCTAACAGGTACTACCACTCCGGGTCAGAGTGGACTTTCGTCATATCCTATTTGTGCGGAGGGGTTGGTAAATACATACTTGGATGGGCTGGATGGGTTGTTGCTTCCAAGATAATTTCCAGACAGCACACAGCATCCTTGGGTAATTTCGATCAAGCTTTTTCTATAAGCGTTTCGTTAAAGTCTAAGTGGTACAGCCATACAGTAGCACTGACACGGCTACAGTTTGGAAAATTCCCGCTTTATCTTATGGAGAGATCAGCTTTCCGTATCATTTCTCTGATTTTTTTAGATGAGGATTGATGATTAGTATGTCCCGAGTCCGACAATAAATACTTGAAGAAGACCGGAGGGCACATCAGCCGAAACGTAGTACAGATAACAATAAAGATGTGGACAATAGCCCGAATACTCCAAATAATACACAATAACTGATACGGCTACAGTTTGGAAGAATTCCCGCTTTATCTTATGGAGAGATCAGATTTCCATATGATCAATAATCTGTCAATGGAAGTGTAATTCCAATCTACTTTTTCTATAAGAAGGCCGGAGGGCACATCAGCCGAAACGTAGTACGGATAACAATAAAAATGTGGACAATAGTCCGAATACTCCAAATAATATTAGATTTCCGTATGATCGATAATCTGTCAATTGCAGTTTAATACCCATCTAGCTTTTTCTATAAGCGTTTCGTTAATGTCCAAGTGGGTTACAATTTTATGGGTCATCCTTCAAATGAGCGGCTCTTCAAGCAAGAGTGCTTGTCCATTGGAAATCCTTGGTAATCCTTTGGTAAAGAATCCTTAGTATTGAAAGTTCCTTCATCAATTATTGCAAATGGATTATGAAAGTATCAGTGTTTAAGTAGGGAATCAGCCACGCATTATGGCTGTTGATTGGCGAAGAATAGACTACGTGACCCCTCCTAGTCTATAAATTTAGGTGGTGTATTATTATATACTAAAATATGGGAATATGGGAAGCGCGTGGTGTAATGGTTAAAGTCATGGGAAATGGACTCGTCGCCCCGAGTTCAAATCCATGATATGGTAATTGCATTTCACTTAGAGCTAATACCCTTGGAAAGGTATGAATCTTACTCTCCTCCAGCTATGGGTAAATAGTAGGGCAGTCTGGGCTCTTTAACCTTGGTTAAGCTACCGGTCTAGGAGAAAGAAAACTCTGAATTCAAACCTGTTTAACTCCGCTTAAGAAATTGATCTTGTGTCACATCCTGCTCGTGCGGAGGGTTTGGCAAATATATATACTACTAAAAATATTCCAACAGCCATACAGTAGTACTGATAAGGCTACAGTGTGGTAGAATTCCCGCTTTATCTCTTAGAGAGATCAGATTTTCGTATGATCGATAATCTGTCAATGGCAGTGTAATTCCCATCTTACTTTTTCTATAAGCGTTTCGTTAAAGTCTAAGTGGTACAGCCATATAGTAGTACTGATACGGCTACAGTTTGGAATAATTCCCGCTTTATCTCTTGGAGAGATCAGATTTTCGTATGATCGATAATCTGTCAATAGCAGTCCAAGCGTTTCTGATACGCTTATTGACATTTCTTTCTGTTGATATTATTGATATTTTATTTCATTTTGTGTATTTATTGAAGGGCAACTGTGTTTCTGTCCAAAAGAAAAGATGTTGCCTCAGTGAAACTCTAAAGATATTGACTTACAACAACAGGCCGAGTAAAACATGTCATGATGGTTTGTAGTGTTTGTAAAGAAATGCATTTTATACGATATTTTTGCTTTTGAAAAGAGAGAAATAAAAATCTGTCATAATGAAAACTGTCAAGAGGGAATTTTCTTTATTCGAGAAAATTGTTCAGGCTAAACAAAAATCAGCAACTGAGAAGATAGAACCAACAAAAAAAGGTTTCCAATTATTATTTGTTTGTTTGTTTTTGTTTTTTGTTTTTTTTTTGTTATGTCTTCTTGGGCATCTCCCCTATTCGCATCAACCTTTAAAAAAAAGAAAAGAAAAAGAAAAGAAAAAGAAGTGAATCTTGAACATTAGGGTAGGTCGATTTTTCACTTTTTAAAAATATATATAGTAAGTAAGTAAAGTCATCGGGGCGGCCTAAAGTCGGTATCAGCCAGTCAGCGAGAGAGTCTATCCCCTTTTCAATAGCGCTAGACCAAGGAGATTGTTTTTGGCGTCTGAGGTGGAGCACCACACCTATCATCAGCTCCTTACTTTACCGCACAGACCCCGTGCTACTTATACGCTGAGTTGACGAGGACCAGTATAAGAAACCACAAGGTTCCTAGTTCGATACCAGTCCTCGCCAACTCAGCGTATGAGTAGAACGGGGTCTGTGCGGTAAAGTAAGGAGGTGATGGTAGGTGTGGCGCTCCACCGTAGACGCCATAAACAATCTCCTTGGTCTAGCGCTAGTGAAAAGGGGATAGACTCCCTCGCTGACTGGCTGATACCGACTTTAGGCTGCCCCGACGACTTTACTTTTAAATATATAAATTATATAAATTACATGAATCACTAAAAGTTGTGTATTGGTTTAGTAAGTACTGATACCAAAAATTACATTTTTATATTTGAACCAATTTTTGAGGAAATGGCATCAAAGATCGTAGACAAAAATGCACTGAAAAATTCTTAGTTTTGCAACATTTAGCCAGAAAATCTAACAATTTAAGTAATTAAACCATTTATTTTAACCAAATTAAATTAAATGAGGAAATTATAACTAAAGTCCAAATTAAAAATATTGCCCCCCCCCCCATTATTGTATAAAGAGAATTGTTCAGGCTTGATAAACTAAACGAAAGGAGAATCATACATAAGAATAGGTAGATATTCTAGCCAAATCAAGACATTAGGTTTATAAGTTCTCAAAATTCACACTCAATTTTCCAATTGGACACATGGCCTAGTGGATAAATTAAGTTAAGACAGTTCTAAGTGACAGTTATCTCTGGATCCCGAGTTCAATCCTGAGTGAAAGCAGTTAGAAAATTAATTAACACAACTCCTACCCCAGCTATGGTTAACGGAATGAGAACAGGATACCCCCCGTGGACTAAATAAAGGTTAGGTTCAAAGTTCCGTGATGGCTCCCGATTACGACAAGAAAGTTCCCGAGTCCTAAAAGAATGTTCCCGAGTCCGAGAAGGTTCCCGATAATTATTATTTTGTTTGTTATGCTTCCTTAGGAATCTCTAGCGCTGTCGACAGGGGCTTTAGAATATACCGACTGAATAGGACGATCCGCAAAAGTTTGGAAAAGAATTTTGAGTGAATTGGAAATCAGAGGATGAATCGAGACCATCCAAACAATAGCATTGTTATGATCGGAGACCAGAAGAGACCTGAGGAGACTTGCTGTCACTCAGCCTCCAGTGAAAGAGCTCCAGTTAAAGAAGATGTGAAAAGAACTCACAGGGAGTAATAATTATATAATGATTGTGGCTAAAATCTTACTAATAAAACTTTTGGGTTGTGTCGGCTTAGGTCAATCCATGAAGCATCGGTTTAAGAATCGCTTGGCCATCCACAGTGGGAGCTCGATGTACATTGTTTCAGGTGCGTGAACCAACTGAGCAATATCGATGAATATTCATCTATATTACTCTGTCCGTTCACGCATCTGAAACAATCGAGCTCTCACTATGGATGGCCTGTATGAAAGAAAAAACCTAATCCATCCACCCTATAACTACTTCCCATATGGAAGCGCGTGGTGTAATGGTTAAAGTCGTAGGAAATGGACTCGTTGTCCCGATTTCAATTCCTAGACGAAGCTGTTTGCATTTTACATAACGCTAATACCATTGGGAAAGTATGAATCCAATTCTTCCTCCAGTTATGGGTAAATAGCAGGGCAGACTGGGCTCTTTAACCATGCCTAGGTAACCAGTCTAGGAGACGGGAAACCTGTTAAACTCCACATAAGAAATTGACCTTGTGTCGCATCCTGCTCGTGCGGGCGGGTTGGTAAATAAATATAACTACTTCTACTAACGTCCTTCGGTTTTCTCTTCTATTTCTACCCAAATCCTACACTTCTACTAAAAATACATATATATATATATATATATATATATATTCAAAAAAGAAGCCAAGAAGAAAGCGGCAGCAACAAAGCACCAGCACATCAACATCTTCAGGGACAGACTTCACATGTGACGTCTGTGGTCAAGAATGTTTTTCGAACATTGGACTTGACAGTCACAGGAGGCGCTGTAACTTCAGGGACATAAGAACTATATAGTCTTCCGAGACTGCAATGCCAATGGATTCAAAAATATTTCTTCCAAAATCCGTCCAAAACGTGTTCAAATATGCTGTGAAGAGCTAAGCTCATTGCAGTTGAAATTAATTATTATATGAGGCAAATTAAAAAAATGTTCATATATATATATATATATATATATATATATATATATATATATATATATATATATTTTTTGTTGGGGTACCAAGTTTCTTGGTGCAAGGTGATTCTAGGCTGGTCCTATTCTCTAACAGTAGATTGTTGTAGAGTTCAGGTTCCGTTGAGAGCTCAATGCTTATTTTTTATAAACAGAGCAAATTTATTTGTGAATAAAAAGGGCTTAAATACCAGGGGTATCGTGATTATGGACAATTTCCACTCGTGGGTATCTGAGGACCACTGAGCTTCGGCAGACCACGTTTTTATTTTATTTACGAGTGGAAATGGTCCATAATCACGATACCCCTGGTATTTAAGGCCTTTTTAATGTTCCTTTGTCACCTAATAAACAGTTATGTAAAACCTTTATATATTTATTTTACTATTATATAATATATATATATATATATATATATATATATATATAATGCGAGAGATATGAGGAAAAGTGATTGGAAGAAAAATGTATATACTTTAGTTTGGATGGAATTTATTGCTGTTATTTTGTCAAGAGGTGTTTCCATCAAATTTTGTTCAGCAATAGATTTAATACAAACCAAGGTATATATATTTTACTTCCAATCACACACACGCATACGAGCACACACACACACACACACACGCACACACACATACACATATATATATATGTTTATGAAAAGGAGATGACCTAACGGAAAAGGCAAAAAATCGAACGAGTCCTAATTTTGACTCCAGATAAATATAATTAACCGAATAAATCCTCCATTATGAATGAATATAAAAAAAGTAACTAACCGAATAAGTCCTAATTATGAAAGAATATGATATATATATATATATATATATATATATATATATATATATATATATATTTACATTACCAATTAATTTTATTTTACACAGATTGTATATTAGTTCATGTATGTGTGTGTGCGTTTACAAAAGAATTATACAGAAATGTAATACTTAACATTCACCATATATATATAATTACCAACCCCTCCGCTCGAGTAGGATGTGGCGCAAGGTCAATTTCTTAAACGGAGATTAACAGATACAGTGTTGTCTTTCTCCTAGACTGGTTGCCTAACCAAGGCTAAAGAACCCAGTCTGCTTTACTATTTACCCATAGTTAGAGGAAGAATTGTTAGATGCATATATTTCCCAAGATTATTAGCGCTACGTGAAAGGCAAAGAGACTCGTCCAGGGTTTGAACTCGGTTCGCCGAGTCCATTTCCAACAACGATAACCATTACAGCACCATAGAGATCAAAGTACATTTCAATTATTTCCTTCATTTTCAATTTTACTGAACAATAATATCTAATTTGTATTTTTTGATTATTCGGACTATTGTCCTCATCTTTATAGTTATCTACACAACGTTTCGGCCGATCTGCCTTCCGGTCCTCTTCAGGAATTTCTTGTCCGACTCGGGAACTTTCTCGAACTCGGGAACTCCCTCCTCGAACTTGGGAACTTTTTCTTCCAACTTTGGATTATTCGGACTATTTTCCTCATCTTTATTGTCCTTTACACAACGTTTCGGTCGATGTGTCCTCCGGCCTTCTTCAGGTGAGCCTTCATGTCGTAATCGGGAGCCTACACGAAAATTCAGTGAAATGATATAAAACTTAAGTACCTAAAATAACATATCTGTCATCCGCCATAAGTTGACACCTTATTCAGAGGTTGACAGAGGGAAAGACTAAAGAAATATGGCCGATGACTAAACTGTAGCTAATTCAAGACCCCATTTAAAAAAGTATAAATGATGAATAAAAATATTAAACAAAATGACTAAGACTTTCTCTTATGTGTTTAGCTCAGTCGGTAGAGTGTCAGACTAGGAATCAAAAGGTTCCTGGTTCGATACCGGTAGCGTATGAGTAGCACAGGGATCTGTACGGTAAAGTAAGGAGCTGGTGGTAGGCGTGTTTCTTTGAAGCAGAAACAATCTTCTTGATTTAGCGCTAGTGAAAATGGGATAGACTCCCTCGCTATCTGGCTGATACCAACTTTTGGCCACGCCAAGGACTTATTTATATAGTATAAAAAAGAAGGTCCAAAAATGAATTTTATTTTTCAAAATATTTTTTTTATCTATTTTATTATGTAACATGTAAAATAAAATAGAAATCTTTTGAAAAACAGAATTCATTTTGCACACCTTATTTTTCATAATATATTTAATTTTCTCCAGTTGGACCCATAAGAACAATATATATATATATATATATATATATATATATATAGGTTAACACACAACATCATTGTTACCGTATTATTATTTTTTCTTTACACCTGCATTGTGATAGCCTTCTAAATCAACCTCCTAACCAATATATAACACAATGCTTCAAGCAAATTATAAACTGTCTTATATATATATATAATATATATATATATATATATATATATATTTAGAAAAATCTAAAAGTCACGCACACTACCGAAATACACACACACTCATACTCACACACATATATGTATACACACACATACATTTATATGTGTACATATATAGTCATACACAAAATTTCCAAGAACCCTTCCCCACATATATAAGAGCATTCAAATTCATTATGGAGGCGCGTGGTCAAATGGTTAGAGTCATAGGAAATGGACTGGTCGATCCGAGTTCAATTCCTGGACGAAGCTGTTTGCATTTCACATAGCGCTAATACCCTTGGGAAAGATATGAATCCAACTATTCTCCTCTAGCTATGGGTAAATAGCAGTGCAGACTGGGATATAACCTTGGCTGGGTAACCTGTCTAGGAGAAGAAAAACTCTGAATTCAAACCTGTTGAACTCCGCTTAAGAAATTGACCTTGTGTCGCATCCTGCTCGTGCGGAGGGGGGGGGGTGATAAATATATATATATAAGAGCATTCAAAAAGAACTCACCTCAAAGAGGTTTTTTTTCACGGAACAGATGGACTTGTCACTACTAATACACTTCTCTACCCAGATTATAATAGCAGGTCAAACCCTCAAAAAATATTTTAATTTCTATAATTCTTTTATAATGCTCCCTTAAAAAAAACACTTTAAAACGATTTCTTCAAATAAGAATTTTCTCCTGACGATGACCTAAGGTCGAAACTAGTTGAGAATAAGAAATATTCCTGTTTGTCTTATCACTTTTTTTGTTCATACTATATATATATATATATATATATATATATATATATATATATAAAGATAAAGCTAATGAGTCAAACGAACCTACTAAAAGTTTCGCTTAATGCTCTTCAGGGCTAAGATCTGACTAAAGAGACTAGGAGTCAGATCTTAGCCCTGAAGAGCATTAAGCGAAACTTTTAGTAGGTTCGTCTGACCCATTAGATTTATCTTTATTATTTGCTCTACTTAGGTATTGAGCACTTTTTACTTATTAGCTTTAGTCTCCTGGCGGTTTTGTATGAATATATATATCTTATATATATATATGCATATAAATTGTTTTTTTCTTTTGGCCAAAATATTGTACTAATAGATTATTTTTTGTTGGTACGAATATCTTGGTCTTTTCTTTTTTCCAACATTTTTTTTTCCCGGTTGATGTTTGGTAGTATATTTTTACAATCAAACTATTTGCTGGGTTTTTCTCACCGCGAGGATTTACCAACAAGTTTGGTATATTAAAATATATATATATATATATATATATATATATATATATATATATATATATATATTATATAACAGTTAATTGCCAATCCACGAAGAAAACAAATATATTTACTTCTGGATTAATTAAAATCCCTGAAGATTCGCTACTGCGTGAAACTATAGTCGGAGGATTTTAACCCATTCGGTTTTAAAGGATATATATATATATATATAATATATATATATATATATATATATATATAACTTTCTGTCTATCTCTCTATCTATCTATATATGCTTGTATTCGTGTATATAAACGCAGTTTACGTCATTTTCTTTTGCCAGAGGGTAAACTATAACACAAGATGTTATTTATCAAGTCGAAAGGATAAACTATTGCAAATATTCTCAGTTATTTCAGAGTAAAGTCTTCACATTTAAAATGTTAATCGAAATACCGGGGAAAAGTAAGTCATATCTATCTATCTATCTATTTATCTATCTATGTTCCCTTATATCTATCTATCTATCTATCTATCTATCTATCGAAATCCGCTCATATCTATCTATCTATCTGTCTCAGCCTGTTCATATCTATCTATTTATCTCAATTCGCTATATCTATCTATCTATCTATCTATCTATATCTATCTATCTATCTATATCTATTTATCGAAATCCGCTCATATCTATCTATCTATCTATCTATCTATCTATCTATCTCAGTCTGTTCATATCTATCTATCTATCTCAATTCGCTCATATCTATCTATCTATCTATCTATCTATCTATCTATCTATCTCAGTCTGTTCATATCTATCTATCTATCTATCTATCTATCTATCTATCTCAGTCTGTTCATATCTATCTATCTATCTCAATTCGCTTATATCTATCTATCTATCTATCTATCTATCTATCAATCTATCTATCTATCTCAGTCTGTTTATATCTATCTATCTATCTATTAATCTATGTATCTATCTATCTGGGAAGTGGGAGGTGAAAAGGATAAGAAAAAAGAAAGAAAGAAAATAATGCTACTATAAACACACACGCAAATGAATAAATATATAAATAAATGAATAAATAAACAAATAAAATAAAATAAAATAAAACGAAATAAAATAAAATAAAGCAAACATGAACGAAACTGGACAAAGCAAAATGATTGGTTAGAAATGGTCACGTGGTTATTCCTGTGCCTTTTTACATCAACTTGAAAGTATTTTTCAGGCCATCGTTGTTGTCGTGGCAGAGATTTAGTAACTCTAAATCTACTAAAGTACTTTGACAGGGTCGCAATCTAGTACTGGGTCATATGATGTGTTTTTTTTTCTTTCTCACTAGCTTGCTTAGATACAACACGATACTCACACAGTTATAATGTACACAATATATACATATACAGTGGTACCTTGACTTACGAGTTTAATTCGTTCAGCTCGTAACTCAATTTCCTCGTATATCAAATCAATTTTCCCTATTGAAATAAACTGAAATACCATTAATCCATTCCAGGCCCCGTCCCAACAAAAAAGCATTCTAATTTTTTTTGTCACGTTTTTAAATAAGAAAAAAATAGCACTGCGGCTAGAAACCACAAGGTTCCTAGTTCGATACCCGCCCTTGCCAACTCAGCGTATGAGTAGCACAGGTATCTGTGCGGTAAAGTAAGGAGCTGATGGTAGGTGTGGCGCTCCACATCAGACGCTAAGATAATCTCCTTGATCTAGCACTAGTGAAAAGGGGATAGACTCCCTCGCTGCATGGCTGATACCGACATTAGGCCGCCCCGACGATTTATTATAAAAACATAATAAAATAGAATGTAATGAATTATGTGCTGTAAAATGTCTTAATGCAAATGCAGAATAATGCGTAAGAGATAATATCATTAGAATCTGATCATGATACTAATACATAATAATATCATCAGTATTCCTATCTAATACAATTACCGAAGTTAAGCAGTAACGAGACAGTTCAACACTTAAATGGGTATTCACTTAAGCAATATGAGGAGTAAAAGATTGAATAAATTTGACGAAAAGTGGTTGAGAGTAGAGGAAAATGTGGATTTCACAACACAGACGACTATGTTCAATTGATATTTCGCCTCATTATTGGTTGAGGCTTCCTCAGAAGTTTATTGATTTAAGTGCTTGTACATTCTGTTTTTATAGTGAAAAGGTAAATGGGTGGGGGAGGGAGAGAAAAGGGAATGGGTTAGTCATGGTGAATGAGAAGAATTTCGGTGGGGGGGGGCTTGGAATGTGTGGAAATCGTGTTTTCATTTTGGGGGGTCAGTCAGTTCACTTTGAAGAGAAATTTTATGTTTAGAGAGTGTGTCAAATGTGTGAGGTCAAATGTGTCACCAAGGGAACGGGGATATTTTTGTTTGGAAATATTTTAGAGAAATCCTAAAAGATTTTTTTGAGATAAATGTATTTACTTTCTGCTTTTTTATGTTTGAAAGGTAATTGGATGAGAGTAGGACAGGCAGAGGAGGAGTGGGGTTTTTGTATGTGGGTGGATAAGTTGTCTTTGAAGAAATTGGCAAAATCAAGCACTGTAAGCAACCCGAAAAGGGTTGATATGCCGTAAAACCAATTTTATACAAATAATTTGTGCGCAGTCAAATGGTATCAAGTATTCGTTTTGGTTTGTTTTGCTTTACGGCATATCAACCTCAGTGGGTCATTTAATGCCGATAAAGTTTTGAAATAAATCAATTCTTAATGGATGATACAATTCTTTTTATAAACACATTTTTCTATTAAACCTATAGACGGGACTCTAACAGGTACTACCACTCCGGGTCAGAGTGGGCCTGGAAGCAATGGTGATGAAGGGGTGTTCCACAATAATAATACTTTTTCCACAGATCTATTTGACCCATAGAGTGGACCCTAAAAGATTCTACTACACCAGGCCAGAATGGACCAGTGAGTAATAGTGATGAAGGAGTACTCCCGGTTCCCTAGATCTTTAGAAATCGAACATCTCCATCAGTTGCAGTTTAATGTCAATACCCAGGTTACATCCCCCTTTTTTAGGTGTGTGTGTGTGGGGGGGGGGTCTTACCTTTCTGCAGAGGATAAAATATTTACCCAACCTGTTCACCACGGGTCACAAGTATGGGGCATCCATAAGTTGCTTTTCAGTAGCAATAGTTATGCGAGACTAGCTTGTTAACCATGACGGGACAACCTTTCTGTAGAGGATATAGTCAAGTTCTGCGGATAACTATACCAACTAGTAGGACCTGTGGATATACCACAGTATGATAATTTAATCATTACAATGTTTCATATATTTACTTAAGAGCTATTGCCAAATAGTTCAATATGTAAAAAGTATAATAATCTTGATTTAGCTCTCTCACACTTTTTCTTTCTTTCTTTCTTTCTGTCTTTTCATCTTTTTTCTTTCTTTACTTCTTTTCATTATGTTCGATTGAAACAGATTAGCGTTATCGCTTCCGGCGCTCATCCTCTCTAAATCTTTCCCCTTCTTTCTTTCTTTCTTTCTTATTATATTTTTTCTGTGTTGCATGTCCTTTTTCTTCTCTTCTCTTTCTTTATAATAAAAAACGGAATGGTCCATTATTTAGCTGAGGTGACGACACTCATATGAAATATAAATTCGGTGGATAAGTAACACCGGATAATCAGGATTTATATTTTTGCATTTCATTAGACGATTTGGACGGTCTTATTTTTAACCAAAAGGTGTTGCAAGATGACAACTGTCGTACAATTAAGGAACATGAGTATTAATATATAGATACCTCGAGATACGTTTCTATAAAACAAAACGCACCCCTAAATGAAAGAGCGACGTAACGAGGTCATTTTTAACGAGTCCATTTTTAACGGGGTCATTGTAACATACCATATATGGAGATATCAGAATGGTACGCCTCTTTTCTGAAACTGTGATACAAACCCTCGTGATGGGCAAAAAAAAAAAGACCTGTGGTTAGACACGGAATTCTGCAAGGAATTTTGGAAGGAATGTGGGGGTATTTGTTTTACTAGCCCTAGCCCCATCCCGCCCCCGGACGCGGCGTGGGCAGGATGCAACACGAGGTCAAGTGCATTGCGGGGGGTCCTTCCCTTATGCATGTGGGGGTATGCATGAGGATGAATCACAGTTTTTTACATGTTATCCTACAATGCTTGTCATAATCTGGCGCTATTCCACTGAAAGTAAGTCTGAGGTGGAGTACCACACATACCGTCAGCGTTACCATAAATTGGGGGATGAGGGGGTTCATGCCTTTTTAAAGAGTACTAATTCGAAAGTGAACGAAATATCACGACTATAGAGCTATCCCACTGAAAGTAAGTCTGAGGTGGAGTACCACACATACCGTCAGCGTTACCATAATTGGGGGATGAGGGGGTTCATGCCTTTTTAAAGAGTACTAATTCGAAAGTGAACGAAATATCACGACTATAGAGCTATCCCCTGAAAGTAAGTCTGATGTGGAGTACCACACATACGTCAGCGTTACCATAAATTGGGGATGAGAGGGTTCATGCCTTTTTAAAGAGTACTAATTCGAAAGCGAACGAAATATCACGACTATAGCGCTATCCCACTGAAAGTAAGTCTGAGGTGGAGTACCACACATACCGTCAGCGTTACCATACATTGGGGATGAGGGGGTTCATGCCTTTTTAAAGAGTACTAATTCGAAAGCGAACGAAATATCACGACTATAGCGCTATCCCACTGAAAGTAAGTCTGAGGTGGAGTACCACACATACCGTCAGCGTTACCATACATTGGGGGATGAGGGGTTCATGCCTTTTTAAAGAGTACTAATTCGAAAGCGAACGAAATATCACGACTATAGCGCTATCCACTGAAAGTAAGTCTGAGGTGGAGTAACCACACATACCGTCAGCGTTACCATACATTGGGGGGATGAGGGGGTTCATCCTTTTTAAAGAGTACTAATTCGAAAGCGAACGAAATATCACGACTATAGCGCTATCCCCACTGAAAGTAAGTCTGAGGTGGAGTACCACACATACCCGTCAGCGTTACCATACATTGGGGGATGAGGGGGGTTCATGCCTTTTTAAAGAGTACTAATTTCGAAAGCGAACGAAATATCACGACTATAGCGCTATCCACTGAAAGTAAGTCTGAGGTGGGAGTACCACACATACCGTCAGCGTTACCATACATTGGGGGATGAGGGGGTTCATGCCTTTTTAAAGAGTACTAATTCGAAAGCGAACGAAATATCACGACTATAGCGCTATCCCACTGAAAGTAAGTCTGAGGTGGAGTATCACACCCTACCGTCAGCGTTACCATAAATTGGGGATGAGGGGGTTCATGCCTTTTTAAAGAGTACTAATTCGAAGCGAACGAAATATCACGACTATAGCGCTATCCCACTCAAAGTAAGTCTGAGGTGGAGTACCACACATACCGTCAGCGTTACCATAAATTGGGGGATGAGGGGGTTCATGCCTTTTTAAAGAGTACTAGTTCGAAAGTGAATGTAATATCACGACTATAGCGCTATCCCACTAAAATCCTGCTCGGTTAGGCTGTTTGCATTTCACATAGCGCTAATACCCTTTGGAAAGGTATGTATCCAACTATTCTCCCTCCAGCTAAGGGCAAATACTTGGACACACTGGGCTCTTTAACCTTGGTTAGGCAACCAGTTTAGGAGAAGGAAAACTGAATTCAAAATTTCGTAAACCCCATCTAAGAAATTGATCTGGTGTCACACCCTGCTCGTTTTTCCTTCTCCTGGGCTGGTTGCCTAACCAACGTTAAAGAGTCCAATCTACATTACTATTTACCCATAGCTGGAAGGAGAATATTTGGATACACACTGTTCTCAAGGGTTTTAAAGCTATATGAAATGCAAACAGCCTCGTCCAGGATTTGAACTCGTGTCTTCGACGATAACAATTTTACAACACGCCTCTAAAAACGTCGTTGAATATGTAATCGATGACCAGAGTTCAAATTCCAGTCGTGACTGTTTGCATTTGCTTTGTACTCTCTGTTCTCCCCTAGCGCCGAGTAAAATAGGAGAGTAGGTCCGACTCTCTGTCCTGGGTGGGCTACTAGCCTAGGAGAAGGATGATTGTGAATTTCAAACCGGGTGATTGTCTCTCGAAAGAAATCTGTGAATGTCTTCAACTTTTTTTTCACAAGTTTTGAGTCAAGTTGCAAAGTGGCCTTTTCATGAACACTAGTGATGGGGAGAGAGAGAGAGAGAGAGAGAGAGAGAGAGAGAGAGAGAAAGAGAAAGAGAAAAGAGGGAAAGAAATAAGAGATAGAGAGAGAGAGAGAGAGAGAAAGCGAGAGAGAGAGAAAGAGAGAGAGAGAGAGAGAGAGAGAGAAAGAAATAAAGAGAGAGAGAAAGAGAAAGAGAGAGAAAGAAGAAAGAGAAAGAGAAGAGAAGAGAGAGAAATAAAGAGAGAGAGAAAGAGAAGAGAGAGATAACGAGAAAGAGAAAGAGAGAGAGAAGAGAGAGAGAGAGAGAGAGAGAGAGAGAGAGAGAGAGATTTGGTTGGTTGGTTGGTTCTGATGGCATGTCAACACTTGTTGGGTTATTTTATGCGGGTATTCAATTTTTGTAAAACCCAATTTTCTTTTAAACACATTTTTAAACTCTTTTCTCTCTCCCTATTTAACCCATAGATGGGACCCTAACAGGTACTACCACTCTGATTCAGAGTGGAACTCTGAGTAATGGTGATGAAGGGGTACTCCAAATTCTCCAGAGTCAAGAACTGGAACTTCACCATCAGATAGAGTTTAACGTCATTCCCAGCGCACTAAGACCCTCAGCTATCACCTTCTAGCTCATATAAGATAAAAAAGGTTGGAGCTTATCATAAAAACAATAGGGTTGGGACAATCATATATATATTTACCAACCCCTCCGCACGAGCAGGATGTGACACAAGGTCAATTTCTTAAGCGGAGTTCAACAGGTTTGAATTCAGAGTTTTCCTTCTCCTAGACCGGTTGCCTAACCAAAGTTAAAGAGTCCAGTCTGTCCTACTATTTACCCATAGCTGGAGGGAGAGTAGGATTCATACCTTTCCCAAGGATATTAGCGCTAAGTGAAAATGCAGTTACCGCGTCCAGGATTTGAACTCGTGGCGACGAGTCCATTTCTCATTTTAACCATTACACCACACGCTTCCAATGGGACACTCATATAGGTACTAGGGTTTGACATGACCAGCCGAGTGATCGGAGGGGACTGCCCGTCTAGCCTAAGTAATGGCCAAACCCCAACCGATAGGGCGGGAGAGAGAGAGAGAGAGAGAGAGAGAGAGAGAGAGAGAGAGAGGGGGGGGTCTTGCCCTTCAGTAGGGGATATTCTAAGCCCCGCTGACAGGACGATCTTCCCATACAGGTTTCCCGCCCAATCTACACATACACAGTGGATGGTGAATACTGTAGACATGTTGTTCAGTTGTTTATTTGTGGTCGACGACACCCAACTGAATAGGAGGCGGCGATGTGCCGTGGTCTGTTCTAAAAATGACTGGCCTCTTAGGATCATTAAGTCATAACAGGTACTATAAGAGGATGTGCTGTGTGTGTGTGCTAAACTAAATAAAACTTAGTAAATAACAACACCCAACTCAACATAAAGAAGAAGAAGAAGAAGAAGAAATGAAAGAAGAAATAGAAGAAATGAAAGAAGAAGAAGAAGAAGAAGAAGAAGAAGAAGAAGAAAGAAAGAAGAAGAAGAAGAAGAAGAAGAGAAGAAAGAAAAGAAGAAGAAGAAGAAGAAGAAGATGAAAGAAGAAGAAGAAGAAGAAGAAGAAAGAAGAAGAAGAAGAAGAAGAAGAAGAAGAAAGAAGAAATAGAAGAAAGAAGAAGAAGAAATGAAAGAAGAAGAAGAAGAAGAAGTGAAAGAAGAAAATAGAAGAAGAAGAAATGAAAGAAGAAGAAGAAGAAAGAGAAAGAAGAAGAAGAAAGAAGAAGAAGAAGAAAGAAACAAAAAAAAAAAACAAAAACAAGAAGAACAAGAAGAGGAAATAAGGGCAAAGAAAGAAGAAGAAGAAGAAAGAAGAAGAAAAGAAGAAGAAATGAAAGAAGAAGAAGAAGAAGAAGAAAGAAGAAGAAGAAAGAGAAGAAGAAGAAGAAGAAGAAGAAGAAGAAATGAAAGAAGAAGAAGAGAAATGAAGAAGAAGAAGAAAGAAGTAGAAGAAGAAGAATGAAAGAAGAAGAAATGAAAGAAGTAGAAGAAGAAGAAAGAAGAAGAATGAAGAGAAGAAGAAGAAGAAGAAGAAATGAAGAAGAAGAAGAAGAAGAAGAAGAAGAAGAAGAAAAGAAAAGAAATGAAAGAAGAAGAAGAAGAAGAAGAAAAGAAAGAAAAGAAAGAAGAAGATGAAAGAAGAAGAAGAAGAAGAAAGAAGAAATGAAAGAAGAAGAAGAAGAAATGAAAGAAGAAGAAGAAAGAAGAAAGAAAGAAGAAGAAGAAGAAGAAGAAAGAAGAAGAAGAAGAAGAAGAAGAAGAAGAAAAAGAAGAAGAAGAAGAATGAAGAAAGAAGAAGAAGAAGAAATGAAAAGAAGAAAGAAGAAGAAGAAGAAGAAGAAGAAGAAAAAGAAATGAAAGAAGAAGAAGAAGAAATGAAAGAAGAAGAAGAAAGAAATAAATGAAAGAAGAAGAAGAAGAGAAGAAGAAAAGAATGAAGAAGAAGAAGAAGAAGAAGAAGAAGAAGAAGAAGAAGAAGAAAGAAGAAGAAGAAGAAGAAGAGAAGAAGAAGAAGAAGAAGAAGAAGAAGAAATGAAAGAAGAAGAAGAAAAGAAGAAAAGAAGAAGAAGAAGAAGAAGAAAAGAAATGAAAGAAGAAGAAAAGAAATGAAAGAAGAAGAAGAAGAAGAAGAAGAAGAAGAAGAAGAAGAAATGAAAGAAGAAAAAGAAGAATTGAAAGAAGAAATAAGAGCAAAAGAAGAAGAAGAAGAAGAAGAAGAAGAAGAAGAAGTAGACTTCGTATTAACCCTTTCATCCCGTTACATCGGCATACCAGTAGTACTTTTATTTTCGTGCCCTGTCGGTAATGGCTTTAGAATGCACCGACAGCACCTCTGCAAAGGAGTAAGACCCCACCCCTACAATGGGGCCACCTGTTGGAAACCCGTGATGCTTAAGGACGGAATCCAGGTAGCTGAGCAGTCCATGACGTGCAACTTCACTCCGATCAATCTGCTGGTAACGGCAAGTTCTAGCACCTATATGATTGTCCCAACCCTATTGCATTTATGGCAAACACCCAATCCTTTGAATCATATATGTACAAGAAGGCGGTGACTGAGGGTCTTAGTGTCCTGGGTATGACGTTAAACTGCATCTAGTGGTGTAGTTCCAATTCTGAAACTCTGGGGAATGTGGGGCACCCCTTTACCGCCATTAATCCCAGGTCTACCCTAACCTGGAGTGGTAGTACATGTTAGGGTCCCATCTATAGATAAAAATAAGTACTAAACTGTGTTTAAAAAACTGAGTTTGAAAAAAATGTAATACCCATCAAGAATGAATAAAACAATGTCTTTGGTATAAAATAACCCAACAAAGGTTAGCATGCCGTAAAATCCAACCAACTAACCAACGATTATTTTCCCGCCACTTAGGTGCACCGGTTGACCGGTGCGTCGATCACACATATACTTAAAGAGGGTAAATCTTAGGCTAATCCGGAGTATTAATACCTGTTAAGGTATCATCTACGGGTGGAGTGGTATTATCTGTTAGTGTCCCACCTATGGGTCAAATAGATCTGTTTGAAAATTATTCATATTCGATAGGACCGTGTTAAAAAGAAAAAAAGGACAAAACAAACTCTACAAAAATGTACATATCAGCAATGTACATATGTGCAATGAACGCAAATCTCTAACCTCTAATCATAAAATTATAGTGGTTGTAATGAGTGGATATATATATATATATATAATATATATATATATATATATATATATATATATATATATTAATATTTATATTTTGCTTGAAGGCAATTACAATGCGCATATCGCATAAAATTCGATAATTATAGAAGATAACAATGACAAGTGAATTTCGCAAAGAATTACTCGGTGTGTAGAATATCGTACAGACTGTTTCAACTTAATAAAGTTGAAACAGTCTGTACGATATTCTACACACCGAGTAATTCTTTGCGAAATTCACTTGTCATTGTTATCTTCTATAATTATCGAATTTTATGCGATATGCGCATTGTAATTGCCTTCAAGCAAAATATATATATATATATATATATATATATATATATATATATATATATATATATTATAATATTGGTAACAAAAACACATAATAAGGTCACATATATTAAGACAGAAAAACAAAGAACTCATAAATTCAACAAGTAATATGTGTATGAAAACAAATAGATTACAGGAGTCAAGAATACTGATCCAAGTCCTGCAGAATATGCTTTTTTTAAAAGTTCATGTAATTAGAAAAAGAAAGTGTTGAGTTAACTCCAATAGAGAAAAAAAAGGGTAATGCTCTTATATATCAGCAGTGAAGTAACTTTTAGAGAGAGAAAGATATAGCTTGTAATACCTTCAGCGGTAGGCAAATATTTCAGAGTCGAGCAACATGGAATATATAGGCATAAGTTTGTCTTTTCTACTGTTCTTGAAAACCTTCGCTTTTTATAGGACTCCCTAGGATCGTAATCGGTCTTTTTTAAATTTTTTTTAAACTTCTTTTTTTTAGGCGCGAACGCTTCTGGTTGGTTGAAAATTATCATTTTTGATATTTTTCTTTTTTTTTCTTTCTACTGCGCTGATCCTATGCGCAGACTTCTTATTTTCGTCATTTTATTTCTGCTTTCAAAGCGTTAACTTCCGGCTCGCCACAAAATAACCCAAGACGAGTTGACATGCCTTTAAAATCAATTAGAGAATCAATCATGGACATACCGTAAACGATAATAGATGTTGCTGGTATAAAGAAATATATTTTCCTTATTTCACACACACACACACACACACACATATATATATATATATATATATATATATATATATATATATATATATATATATATATATATATATTCGAGTATTTCAATATCTAATTGTATTTTTTTAAATAGTGAATTTACAGGTAGGAATTTAAGTCATTTTTATTTATCCATGAGATTAAGATTATCTAATATCAGCTTAGTTAATTCTAAATAGTATTTTTCTTCAACTTGGTCGCCCACTTTAAACCACTCACAGCGGCTCTCCCGCCACTGCTAAGCAAAGTACAAAAATTGATGGTTAGTTCATTATAATTGAGAAGAAGGACTCAGATTACAATAATAAAAAAAACAAACGACTCAAAATTCTATGTTTCACTCTTTACCTACGTTAAACCTCTCTCAACGGCCCTCGCACCCACCTCTGTGCGTACCACGCCGAAGCAAAATACAATGAATTATGGTTAATTCGTTATAATTGAGCATAAGGATTCAGATTACAAAAATAAGACTTTATTTGAATAGAATGAGTTGTGAGGTGAATAGATAGTGAACTTTGAAATATCATACAGGTAAAAAATACCAAAAAAAGGTTGGTACAGCCGTGGGGGAAATTTGGTAATCAAAGAGTTATCTCTTTGCCTACCTTAAGCCGCTCACAGTGGCTATTCCTATCAAAGTACAAAAACTGATGGTTAGTTCATTATAATTGAACAGAAGGACTCAGATTACAATAATAATAGGACTTTATTTGAACAGAATGAGTTCTGAGGTGAATAGATAGGGAACAATGAAATATCTCCATCATACAGGTAAATAAAACCACGAAAATTTTGGTACAGCCGTTGGGGAAAATTGGTAGGCAAAGAGTTAATCTTAACTCACTCGGATAGTTAACTCGGGTCGATAACCAGGAACAGCGAGAAGCGGAAGCGGAAACGTCCATGTTTATCTCTTTATCATCTAATCTACGCGAGCAATGGTATCTAGTGGAAGCGCTCGTTGTGCAATGGGTATCGTCGTAATAAATGGACACAACGTTCCAAGTTTACATTGTGGTAATACCCTTGAATAGAGCATGAATCCAATTATTCTCCCTTATTCTTCTTTTAGGATAAATAGAAGGGCAGACTGGGACCTTTAACCTTTGGTTTAGCTCAGTCGGTAGAGCGTTCGCCTAAGAGCCACAAGGTTCTGGGTTCAATACAGTCCCTCGCTAACTCAGCGCATGAATAGCACAGGGATCTGTGCAGTAAAATGAGGAGCTGATGGTAGGTGTGACGATACACCTCAGAGGCTAAAATAATCTCCTTGGTCTAGCGCAAGTGAAAAGGGGATAGACTCCGCTGTCTGGCTGATACCAATTTTAAACCACACCGACGACTTGTCAGCCGGTCTAGGAGAAGGACAACGCTGAATTCGAACCTGATTATACTCCGCTTAAAAGGTGGTCTTTGCGTCACATCCCGCAAAATACGCATCGACTTTTTCTATATGGCTTCTCTTATCCTGTGACTGTAAAGCAAACAGTTGTGTAAGGTTAAAAAGTGATTCGAACGCCCGCCACAGTGTAAGTAGCATAACCACTACACCACCATTATGTTACATCGAGAAGTACAGTTAAATTAACTGAGAAATGTTAACAATGCTTAGATCCTAAGTAGAAAGTTGGGAAACAACACTGAAATCAGACAGCGCACACATCGTATGAATACACACTATCGTCCGTATTTATATGAATATAAAGTAAATAAAGTCGTCGGGGCGGCCTAATGTGGGTATCGACCAGACAGCGAGGGAGGCTATCCCCTTTTCACTAGCACCAGACCAAGGAGATTATTTGAGCATCTGAGGTGGAGCGCCACACCTACCATCAGCTCCTTACTTTACCGCACAGATCCCTGTGCTACTCATACGCTGAGTTGGCGGGGGCCAGTATCGAACCAAGAACCTTGAGATTCCTAGCCGAACACTCTACAAAAAATATGAATATAATATAGTCATTTTTGACGGATACTTTGCCAATAAAAATTATTATGATCATATTTGAGTTAATATTGCAGTATGATGGACTTAGGGTATTAACAAGTATTGGTAGTGTAGGGCGTAAGCAAACATTAACCAAGCAGAAACCTCAATTTATATATTAAGGCCTGAAGATATTTTGGAGATATTTTTGTGGAAAAAATGTTAAGTGCCCTGAAATGCGGAAAAAAATATAGTTTGTAAAATGTTGGTTTTTTTTTTTCATTCATTCTCCGATTATGTAACGTGCTGATTTCGTATTGTGCGTCCACGTGGTGTCGACAGGGCCCCACGTGATAATGGCGTGACTGTGTGGTTTATTTGGGTAGATAGGGGACATCAGAAAATGGAAGAGGATCGAAAGGGTGAGAGAAATATTGAGAAGAAGAAGAAGAAGAAGAAGAAGAGAAGAAGAAGAAGAAGAAGAAGAAGAAGTCAAAAAGAAAAAAGAAACCAGACAATAGAAGAGAAAGCGAGAAAGAGAGAAAGGGAGGACGGAAGAAAGAAGTAAAAAAAAAAAAAAAAAAAAAAAAAAAGAACAAGACGAAGATGTATTTGTAAAAAGAAGAGAAAGAAAACAGTTGATAGAAAAATAAAAGGGGGAAGCTAAGAGGATATATATATATATATATATATATATATATATATATTATATATATATATATATATATAGAGAGAGAGAGAGAGAGAGAGAGAGAGGGGTGATGTAGTAAAAGAAAGAAAGAAAAAAGAAAGAAAGAAAGAATGAGGGTGAAGGAGACAAATAGAAAAAAGAATTAAAAAAAACATAAGTAAGAAAATTAATACAAAAAAATAATGAATAACGGGAAAAGAAAAGAGGGCTGGGGGAGGGGGAGAGGGGAGTAAAAGAAAAGAATGGGTGAGAGGGTGGGGGGTTGGTTGAAGAGGAAATAGAGAAAGGTGCCATGAACTGGAGAAAGTTGTTTACTTCTTTCTGATTGGCTGACCTGCATCACGTGACGGTTACTTTTTTTTTCCTTTTTTTTTTTATTCTATGACAAATTTTCAAAACTTTACGTCGTCTGTTTTTGTTCAGTGTTGAACAACTATGGACACTCGCAATAGACAAAAAACAACCCCTCAAAAAACAACAACAAAAAAAACCAAAACCGCCTGTACGACTTTAATGGCTGTTTTAGAGAAATTAAAAGAAAAAAATACCTCAGGTTCTATTTGGATTCATATAGACGAGCAGGACCTGTGAACATACCACAGTATGATAATTTGATTATTGCAACTTTTGATATGTTTACTTAAGAGCTATTGCTATATAGTTCAATATGTAAAAGTATAATAATCCTGACTGGCAGGACCTGTGGATATACCACTGTATGATAATTTGATTATTACAACTTTTGATATGTTTACTTAAGAGCTATTGCTATATAGTTCAATATGTAAAAGTATAATAATCTTGACTAGCAGGACCTGTGGATATACCACAGTATGATAATTCAATTATTACAACTTTTGATATGTTTACTTAAGAGCTATTGCTATATAGTTCAATATGTAAAAAGTATAATAATCTTGACTAGCAGAACCTGTGGACATACCACAGTATGATAATTCAATTATTACAACTTTTGATATGTTTACTTAAGAGCTATTGCTATATAGTTCAATATGTAAAAAGTATAATAATCTTGACTAGCAGAACCTGTGGACATACCACAGTATGATAATTTAATTATTACAACGTTTGATATTTTTACTTAAGAGCTATTGCGATATAGTTCAATATGAGAGTGAAATTTGGAAATCAATCCGACAGTACGTGGAGAAATGTAGACAAACACTGGATGTTACACTGGATGGGAGTTTATTATTGGTCGTAGTGTCGATCTTTGAACATTTCGGTTTACATAGAAACCTTCCTCAGGACATTATGAAACAATTAGAGGAAAAAAGATTTTTGTTGTTAAAAAGATGATGGATATTTTGAATGAGTTGAGTTTGAAAGATTTGATGAAAAGGTTTATAACCGTTCGTTGCTTAGCGTTCTCAACAAAAAATCTTTTTTTCCTTTACTTGTTTCATATTGCCCGGAAGAAGGTTTCTATATAAACCGAAACGATTGAACGTCAACACTACGACCAATGATAAACTTCCGTCCAGTGTAACATCCCGTGTTTGTCTACATCTCTTCACATACTTCAATATGTAAAAAGTATAATAATCTTGACTAGCATACCACAGTATGATAATTTAATTATTACAATGTTTGATATGTTTACTTAAGAGCTATTTCGATATAGTTCAATATGTAAAAAGTATAATAATCTTGAATAGTAGGACAAGTGGATATACCACAGTATGACAATTTAATTATTACAACTTTGAAATGGTTACTTTAGAGCTATTACTAAATAGTTCAATATGTAAAAGTATAATAATCTTGACTAGTAGGGCGTGAGTTATAGAGCTTTCCTACTCCTAAAAATTTGATTATAAAAACACTTTAGCCCAAGGAACCCAAAAATGCTATCAAAAAAGTCTTAAAGTTAACCAATTTTAAGTTATTAATGATTTCTGATTTGCAAAATATTAACTGATGCTGTAGCTTCGGTTCAGAGCTAAAAATAAACTAGCTAAAAATAAACTTTTTAGTACAAATAATGTTCAATATATGTGAAATAATAATAGAAAAGCATTTTCATATTGATCTTGCTATGAAAAAATTTAAAAAAATCATCAACTTAAAACTGGTTGACTTTAAGACTTTTCCGATAGCATTTTTGGATTTCATGGGCAAAAATGCTTTTATAAACACATTTTCAGGAGTAGGAAAGCTCTAAAACTCATTCTACAGACAAAAATAGATTACAAAAAGTCGCCATTTTTTGCGAACCCCATCAAATTTGATCAGCTAAAAACCGACATAACTCCACCAATTTTTGGAATTGGAAGCTCTGATTTTGGGGATTGTCTAACTTTAACATAGTCCACACCGAGAAAAAGATTTCAGAAAAATTGAAGTGGGTGGGTGACAATTTTACTTTTTTCTGGATGATTTGACATGGAATTACCCTTTACTTATCAAGACATTGTCGGAATTTTTAGTTAGATATATTATACAATGGTATATTGACG
>CM042155.1:53056539-53071539 GCA_023376005.1 Doryteuthis pealeii
GTATATCATATATACATAGATATCCTATAAAAGGTTTGTTTAAAATAGGTATATCATCATCATCATCATCATCATCAAATCGTACTGATAGTATTTCTTCCCTTGACTCTCCCTCACCATCCGTCCTATATATATTTACCAACCCCTCTGCACGAGCAGGATGTGACACAAGGTCAATTTCTTAAGCGGAATTTAACACGTTTTGAATTCAGAGTTTTCCTTCTAGACCTGCTACCTAGTCAGGGTTTAAGAGCCCAGTCTGCCCATCTATTTACCCATAGCTAGAGGGAGAATAGTTGTATTTATACATTTCCCAAGGGTATTAGTCCTATGCGAAAAAACCCGGCAAATAGTTTGATTGTAAATATATACTACGAAACATCACCTGGGGAAAAAAATTTTGGAAAAAAGAAAAGACCAAGATAATCGTACCAACAAAAAAATAATCTATTGATACAATACTTGGCCAAAAGAAAAAACAATTTATATGCATATATATATATATATATATATATATATATATATATAAGATGTATATATATTCATACGAACACCGCTAGGATATACTAAAGCTAATAAGTAAAGAGTGTTCAATACCTAAGTAGAGCAATTAATCGGATCTTAGCCCTGAAGAGCACTAAGCGAAACTTAAGTAGGTTTATCTGACTCATTAGGTTTATCTTTATATATATATATTATATATATATATATATATATATATATATATATATAAGGTGTTTCAAAGAAGTATCGAGATTTCTTGTATTTTTGACACACCCTGTATTCTGAAAAAAAATCACGTTCCCTTCATTCTTCATCTCTATCTTGGTAAATACAGCTTTAAACTTGGTACTTTTTTGACTTGTTACTTTTTTGACACACCTTGTATTCTGAAAAAAAAATGAATGGAAATATAAATCTTTGCGTATGCTTCTAAATTATTTAGTTAAGAATTAATGGAAAAAATGAATGAAATGAATGGAATAAATGAAAAAATCTTTTCCAAAGGACCTCTCTTAAAAGAATTTTTTTTTAAAGTGAGGTCCCTAATGAAAAAGCTTTCTTGACTCCCACTAGAGGTTTTATTAAAGCATTGAATTAATATAATCATAATATAAGATATTGGAGAGGATAAATATGTGTCTTACCTTTGTGAGGTTCTGTTGAGAAATGATTCGAATTTTTATTCTAATGTTGTCTGTTGTGCATTTGGTAAAAATTGCAACAATGTATACTTTTGAATTTAAGATAAAAACGGTTAACTGGAAGATTTTGAATAACATTTACAATTGTAAAATTAAAGAAATTATATATATTATATATATATATACTAGCAAATATATGCACCCTCCGGGTGCAAGTATTTAAGTTTAGATATAATAAAATATCATATTAAATTAGAAAGGCTAATGAAACTGACTAAGAATGCAGATAAAAAGATCTGTAAGAGAGGGGGTATAATCGAAAAATAGAACAACTTTGAAACTAACTATTCCATCATTTTCCATTACTCCCCTCTTTCATTGGTAAATTTTCCTAATTTAACTATTTAGTTAAAATAGGAAGTAAAGGATAATATTACAGTTATTTCTTCTTGTAAATAAATTTCTTTTAAGATTTATCCACGAGATTTTTGTTTATATTTCTTAAGATAAAACCAAACAATTAGAAATCAATAATACCAAGCACATATTTATTAAAATAAAATTTTAAATATCAATATGCAAATTAACCTTCTCGTTCAAACTGTAAATCGCTATTTTGTTATATATATAGATACAATTGCATGTTATTAGTACGTAGATATGATCCACAGTATTAATAATGTAAAACAATTTTTATTAATAACTGAAGGTTTAAAAGAATGAAATCATGGAGAATTTGACGTAAATAATTAAGGGAATCGTGACTTGAGTAGTAATATAGTTTCGGTTACAGACAGAAAAACACACAATCTCCATTATAATAAGATATATATATATATATATATATATATATATATATAATGATACTTTATATATATATATATAATAGGAAACTTTGTATATATTATGATTCTTTATATATGTGTATATATATGTGTATACATATGTACAATATACATATATATAAATTTGTAGGTAAAATGAAACTGGAAGTTAATCCGACGGTATGTTGAAAAAAGAAAGAAAGGAAAGAAAGTATAGAATGGATAAAATAGGATATTTTAATCAATTTTACTTACACGTGTTTCGGTCAGGAGTTTATCCATGTGTACATTATTCAACTATTATTATTTTTAAATAACCAGATGAAATGAAATAATAATAATAGAAAAAATGTATAAATATTCCGCACACAAATAAATATGTATGTACATTGTACATACATATTTATGACATGAACTTTATATATGTATATATAAATGTATATATGTATATGAAATGTACATTATATATTCATATATATATGTTTAATTATATATATATATATATATTATATATATACATATATATATATATATATATATATATATGTGTGTGTGTGTATGTGTGTGTGTGTGTGTGTGTGTGCGTAAATGTTGGGAAGAAGTGGAAAAGAATTCGAAAATATGTAGAAAAGTAATTAATAAAATTGAAAAATAAAAAAACGTTCGGCTGATTTAATTAATTTTCAAATATTAATGATCATCCTCACGTCACATTCTTCAACTTCATTTTTTATCTCATTTGATTTCCCACACACACACACACACACACCACACACCATCACACACACACACACATACACACGCACACACATACACACGCGCACACACACACATAAATATAATTATACAGGAGGTGCCCGTTGTGTAATGGTTAGAGTCATAGGAAATGGACCCGTCAACCGAGTTCAAATCCTGGACAAAACTGTTTGCATTTCACATGACGCTAATACCCTTGGAAAGGTATGTATCCAGTTCTCCCTCAAGCTATAGGTAAGTAGCAGGACAGGACGGACTGTTTAACCATGGCGAGTAACCAGTCTAGGAAAAGGAAAGCTCTGAATTCAACCTGTTAAACCCCGCTTAAGAAATTGACCTTGTGTCGCATCCTGCTCGTACGGAGAGGGTTGGTAAATATATATAATGTATTTTTATTATTATAATTCATAATTCAGCATAATTTATATCCAAAATAATTTTCATTTAACAATGGATTTCCTACGTTACCAGTTGATTATAGTAGATTTTACTCTTTTAAAAACTACACAATTAGAAAACAAATAACTTTTTTTTCACAAAAGTTTCCTCCTGACGATGACCCAGGGTGAAAACTAGTTGTGAACCTCAAAATAAATAAATAAGTAGATAAGACATATTCCTATTTTTCTAATCACTCCCCTCTTCTCTCCGTCCCTCTCCCNGGAAACTTTGTTGGTTGTATAGGAAGTATGAAAAAATATAAATAAAGGATCATAACCAAAAGTTATGAATATTGTGTAGTTTCTAATCTTAATAATTAATCCTAATATTTGCCTACTTTAAACCGCTCACAGCGTCTTTGCCACCACTAATGCATACCACACCCAAACAAAGTATAAAAACTGATAGGTAGTTTCTTATAATTGAGCAGAAGGACTCAAAATAATAGGACTTTATTTGTATAGAATGATTTCTGAGGTGAATAGATAGTGAACTTTGAAATATCCCATCATACAGGTAAAAAATACCAGGGAAATTTGGTATAGCTGGGTGGAAAATTTGGTAGGCAAATATATATATATATATAATATATAATATATATATTGTGTGTGTGTGTGTGTGTGTGTGTGTGTGTGTGTAAAAATGGAAATTGGAATGAAATCCGACCAATATGAGGAAGAATGAATAAAGAAAAAGAAAGAAAGAATATGGATTAATAAAAGATGAATTAATCAATATCACTTACACATGTTTTTGGTCAGTTTATTCTGTGTGAAAATATTCCGCACACAGAGAAGATTCGACCTTCATCAGAGTGAAATTTTATTTTGAATGGATTTCAAATCAAATTTTATTTTGAATGATTTCAATAAAATTTCACTCTGGTGAGCGGAATATTTTTCACACAGATGAACTGACCGAACACATGTGTAAGTGATATTGATTAAATTCATCTTTTATTATCCATTCTGTTCTTTTTTTCTTTATTCATTCTTCCTGATATATATATATTATATATATATATATATATATATATATAAATTGTATTCAGAGTTTTTCTTCTCCTAGGACTGGTTGCCTAACCAAGGTTTATTGGAATCTTATCTCTTTGTTTACGTAATGATTTTTCAGTGTGAACAAATGACACGCCCGAGAAGCCGCTGGACAGCGGTTTACGGTAAACTTCCTGACACTGCATCCTAACTAAAGCCACTGATATTAGTTCATTATAATTGAACAGAATGACTTAAAAATTACAGTAATGATAAGACTTTTATTTGAATAGAATGAGTTATGAGTCGAGTAGAGAGTGAACTTTGAATATCCCATTTATATAGGTAAAAAAGAAATACCAAGAAAATTTGGTACAGTTGTGAGGGAAATTTGGTAGGCAAAGAGTTGATTTGTTTTATTTTTTAGTCATTTATGTACAGTGAGATTTTGATTGATCCCCAAATAGAATCATCTACTATACCAGTCAATTGGATCATATCTCTCTCTCTCTCTCTCTCTTCTCTTCTCTCTCTCTCTCTCTCTCTCTCTTCTCTCTCTCTCTCTCACACACACACACACACACTCACACACAGATACTGATCAACTTGCACTACGATTTGTTTAGAGTAGTCTGTGCTTGTGCTATGCCCAAAGCACACTCTCTTCTATCAATACAACATAGCCTATACAGATGCACCGTGTGCCACACGTTTAGGTGTTTGTTTTGATCGCATGTTGTTTTTAGCACGGAGTTTGAACTTCCGGGACATCAGCTGGTTACCATATACCCTAGCTGGCGTTTGGTGTGTGAATTTTCCGTTTCAAAATTAGTTCATAAATTATAGGAATTCTGAAACGCTGACAGCCCAAAGTAAATGAATCGAAAATATAATATAATGGAAGTAGACAATATTATTATCCTCATTATTATATATATCATATATATATATATATATATATATCATACTATTATATATTGGCAAACAAATACACATTATTGAAGGTTTCCTTCTTCTGAAATAATTACGCTCATCACACTGAACAGCCCAGTTCCGTTATATCACTGAAGTAAGCAGCGATTCAACCTGTTCAACACTTAATTGGGTGACCACTTAAGCAACAAAACATGTTACTGATGAAGTATTTTAATAAACAAAGAACTCAAGTTGCTCACAGTACATGTTGTTGCTTAAGTGGTCACCCAATTAAGTGTTGAACAGGTTGATCGCTGCTTAACTTCAGTGATATAACGGGAACTGGTGCTTTCAGTGTGACGAGCGTAATTATTTCAGAAGAAGGAAACCATTCACTATGTATGTTGTTTGCCATATATATATATATATATATATTATATATATATATATATATTATAATATATATATAATGATGATAATAATAATTGTCTACTTCCACTTATATATATTTCGATTCATTTACTTTGGCTGTCAGCGTTCAGAAATACCTATATTTATGAACAATTTGAAACGGAAAATTCACAACACCAAAACCCACTAGGGTATATGGTAACCAGCCATGATGTCCCGGAGAGTTCAAACTCCGTGCTAAAAAACAACATGCGATCAAAACAAACACCTAACGTGTGGCACACGGTGCATCTATATAGGCTATGTTGTATTGATAGAGAGAGTGTGCTTTGCATAGCACAAGCAACAGACTACTCTAAACAAATCGTAGTGCAAGTTGATCAGTATCTGTGTGTGTGTGTGTGTGTGTGTGTGTGTGTGTGTGAGAGAGGAGAGAGAGAGAGAGAGAGAGAGAGAGAGAGAGAGAGAGAGAGAGATGATTGACTGGTAAGTAAGGGATGATTCTATTTGGGATCATCAAAATCTCACTGTACATAAATGACTAAAAAATAAAACAAATCAACTCTTTGCCTACCAAATTTCCCTCACAACTGTACCAAATTTTCTTGGTATTTCTTTTTTACCTATAAAATGGGATATCTCAAAGTTCACTCTCTACTCGACTCATAACTCATTCTATTCAAATAAAGTCTTATTATTACTGTAATTTAAGTCATTCTGTTCAATTATAATGAACTAAATATCAGTGGCTTTAGTTAGGATTGCAGTGTCAGGAAAGTTTACCGTAAACCGCTGTCAGCGGCTCTCGGGCGTGTCATTTGTTCACACTGAAAAATCATTACGTAAACAAAGAGATAAGATTCCAATAAAACCTTGGTTAGGCAACCAGTCTAGGAGAAGAAAAACTCTGAATTCAATATATATATATATATATATATATATATATATATATATATATATATAAGGAAGAATGAATAAAGAAAAGAAAGAACAGAATGGATAATAAAAGATGAATTTAATCAATATCACTGTGTTTCGGTCAGTTCATCTGTGTGAAAATATTCCGCACACCAGAGTGAAATTTTATTTTGAAATCATTCAAAATAAAATTTGATTTGAAATCCATTCAAAATAAAATTTCACTCTGATGAAGGTCGAATCTTCTCTGTGTGCGGAATATTTTCACACAGATAAACTGACCGAAACACATGTGTAAGTGATACATCTTTTATAATCCATTCTGTTCTTTCTTTTCTTTATTCATTCTTCCTCATATTGTCGGATTCATTTCCAATTTCCATTTTTACACACACACACACACACACACACACACACACACACACACACACACACATATATATATATATATATATCTTTGCCTACCAAATACTTTGTTTGGGTGTGGTATGCATTAGTGGTGGCAAAGACGCTGTGAGCGGTTTAAAGTAGGCAAATATTAGGATTAATTATTAAGATTAGAAACTACACAATATTCATAACTTTGGTTATGATCCTTTATTTATATTTTTCATACTTCCTATACAACCAACAAAGTTTCCCAACATCCATCACACAAACACCTCTCTCTCTCTCTCTCTCTCCCCTCTCTCTCTCTCTCTCTCTCTCTCTCTCTCTCTCTCTCTCTCTATATATATATATATATATATATATATATATAGCCATGAAGTAAATAAGGGCAAAACATTAATTAGTGAATTTTTTCACTAAAATCGAGTAAAAAGTACTCAATATAAAAAGCTAAAAAGATTTTTAAAAGAATTCTTATAGAACTAACACACACACACATATATATATATCTTATTATAATGGAGATTGTATGTTTTTCTGTCTGTAACCGAAACTATATTCCTACTCAAGTCACAATTCCCTTAGTTATTGACATCACATTCTCCATGATTTTATTTTTATCTAAACGTCAATTATTAATAAAATTGTCTTACATTATTAATACTGTTAACTATGTCTACATACTGGCAACATGCAATTATATTTATATATACAACGAAATAGAGCTTTACAATGTGAACGGGAAGGCTAATTTGCATATTAATATTAAAAAATCGAATTTAATAAATATGTGCTTAGTATTATTGATTTCTAACTGTTTGGTTTTATTTTAATGAATATAAGCAAAAATCTCTTCAATGAATCTTAAATGAAATCCATTAACAAGATAAAATAACTGTCATTTTATTCTTTAATTCCTCTTATAACTAAATACTTAAATTAGAAAAAAATAATAATGAAAGACGAGAGTGATGGAAGAGTAAGTTTCAATTGTTCCATTTTTATTATACTCCCTCTGTTCAAATCTTTTTTATACTCCTCTGTTTCAAATCTTGTTATCTGTATTCTTATTTAGTTTCATTAGCCTTTCTAATTTAATACAATATTTTATTACATTAAAACTTAAATACTTGCACCCGGAGGGTGCATATATTTGCTAGTATATATATATATATATATATATATATATATATATATAACACACACACACACACACAACATATATATATATATGTGTGTGTGTGTGTTAGTTCTATAAGAATTCTTTTAAAAATCCGAAGCACGTGTTATATGTACTATAAAATTGAAATAAGTAGAACCAACCACAAAAAAACAAAACAAAAAAAATTATTCAAATCACTTTGCGGAATTTTTTATTATAAAATATTTACTTTCTTTCGATGGATATACAAAGTTGGAGTAGCGTGGACATGGAGTTCTGGGCGATTGGCTGCTGACAATTTCGCCACCTATCCATTTATTCTAACTAATCTGTTAACCCCATGTGCACGCTACTCCTAAAAACGCTCTATCCACGATATTGAGCACAGTTTACTTATAAATATAGTACCCATATAACCTATATCAATATCAATCTCTCTCTCTCTCTCTCTCTCTCTCTCTCTCTATATATATATAATATATATATATATATATATATATATATATATATATACTTTATTTATTCATTTGAAGGCTATAGTCCATTTGAAGTAATTGTCCATTAAATGGACAATTACTTTTGCATAGCAATAGCTTTCAAAAATAAATAAAATATAATAAAATTCTTAATGCAATGCTTCAAGCAAATTATAAAATACTTATATATATATATATATATATATATATATATATATATATATATATATAACCAAAAATATAACAAAAGTCTGAGAGATTTTGCATTATAGTCTATTTCAGGGAGCTTAGACAAAGTGTCTAACTCTCCCAAATCATCAGTGTAAGATTTACTTATAAATTTCATCAGATATAAGATTTACTTATAAATTTACTCTTATGTCGTAAGGAAGATTTCTTCTCTGGGTTTTTGGATTATATATATATATATATATATATATATATATATATATATATATATATCAACCTCTACGCACGAACAGGATGTGACACAAGATTAATGTCTCAAGCGGAGTTTAACAGGTTTGAATTCAGAGTTTTCCTTCTCATAGACTGGTTACCTAACCAGGGTTATAGAGCCCAGCCTACCCTACTATTTACCCATAGCTAGAGGGAGAATAGTTGGATTCATACCTTTACCAAGGGTATTAGCGCTATGTGAAATGTAACCAGCCTTGTCCAGAATTTGAACTCTGGACGACGAGTCCATTTCCTACGACTCTAACCATTACACCACGCACTTTGTGTGTGTGTGTGTGTGTGTGTGTACGTGTGTACGTGTGTGTGTGTGTGTGTGTGTGTGTGTGTGTGTGTGTGAATAATCCAGAACCTAGGCGTGATGACAACATTGTAGTGTGTCAAGTAACTGACGTGGGGGTGGTAGTGCTTTGACAGACTGGAGGTTATGGAAATCACGGCAGCGGCAAAGGCAGTAGAGTTTATATCGGTGGCTATAAATAGGGCGGCATTTTAACCGCCTCTCCCCCCACCCTCTCTCTCTCTCTCACACACACACGTCTCTCCCCCCCCCCACCAATACTATACATGCCAAAGTCTTGTTTACCAACTGGAGAAAGAGAAAACGGTTAAAAAAGGGAACTTTCTTTTTCTTTTGGTTGTTGTTGTTGTTGTTGTTGTTGTTAAGCAGGAGAATCTGCGTTGTTGGTCGTCAATCCACCGACGGGGAAGTCGTGTGTGTAGCACATTCTTTGACAATTTTAAAATGTCTAATACGAATGTCCATGAACCGGTTAATTTAGCCCAGAGATAATACAAATAAAAATGCATAGAAATATGAAGGTCTGTGTTGACATCCCTCCCTCTACTAAAGGCGATGGCGTAGTGTCCATTTAAAAAAAATCTGCAACTGCGTGAGTGGCTCAGCAGACCAATTTTTGAATATCAATCTCTGGTGCAGTGACTGCAAACAAACAGTGTGTCTTGATGGAGTTGCTGTTGTCTCTCCTTCCTTCTGGCTCTCTTTTCTGTGGCGACTTCTTTCCTCTCTTTTTTCCACTCCTTTTCGTTCCTTGTTTGACGAGCAGGCGCCAGATCGCACGGTCTTCTGCACAAGCCTCCCATGAATACATGGAAATACGGAAAATAAGACCAGCAAAAATGAACCACTAGAAATGCCTTACATTGAGCTACTTTAAATATATACATATGAATACTTATGTGAAACGAGATCAAAAGTAGCATTAGATCCATTCCTTTTAACTGTAAATCGAAAATGTCTAATACGAATGTCCATGAACCTTTGAAAGCATCACATCTGTAAAAGTAAAACAAAGTAAGGGGTGGCCTAAAGTCGGTATCAGCCAATCAGCGAGGGAGTCTATCCCCTTTTCACTAGCGCTAGATAAAGGAGACTTTTTTGCGTCTGAGGTGGAGCGCTACACCTACCGCCAGCTCCTTACTTTACCGCACAGATCCCTATGCTACTCATAACGCTGAGTTGACGAGGGTCGGTATCGAACTAAGAACCTTGCGTTTTTTGACCGAACGAGCTAACCCGGCCCCATCACATCAGTAACCAAAATAAAATAAAATGTCTTCAATATATATATATATATATATATATATATATATATATACCAATCCCTCCGCACGAGCAGGATGTGGCACAAGGTCAATTTCTTAAGCGGAGTTTAACAGGTTTGAATTCAGAGTTTTCCTTCTCCTAGACTGGTTACCTAACCAAGATTAAAGAGCCCAGCCTGCCCTACTATTCTCCCCTAGCTGGAGGGAGAGTAGATTGATGTATACCTTTCTCAAGGGTATTAGCGCCATGTGAAATGCCAACAGCCTCGTCCAGGATTTGATCTCAGGTCGACTTCAATATATATGTATAAGGGGTTTACTTATTTTTGAACTGCTACTTGATGATATTTTTGGTTACAGAATTTCAATGCAGTAGAGTTTAGTAATGCTCAAAGATAGGGTTGATAGCATTTATATTTAACCCACTGTTAAGGGGCCGGGTTAGCTCAGTCGGTAGTGTGTTCGGCTAGAAACCGCAAGGTTCTTAGTTTGATACCGGCCCTCAGGGATCTGTGCGGTAAAGTAAGGAGCTGATGGTAGGTGTGGCATATCAACTTCATTGGGTCATTTAATACCGATAAAGTTTTGAAATAAATCAATTCTTAATGGATAATACAATTCTTTTTATAAATACATTTTTCTATTTAACCCATATATGGGACCTTAACAGGTACTACCACTCCGGGTCAGAGTGGATGAGCATGACTTGCAACCCACTTTGGCCTTACAGATCGGAAAGGCCCCCTCATCATCAAACAATGGTTAATCCCTGGAGGTTGGGGAATGTCCTCATCCCAGTTTTGGTCATCACCCGAGTGGTAGTACCTGTTAGGGTCCCATCTATGGGTTAAATAGAAAAATGTGTTCATAAACAAAATTGTATTATCCATTAAAAATTGATTTATTTCAAAACTTTATCGGCATTAAATGACCCACTGAGGTTGATATGCCGTAAAACAAAACAAAACCAAACAAAACAATCAACAAGTCGCCGGTGAATAAATGCACTTCTCTGATAATAAATGAGAATGCCAGTGTATCAGTGTGTCAGTGTGTCACTTTTCTTTTTCAACTGTAATCCTAGAGGCCATAGCCAGATATATCATACCATTTTGGAATCAGGCCGACTCCGTGAGAAAATTAAGTACATTCCGAGCCGAATCCGATTCCGTAATTCTGAAATCTTAAATTTACGGTGGCTATAAGCCCAGGACACACACACACACACACAGAGAGAGAGAGAGAGAGAGAGAGAGAGAGAGAGAGAGAGAGAGAGAGAGAGAGAGAGAGAGAGAGAGAGAGAGATGTGTTTGTGTGATGGATGTTGGGAAACTTGGTTGGTTGTATAGGAAGCATGGAAAAATATAAATAAAGAATAATAGCCAACAGGGATGAATATTATGTAGTTTCTTATCTTAATTATCAATTCTAATATTTGACTACTTTAAACCGCTCACAGCGTCTTTGCCACTACTAATGCATACCCAAACAAAGTATAAAAACTGTTAGTTTGTTCCTTACACACACACACACACATACACACACACACACACACACACACACATATATATATATATATATATATATATATATATATATATGAAAAGGTAAAATGGATATTAATCCGACAATATGTGAAGAAAAGTTTATAGAAAAGAAACAACAAAAATTATATGTTATGCTGACAAACGTTTGTTTCGACCCTATGAAGAGGACTTTTTCATACTGTCCATAGAAAAAAACAAAAAACAAAATTGGAATCATTCAAATCATATCACCGGAGGCTCATATTTTGAATATAACAAGGATCCCGAAATTTTACAACTTCATCTATTACACTGTCGGACTTGTTATATTTCTTAACTTCTTTTGTAGCCGGAAATTTTCCTGAACTTTTTGAAACTTTTACTGCAAACTCTTTTGAGTTTTTCTTTTCATTAATAAAAATGCTATAATTTAAAAATAAAATTTATTTTATTTTTAAACACAAAATACGCATTTTTAAACATTTTTTAAAAATTTCCGGTAATGAGCGAGAGCGTTCTGTGCCTCGGGATCTATGATATTTCATTTCGTTTTTCCATTTGCTTTGAAAAAGTCCTCTTCATAGGGTCGAAACAAACGTTTGTCAGCATAACATATAATATTTTGTTTCTTTTCTATAAACTTTTCTTTATATATATATATATATATATATATATATATATATATGTGCGTATGTGTGTGTTAGTTCTATAAGGATTTTTTGAGACAGACAGACAGACTCAAACAGAGAGAGAGAGAGAGAGAGAGAAGAGAGAGAGAGAGAGAGAGAGAGTTTTAATCACTTTGATTGTTTTCGGTGATGTTTTAGGGTATTTTTTTTTTTTGCGACAAATTTTTTGACAAGTCGAATCTCTACGTTCGCCCTTTGTTTTATTGTAACAATCAAGAAGAAAACACACAATGAAAATTTGGTACAGTCGTGTGGGTAATTTGGTAGGCAAAGAGTTAATACTGTTGCATATGACTGGATTATGGGTTGGTTGGTTGGTTGGTTGGTTTTGGTTGGTTTTGTTTTGTTTTACGGCATACCAACCTCTTTCGGGTCATTTAATGCCGAATCAAGTCGTTTTGATAAACAAAGGACTCAGGTTGCTTACAGTACCTGCTGCTGCTTAACTGGTCACCCAATTAAGCATTGAACTGGCTCGTCACTGCTTAACTTCGGTGATTTAGAAGGAACCTGTGCTTTCAGTGTGACTTGACTGTAATCTGGATTAAGGGTGACGTTGAACTGAAGAGTATAGTGTTTCTGGACCGTGGCTACAATTAACAGCGTTGATCCCAGGGGGCTATCTCCACAGGTAATACCCACAGCCTCTATTTAAAGGGACAGGTTGGGTTTATTGCGCGGTGCCTGAGGCGACCCCTTCAGGGTGAATGCCGACGGGATCAACGCATTTTTTGCACCCGCCCCCCATGAATCTCGGCTTGTGGGTGGTCCTGTTGTATCGCCGACTACTACTGGACTTCAATAAACAACAGATACGTATATACAAAAATAGGACCCTTCTTTATTTTCTTCGGTGTGTGGGTGGTAAACGCGTACAGCTTCACAGTGAAAATGCCGGTGGCTGGCGAAGAGCGCAGTGTTCACAATGAGTGCCCGAGGGGTGTTTACTGACGGGAGACGCGAAGTGTCCTCTTGGCTGCTGGCTGGGGTCTCTCTGACTGTCGGCCCGACCCTCTGGCCTTTATATTGATAGATACGCCTCCGAATGTTTATCTTTTGATCTGATAACGGACATTTGTTATATATTTCTTTATCTTCTCCCTGCTTCCTTGGCCGGAAAACCTCTCTTCCGCTTTCCCTTTCTTTTTAAATATATTTCTTTATCTTTCTCTTTGTCCCTCTGTCGGAAGCTTCCTTTTCCGGGTTAGGACAATACAATAGTCCCACATTAATAGGGCCTTGTGCCTAACCCGTACACGTGGGGTACGTGGTAAATATAGTATAGGGTTTAGTGTTTGTAGCATATCGATAAGAAAATAAGTAATTGGGCAATCTAATAGAAAAATTGGACCATATGACCTTTAGGCACCCCTTTTGCGATCTCGATTCGTGGGGACATTTTTTCCATTTACACCGTCAAATTCCAGTTAATTGTTAACAGACGATTTTTAGAGTTTTTTTAAATTATAAAACTAACCCCTAACCCTAACCCCTAAACCTAACCCCTAACAAACAACCGGATTTTAACGGTGTAAATGAAAAAAGTGTCCTTGTGAGTCGAGATCGCAGAAGGGGTGTCTAAAGTTTATATATTCCGAAAAATTCAAGTTCCGAATAAAACTTCGCGGTCTTTTACAGGGAATAGTTTTACGCGCCTTACGTTGAAATCCAGGACTGTTTTGACTGGCATATTTTATTAAAAGAAAAAAAAAGCCTAATGATTGAATTGCGTAACGTATTATAAGTGTATATTCATTGTCAGTGATTCGAACTGGTCACTCTGGCCTCCACGTTTATTTTTGTTTCTGTGAATCATTAAGGCGCGTTTTCTCACCGATCGTCTGCACCGTGGCGTTATCTCGGGCGCCATCTTTGGATTGTGGCCAAAATCAATCGATTTGTTTTGCTTAAAATGGATTTCAGTCCAAAATGACGCATTTTGTCCAAAATAAGCGAAGAGAAAAACTGCGATACGTTTACTAACCACCAGTGGCCAAGTCCAGAACTCTGAGAGAGAGAGAGAGAGAGAGAGAGAGAGAGAGGCAGATAGAGAGAGAGGCAGATAGAGAGAGAAACTTGTAACACAGAAAGAAAGAGAGAGACAGACAGACAGACAGACAGACAGAGTGGGTGAATGAGCGAGACCAGAAACAGACAGGTAGAGAAAAAGGAGACAAAGAGAGAAAAAGAAAGAAATAGAAAAAATGAGTGAGAAACGGAAACGGAGAGAAAAATGAGGAAATGAGAGAGAGAGAGAGAGAGAGAGAGAGAGGAGAGAGAGAGAGAGAGAGAGAGAGAGAGAAACATGTAAC
>CM042155.1:53076539-53091539 GCA_023376005.1 Doryteuthis pealeii
GTATTAAGCGATTATGGTCATTTCCACCCGTAGACCATAATCGCTTAATACCCGGTTTTAGGCCTTTTTTCTTTACTAATTACTTTGTTCTGTTTATAAAAATTAAACATTGACCTCTCAAATCGGACCTAAACTTTGCAACAACATACAGTTGAAAGAAAGGGCCAGCTTAGAATCATCCTAATACCAAATGACTTTGTACAGCACCAAAGTATATATATATATATATATATATATATATATATATATATATATATGTGGTGTGTGTGTGTGTGTGTGTGTGGATAAAAGGATATGAAAACACACAATGCAGTTAAAATGAAAATATTTTATATCATATTCATAGCTAATATTGAACAATATTTCGATTTATAAAAATCATCATCAGAGCTTGTTTTTACCGGACTCATCGAGAGAGGAGCTAAAAATAATTTGAATTCAAAACGAAAACATTGATGTTCCAAAAAGTCATGCGGTCGTTTCTTCATAAGCACATCCACCACGCGTTTCTCGGTCAGCGACAATAATGTATATCTTAGTGTAACAGTTTTTGAAAAAAAAAAAAAGAAGAAATTTCAGACCACACCTTATAAATCTGCTCGTCAATGGCGACTATGCTTCTTTAGCTTAGTTCAGGCAAAACCTGACAAGCTAAGCAGATGCGTTTCGCCGGAGGTAAGTAAGCTCGTTCTTTGAATAGTTTGACTGTTGTACAAACAAAGAGTTAAAGAATTTATGATGATCTCGTTTAAATATATCGTCTATTGATCTTTCTTGTATAATTCGAAGCGTAAATTCCAAGGAATCCGTTATTCTTTGATATTTTGATTTTTAAAGTAATTTATTAAAAAAAAAGACAACAAAAAATATATAGTCTTTTCAATTTTTCGTTTTTTAAATTGTGTTCATCTCTATTGTCGGTCTACTCAAGAAATCTATACATATATAAAGTTGGTGTGCATGAATGCATGTCCAGATGAAACTATAAAAATAAAACAATTAACTACAATATAAATATATATACTTATTAAATATAACCATTTCTTGCTTTTTGTGCAAAAGTTATGAAGATTTTATTTATATTCAAAGATATTTAGAAATTAAAATATACATAGAAATAGCATTGAAATTCTACTTAAAAATGTCCAGCATTCAAAATAATTTCTCAAGTTGAATTATTGCTATGCTTGGATAGACAAGGAACACCTGAAGAAGGTCGGAGAGTACAACAGCCGAAACATTGTGTTTTTATAAATCATGATAAAGATGAGGACAACAGTCCGAAAAACCAAATAATACAACTCTCATTATGTTTTGTTTTTAAAATAAAAATTTTTAAAAAAATTTAAAACTAAATTCCCTGAAATGATGTGAAAATTGATTTTCTTTACCCAACATATGCGCTGCTTCTTTGAGATGTTTTCTCCAATGTTTTTCCCTATCTATTATCTTAACTTTATCCCACAAGGGTAAATGGTTTCCCTTTTCATTTCATATGTAATCATCCATGGATGTGGTAATTGCATTTCACTTAGCGCTAATACCCTTGGGAAAGGTATAAATCCTGCTCTCCCTTCAGCTATGGATGAATAGTAGAGCAGACTGGGCTCTTTAACCTTGGTTAGGCAACCGGTCTAGGAGAAGGAAAACTCTGAATTCAAACCTATTGAACTCCGCTTAATAAATTGACTTTGTGTCACATCCTGCTCGTGCAGAGGGGTTGGTATATATATATATATATATATATATATATATATATTATTATTTATATTTCTGCTTGAAGGCAATTATAAATGCATGTATCGAATAAGATTCGATAATTATAGAAAATAATCTTGACAAGAAAATCCCGCAAAGGATGGCTCGCTATGCAGAACACCGTACAGACTGTTTCGACTTTATTAAGTCTCTTCAGCGATGTATACTAACGACTCCCCTCCGACAGGAATCGAAACCGGGACTTCACAGGCATAGTCAGAGACCATATCCGTTCGGCCGCCGGTACATAGCGAACAATCCCTGCGAAATTAACCTTGTCAATGATGAAACATTACACGCCCCTGCCATAGCAGGCAAGTAGACGTTTTTTTATTTAGTAAACAAACCCGGCCGTTTAGCTCTTCGGCGAAGTGAATAAGATTTTTGGATGTTTGTTTTTTTATAGAAGCAAGTTGAATAAATTATTATTTATATTTCTGCTTGAAGGCAATTATAAATGCATGTATCGAATAAGATTCGATAATTATAGAAAATAATCTTGACAAGAAAATCCCGCAAAGGATGGCTCGCTATGCAGAACACCGTACAGACTGTTTCGACTTTATTAAGTCTCTTCAGCGATGTATACTAACGACTCCCCTCCGACAGGAATCGAAACCGGGACTTCACAGGCATAGTCAGAGACCATATCCGTTCGGCCGCCGGTACATAGCGAACAATCCCTGCGAAATTAACCTTGTCAATGATGAAACATTACACGCCCCTGCCATAGCAGGCAAGTAGACGTTTTTTTATTTAGTAAACAAACCCGGCCGTTTAGCTCTTCGGCGAAGTGAATAAGATTTTTGGATGTTTGTTTTTTTTATAGAAGCAAGTTGAATAAATTATTATTTATATTTCTGCTTGAAGGCAATTATAAATGCATGTACTTTTCTATTTCGACTCGTACCACTGCTTCTCGATGTTCCTCTAGTCTTACTTTCAGTGGATAGCATGTCTCGCGTTTATATATTCTACTTGGCATATAAAAATTCAGACAAATGAAACTAAAGTGAGTAAATGATAGAGTTAACTCCTTTTTTATTTCCCTTTTCAGTGTTTTTGGTGTTAAACTGTTTGACGGAACTGACCACTCATCGTACACTTGTCTTAATTGGTGCAGTCCTCTGCACAACAACATTTATAATAGATTCTGTTTCACCTTCAATCGGGTTTTTAATTTTAGCCCACATCATTCAAGGTAAGTTGAACATCAAACTCTTTTTATCTTAAATATACGAAAGTCATTCAATAAATAAGGTGAACTTTGCCAAAGGACTATATATATATATATATATATATATATATATAAGATTTTTGGATGTTTGTTTATTTTAGAAGCATTGTTGGATAAAGTATATATTAATATTTATATTTTGCTTGAAGGCAATTACAATGCGCATATCGCATAAAATTCGATAATTATAGAAGATAATAATGACAAGTGAATTTCGCAAAGAATTAGGTTAATTTCGCAGAAATTTTTCCGTGCTGTATCGTGTATAGTTTCTGACTATCCTGCTGAAGTCCCGGTTTCGATTTCTGTCGGAGGGAAATCGTTAGTATACACCGCTGATGAGACTTAATAAAGTTGAAACAGTCTGTACGATGTTCTACACACCGAATAATTCTTTGCGAAATTCACTTGTCATTATTATCTTCTATAATTATCGAATTTTATGCGATATGCGCATTGTAATTGCCTTCAAGCAAATATATATATATATATATATTCTAATCCTATTAGTAAATCCCTGAGGTAAGAAAAAAACCCGGCAAATAATTTGTTAGTAAAAATATACTACCAAAATTCACCTGGGAAAAAAGGGGAAAAAAGAAAATACCAAGAGAGTCGCACCAACTGAAAATAATCAATCAACACTATACATTGCTCAAAATATCAATACCAGGCGTCATAAATTAAAACTCTTAAAAAGATTTTGTAAAGCAAATGCAAGACAAAATTATTTTAGTAACAGTGGTGAATACATGGAATAAACTACCATCATCAATAGTGAATGACCCATCTCTAAACACCTTCAAGGCAATGTTAGATAATCTGTGCAAAGATTATAAATATTCTGTGGAATTAATATGAATGTTTATAAGGAACAGCTGACAGGTCTCAGATCTAATATAATAGCTGATAGGATATTATTATTATTATTATTATTATTATTATTATTATTATTATTTACTCCTTTCGAGTTTTCACATCAGTGTTAGCTGATGGTCTTTCACTGGAGTCTGAGTGACAGCAAGTCTCCTCAGGTCTCTAGGACTCTTCTGAGTATTCTGGCAGATTGCAGCAGTGCAGTGTTCTGGATGGTATCAATTCTTCCTCTGATTTTCAGACTTTCCAAACCCTTTTCTAATACTTTTGGGACTGTTCCAAGTGCACCAACTACAATTGGTATCACTTTCACTTTCATATTCCACAACTTTTTCAGTTCTCTGGCAAGGTCAAAGTATTTGTCCATTTTTTCATTTTCTTTTAGCTTCACCCTGTGATCTGCTGGAACTGAAAAATCCACCAGTTGACAATTTCTTTCTTTTTTGTTATTCAACACTAGGTCTGGTCTTCTTGCTGGGATAAGCTGATCCGTTTTTATTTCAAAGTCCCAGAGAATTTTATGTGTTTCGTTCTCAAGAACAGATTCTGGTTTATGCATATAACATTTTGTTGTATGGTCAAAATTTAATTTTTTGCATAATTCCCAGTGGATTACCTTCCCAACCCAGACGTGTCTAGTTTTGTACTCCCTTTGTGCTAGTTTGCTACATTCGCATAGTACATGGTTTACAGACTTATTATTATTATTATCATTATTATTATTATTATTATTATTATTATTATTATTATTATTCACTCCTTTTGAGTTTTCACATCAGCGTTAGCTGATGGTCTTTCACTGGAATCTGAGTGACAGCAAGTCTCCTCAGGTCTCCAGGACTCTTCTGAGCATTCTGGCAGATTGCAGCAGTGCAGTGTTCTGAATGGTTTCAATCCTTCCTCTGATATCCAAACTATCCAAGCCCTTTTCTAATCCTTTTGGGACTGTTCCAAGTGCACCAACTACAATTGGTATCACTTTCACTTTCATATTCCATAACTTTTTCAGTTCTCTGGCAAGGTCCAGATATTTGTCTATTTTTTCATTTTCCTTTAACTTCACCCTGTGATCTGCTGGCACTGCAAAATCCACCAGTTGACAAGTTCTTTCTTTTTTGTTATTCAACACTAGGTCTGGTCTTCTTGCTGGGATAAGCTGATCCGTTTTTATCTCAAAGTCCCAGAGAATTTTGTGCGTTTCGTTCTCAAGAACAGATTCTGGTTTATGCATATACCATTTTGTTGTGTGGTCAAAATTTAATTTTTTGCATAATTCCCAGTGGATCACCTTCCCAACCCAGTCGTGTCTAGTTTTGTATTCTCGTTGTGCTAGTTTGCTACATTCACAGAGTATATGGTTAACAGTCTCATCTCTATTACCGCAAAGTCTACATTTACTATTTTGTTGGGTCTTATCATTTTTATCGTATTATTTTCGCTTTGATGTACTTTGTCCTTATGGCATTATTTTGTGCTGCAATTATAAGTGGTTCTGTTTCTCTTTTGAGGTTTCCCTTTCTCAACCATGCCCAAGTTTTTTCATGTGCAACCTCTTCTATTTGTCGTTTGAAGCGTCCGTATAATTGTTTTTCTTCCCATTTTTGTTTCTGTCGTTTCTACTATTGTTGGCCGCCATAAGTAGTTTGTCTTTGCTCTTCCTTGTGTAATATTCAAGTTGTTGGATTGTGGTTTCTACGCATTCCTCTATGTTGGCAAGACCTCTTTCCCCTTCCTTTCTTGACACATACAATCTATCTCTATCATCTCTAGGGTGGAGAGCCTTGTGCATGGTCATTAATTTTCTCGTCCTTTGGTCTATCTGTCTGAGTTCTTCTTTTGTCCATTTTAAGAATGGTCCTGAGTATCTTATAATGTGGACAGCCCAGGTATTAATTCCTTTGATCAGATTTCTGCTGTTAAGTTTCGTTTCTAGAAGTTTATTATTTATTATTATTATTATTATTATTATTATTATTATTATTACTAGCAAATATATGCACCCTCCGGGTGCAAGTATTTAAGTTTAAATGTAATAAAATATTAGATTAAATCAGAAAGGCTAATGAAACTAATTAAGAACTCAAATAAAAAGATTTGAAACGGAGGGGGTATAATTGGAAAATAGAACAACTGAAACTTACTCTTTCATCACTTCCGTTTTTCAATGCTAAATTTTCCTAATTTAACTATTTAGTTAAAATAGGAAGTAAAGAATAAAATTACAGTTATTTCTTCTTGTTAATGAATTTCTTTTAGGATTTATTGAAGAGATTTTTACTCATATTCATTAAGATAAAACCAAACATTTAGAAATCAATAATACCAAGCATATTTTTATTAAAATCAGTTTTTTTAATATCAATATGCAAATTAGCTTTACGTTTACACTGAAAACTGGTATTTTGTTGTATATATAAATACAATTGCATGTTATTAGTATTTAGGTAAGGCCAACAGTATTAATAATGTCAAACAGTTTTATTATTAATTGAGGTTTAAATAGAAATAGAATCATGGAGAATGTGACGTAAATAACTAAGGGAATTGTGACTTGAGTAGTAATATAGTTTCGGTTACAGACAGAAAAACACACAATCTCCATTATAATAAGATATCAACCAAAATCCAACCAACCAACCAATGGCTGGACATGTTTGTTATTGTTAGTGGTGTAATGACAGGAAATGTGACACAAAAGTTACGAACCGTTACACACAGATCAATAATATATCCAATCAAAACGTCCAAATATTTCATATTTCGAAAACGGTCGAATTCGTTTCTTCATTCCCAGTTTAAAATAGACTTCGTCTCGATGACAAAAATAAATCTATAACTATTTTCATTTCATCATCACCATTAGTCGTGCTAACAGCATGGATTCTCATAACTCTGACCCGGAGTGGTAGTACCTGCTAGGGTCCGATCTATGGATTAAACAGATAAAAAAATGTATTTATAAAAGATAATAAGAACCTGTATTATCTGCGTTATTCGGACTATTGTCCTCATCTTCATTGTTATCAGTACAACGTTTCGGCCGATATGCCCTCCGGTCTTCTTCAAGTATTTATTGTCGGACTCGGGAACCTTCTCGGGCTCGGGAACCTTCGGCTCGGGAACCTTCTTTTAGGACTCGGGAACTTTCTTGTCGTAATCAGGAACCTTTTGTCGTAATCGGGAGCCAACACGGAACTTTGAACATAACCCTTTATTCAGTCCACGGGGATATCCTGTTCTCATTCCACTAACCATAGCTGGGGTAGAGGCGTTAACCTGTGTTAATTATTATTCTATGTTACTGCTGCCGTTGACCAGGATTGAACCTGCAGTCTAGAGATAACTGTCACTTAGAACTGTCTTAACCCCCTTTATCCACTAAGCCATGTGGCCGATTACGACAAGAAGGTTCCCGAGTCCGAAAAGAAGGTTCCCGAGTCCGAAAATGTTTCCGAGTCCGACAAGAAATACCTAAAGAAGGCCGGAGGGCACATCGGCCGAAACGTTGTACAGATAACAATGAAGATGAGGACAATAGTCCGAATAACGCAGATAATACTAATAATTAAGCCCCATCTCAAACATTCAGAAAAATAATATAAGAACCCGTATTTATTTATCCACAGTATCTTTTATTATTCCTCTCCATTTACACAATTATATATTTTTATTTTCAGGAATCGGTATTGCATTCACATTCGGCCCAAATGTCGTTATTGTTGGTCACTATTTCAAGAAATACCGCTGCTCTGCGAATGCATTTGCTTCCTGCGGTTCCAGTGTGGGTCAGTTTTGCCTATCTCTGCTCTTCACTTATCTGATTTCGACTTACGGGGTTCGCGGTGCCCTCCTTCTTCAAGCTGGCCTCATGCTGCATTGTCTTGTCTTTGCGTCGTTGCTTAGGCCGACAGATTTCTACCGGAAGTACACTCTCCGAAAGAACTTCCTGTTGAATCACGACTCTTGCCCAGAAAGACGAAAAGACGAGACAGAAGCGAATTTTTCGTCCAGTAATTCAATCACCATTACTCCGGCCATCACACTTACGCCAAGTATTGCTACTAAGAACTGCCATAACAACAATATGACCCCAGCAACAAAACATGGCGGTGGTGAAGAAAAAAGCGGCAAATATCTTTCCTGTCAAAAACACACTTTTCTACCCGAGGATCTGCTAAGATGCGAGATTGGACACAGTAATCCGGAACTTTTGTCCATGTTACAGGCCAATGGGGTGGTCAGTATAAACTGTGAGCTAGCAAAGAGCTGTGATATGGGTAGCTCAACAGAACATGATATAATTCATCATCAAAACAAGCTGCCTTTAATGGGCGACTCTATGTTGGGTTTTGGCTCTATGGTTAGTCTGCAGGACATGAGTCGTCGTAGTAGTCAGGTAAAAGCGTTACTCTACATGCGAAAAAACTCGATAATAAGCGGAACTTTTGTTGAGCCGATCCCGCCCCCCAAGCAAAGCAAGATAGCCACCTTCCGAAAACTGGCCAAAATGGTGTTCTCAAAAATCGATTTGAACTTGCTCCGATACAAACTCTTCCTGGTCTTTCTGTTCGCCTATAATTTCGGTTGCTGTGGTTCCAGTATTATGCACTCGTATTTCCCATCGCACGCTCGCGACATCGGCCTCAGCCGCGAGCAAGGAATGTTCATCCTGTCACTTTCCGGCTTCGCCGACCTGTCCGGACGATTACTCATGTCGATTATAGCCGACCGGCTTTGTGTGCAGCGCTGTCGCTTCGTGTCAATGGTTCTTGTGGTCAACGGTGCGACTTGCTGCTGTGTCCCATTAATGCCCACGTTCTACCTGTTTGCTGCCTACTGCATTTTGTACGGCCTCGGTAGCGGCCTTTTCTTTGCCAGCATTACCAGCGTTCTCACAGACTTCATTGGACTTCACAAATTGGCCCAGGGCCTCGGCATGGGATTTCTCCTTCATGGAATATCAGCCTCATTAGCCTACCCACTCCACGGTAAGTAACATCTCTATCTCCCCCCTCTCTCTCTTCCACTTTCTCTCTTCTCTCTATCTACCACTTCCTTACTTATAAAAGTCATTTTCATTAAGTGGTTACCCATCTGGTTACTGAACAGAATCATCGCCGCTTAACTTTATATATGTGATGGGAACAGTTACTTTCAATGTAGCGTAATGGTTATTGTCAGAAGAAATAGCATAGGCGAGCCGAGTTCAAATCCTCGACGAGACTGTACTGTTTAGTATTAGTAGCAGTGGTATCAAACACAAATTAGCGTATCACCCTGTCGGTGGGGTGTGTTGAGAATTTTTTGATATAAGGTGTGTGATGGATCCCCGCTCCTACTTATAGACTAGAATAGATCATGTGATCTATTCCATGGCCAATCACTGGCAGTACTCTGAGGCTGATACAATACTTAAACCGACCCTACTGGTCATAATTACGCCAGCATTCATTGACGACGGACATAGGATTGAATCACTGGACCTTTACCAATACGCAGGATAGGACTTATACGCTCACTAAAGGATTCCATAACACAGCACTTTCTTTAAGCCCTATTTTAATTGGCCAAGGATGGTATTTAAAAACTTTACAGGGTTTAGAATATGCTTGTTGTATTATTTCCAGAGGGTAACAAACAAAACCCTGCATCTGGTGGTGAGTTCTAGAGATTTGATACCATTCAATCGCCATTAATCTTAGGTTCACTCTGACCTGGAGTGGTTGTACCTGTTAGGGTCCCATCTATGGGTAAAATAGGTCTGTTTAAAAATGATTCATATTCGATAAGAATGTACGAAACCCGACAAAAGTGTGTAAACAAATTATTACTAGATAGCTTATTGTTTGGCTGTTTCATTTTACATCATATCAATCATTTTATGGTTGGCAAAGAGTTAAAAAAGACACCCTTGACTGCCGAAATTTGAAGCTCTGATTTTTAGGCAAAAATATTAGCATTGACCTACGTAGGAGTAAGCATTTTGTAAAGTTTAAATTAAAATATCATGAGAAGGAGGTGCTCAGTTGTAACGGTTATCATCAAATGGATACGGTGACTCGAGTTCAAATCCTGGACGAAGCTAACTTAACGGTAATAATCGATAGATAGATAATAAACTGGGTACTAAGTCTTTTTAAACACATTTTTAAATCATCTTTTTTATTTAACCCATAGATGGGATCCTAACAGGTACTATCACTCCGGGGTAGAGTGGACCGAAGAGCAATGGTGATGAAGGGGTACTCCACATTGCCTAGATCTCGAGAATTGGAACTTCACCATCAGATAGAGTTTAATATCATACCCAGTACATCAAGACCCACAGTCACAACCTTGTAGCCCATATATGATAAAATGGGTTGGGGTTGTTGAGATTTTTGGGTATATAAGGTGTGTGCTAGATACTCGCTCTTACTTATAGACTAGGCGAGATCATGTGATCTATTTCTTGGCCAATCACTGTCAGGACTCTGAGGCTGATACAATACTTAACCAGCCTTACTGGTCATAATTACTGTGACACTCTTTGACGACGGACATAGGATTAAATCACTGGACCTTTACCAATACGCAGGATAGGACTTATACGCTCACTAAAGGATTCCATAACATAGCACTTTCTTTAAGCCCTATTTTAACTGGCCAAGGATGACATTTAAAAATTTTACAGTTTGCCATAAGAGCAATGTTGTTGTTGGCATCCTTCCGTCTGCGAAAGACGATGGAGTAGTGTCCAAACATATATATTTTTTTACCACGTAACCTGGGCGGCTTGTTATGGAGGGTGTGCCTAAGCAGCAGTTCTCCCTCTCCACACTGCCACTGTGATCCAAAGGAAAGGTAAGAACCAATACAGTTCGTGCAATGGCAGTGTCGTAGGAGTTTCTGTTTAGCATTGAAATTAAGCGTTACTCTATCTTAGGGACTCCGCGGCTCTGGATTTGTTTACGGGATTTACTACTCTGCCCTTCCTCGGGATTATGTAATCCGTTCGGCGGCGTATAGGTACTAGGGATTGATATGATCGGAGGGGACTCGATTCGGCATTAAATGATCCGAAAAGGGTTGATATTGTTGGATTATTTGTGGCATATAAGACGTGCTACAATACACCACTTAAATACATAGACTAAGCGAAATCTCAGCCAATCAACAACCCTAATGCGTGGCTGGTTGACTACTTAATCACTGATACTGAGAGACGTCCATTTGCAATAATTGACGAAGGACTTGCAATAATGAGGAGCACCAAGGAACAACCAAAAGATTATTTACCAAGGATTTCCACTGTACAAGCGCTCTTGCTTGAAACCTTAGGGATGGCCCATAAAATCGTAACAGATATGTCGTAAAACAAAACAAAAAACTCTGGGAACATGAGCCTCCCTACTTGATGCACTTTTGTATTGATACCCAAGGGTATGCTCCTTTTTCCCCTTCTTTCTCTCATGTTGAAGTCTTTGATAACCTTGTTTGAAAGTCGACCGTTTTACTGATATCAACTCGTGACTTGAAATTCTGGAAAACAAACAAAAGTAAAAATGGAGGTTTTCCTTATGTTATTTGATTAAATAATTAACTAATTAATTTGTGTAAATCCCTTTATTAATCTGCTTATAATTTGAATTAATCTCTTTTCGTTAGAATCGGATCCGATGCAAAATGGCGCCCATAAAGGCAATTAATTTTAATCAGTTAACTTAATTGGATTTCTTTGTTCCTTATCTCCATTTTTAATTTTTACTATTTTAATCTTTTTATCTGGATCTCGTTCTTCCATTTATTTATTCATTTCTTCTTCTTCTTCTTCTTCTTCTTCTTCTTCTTCTTCTTCTTCTTCTTCTTCTTTTATTTTATTTCTTCTTTCATTCTTCTTTTATTTCTTCTTTTTCTTCTTATATTTCTTTTTCTTACCTTTCTTCCTTTGTATTTCTTCTTTTACTTGCTTCATTTCTTCTTTTATTTCTTCTTCTTTTATTTCTTCTTCTTTTATTTCTTCTTTTATTTCTTCTTCTTTCAATTCTTCTTCTTCTTTTCTTCTTCTTTCATTTCTTCTTCTTCTTCTTCTTCTTCTTCTTCTATTTCTTTCTTTATTTCTTCTTTTATTTCTTCTTCTTTCAATTCTTCTTTCATTTCTTCTTCTTCTCTCTTCTTCTTCTTCTTCTTCTTCTTCTTCTTTCTTCTTCTCTTCTTCTTCTTCTTCTTTCTTCTTCTTCTTCTTCTTCTTCTTTTCTTCTTCTTCTTCTTCTTCTTCTTCTTTCAATTTTTTTCTTTACATTTTCACTAATCTTTATTCCTTCTTTTCCCCTGTAACAATCTCTTTCACTTTCGTTTCTTTTACTTTTTATTCTTTAATTTCTCCTTCATATTCAATGTTTTCTTCCGCATACTTAATCTCTTTCTTTATCATTTTCTTCCTTCACTTATTCCCTTATTATTTCACATAGATTCCCTTATTTCTCTCCTTTCTTCCTTCATCCTCCTTTTCTTTTTTCATTTTATCTATTTCTTTTATTCAACGCACTTCTTCTTGCAGATATTTCTTTTCTTATTTATTTCTTCATTCCTTCCATCATTTCTTTTGCCTCTTCGTTTTTCTTCTCTCCTTTCTTTCTTTCTTTATTTCTTTCTTTTCCTTCACCATTTCTTTCTTTCTATCTTTTTCTTAACTCTTTATTTCTTTTACCGCACTCATTCATCCCTTCTTTCTCTTCCACCACTCTTTCTGTCTTTCTTTCTGTCCTCGCACCCTTTTCTTTCCTCCACTCTTTCGTTCTTTCTTTTGTTCACCCACTCCTTCTTTCTTTCTTCTTTCTTTCTATTCCCCCAATCGTTTTCTTTCTTTCTTCTTTCTTTCTTTCTTTCTTTCTTCTATTCTCCAATCGTTTCTTCTTTCTCTTCTTTACACCCAATCGTTTTTTTTCTTTCTTTCTTTCTTTTTCTTTCTTTCTTTCTTTATTACCAATCGTTCTTTCTTTCTTTCTTTCTTTCTTTCTTTACACCAATCGTTCTTTTTTTCTTTCTTTCTTTTCTTTCTTTCTTTCTTTCTTTCTTTCTTTCTTTCTTTTCTCTTCTTTCTTTCTTTCTTTCTTTCTTTACCCAATTTCTTCTTTCTTCTTTTCTTTCTTTACACCCAATCGTTCTTTTTTTCTTCTTTCTTTCTTTCTTTCTTTCTTTCTTTCTTTCTATTACCCCAATCTTCTTCTTTCTTTCTTTCTTTCTTCTTACACCCAATCGTTCTTTTTTCTTTCTTTCTTTCTTTCTTTCTTTCTTTCTTTCTATTACCCCAATCGTTCTTTCTTTCTTTCTTTCTTTCTTTCTTTACACCCAATCGTTCTTTTTCTTTCTCTTTCTTCTTTCTTTCTTTCTTTCTTTCTTTCTTTCTATTACCCCAATCGTTCTTTCTTTCTTCTTTCTTTCTTCTTTCTTTCTTCTTTCTTTCTATTCCCAATCGTTCTTCTTCTTTCTTTTCTTTCTTTCTTTCTTTCTTCTTTCTTCTTTCTTCTTTTCTTTTCTATTCCTTCGTTCTTTCTTCTTCTTTCTTTCACACCCAATCGTTCTTTCTTTCTTCTTTCTTTCTTTCTTTCTTTCTTTCTTCTATTACCCCAATCGTTCTTTCTTTCTTTCTTTCCCTCCGATCGTTCTTTCTTTCTTTCTTTCTTTCTTTCTTTCTTTTCTTTCCTCCAATTTCTTTCTTTCTTTCTTTCCTCCGATCGTCTTTCTTTCTTTCTTTCTTTCTTTCTTTCTTTCTTCTTCTATTCCTCCAATCGTTCTTTCTTTCTTTTTTCTTTCTTTCTCTTTCTTTCTTTCTTTCTTTCTTTTCTTTCTTTCTTTCTTTCTTTCTTTCTTCTTTCTTCTCCCCAATCGTTCTTCTCTTTCTTTCTTCTTTCTTTCTTTCTTTCTTTCTTTACACCCAATCGTTCTTTTTTTTTCTTTCTTTCTTTCTTTCTTCTTTTCTATTACCCCAATCGTTCTTTCTTTCTTTCTTTCTTTCTTTTCTTTTCTCCCATCGTTCTTTCTTTCTTTCTTTCTTTCTTTCTTTTTTTCTTCTTTCCCCCCCAATCGTTCTTTCTTTCTTTCTTTCTATTACCACCCAATCGTTCTTCTTTCTTTCTTCTTTCTTTTTTCTTTCTCCTCCCCCCAATCGTTCTTTCTTTCTTTCTTTCTTTCTTTCTTTCTTTCATACCCCCCAATCGTTCTTTCTTTCTTCTTCTTTCTTTCTTTCTATTACCCCAATCGTTCTTCTTCTTTTTTCTTTCTCCCCCCCCATCGTTCTTTTTCTTTCTTTCTTTCTTTCCCCCCAATCGTTCTTTCTTCTTTCTTTCTTTTTCTTTCTATTACCCAATCGTTCTTTCTTTCTTTCTTTCTTCTTTCTTTCTTTCCCCCCCCCAATCGTTCTTCTTCTTTCTTTCTTCTTTCTTTCATTACCCCAATCGTTCTTTCTTTCTTTCTTTCTTTCTTTCTTTCTCCCCCCCAATCGTCTTTCTTTCTTTCTTTCTCTTTCTTCTTTCTTCCCCCCCCAATCGTTCTTTTCTTTCTTTCTTTCTTCCTCCCCCATCGTCTCTTCTTTCTTTCTTTCTTTCTTCTTTCCCCCCACTCCTCCCTCATATTTTCCTGTTTAATTAACGTAACAATTAATCAACTTAATTAATTATCTCAATTTGCTTCCATTTTTCTGCAGGTTTACTGCGAGACACATTCGGTTCGTACACAACGGGATTTGTTTTAAATGGCGTCTCTCTTACTGCAAGTGGCGTCCTCTTTTGGTTGGCGCCCTACGCACGAAAAATGGATATGAAAGCGCAAAAAGAAAGCTCCAAGGTCAAAGGATGACAAAATGGCGGACAAAACGAGAGGAGATGAAAGTTGCATTTCGTTCGGTTTTGTTTTTGTGGACAAAATAAATAAACATTACGGATCCAAAACGCACAAGGACACATTCATCCCCTCCAGCTAATGCGCATGCGCCGATACAGTAAAAACAAAAGAAGAAAAGAAAAAGAAAAAAGAAAAAAAAAAGGAATATTGCACACATATCAAAACACTTTGTGGGTCATGTAAAAAATCCCACATGCAAACACACGCACCCCCCCTACAAATATGACCCGGAGTGGTAGTACCTATTA
>CM042155.1:53096539-53101539 GCA_023376005.1 Doryteuthis pealeii
ACTAACACAGATTCCTCCTCCTCCTCTTCTTCTTCTTCTTCTTCTTCTTCTTCTTCTTCTTCCTTCTTCTTCTTCCTCCTCACTTGATTCATCATGTAGCGATTGTGACTAAACAGAGGCAGACAATTGCCACAATCAGAACTGGAAACTATAAAATCTTTCATGGATTCTGGTAACCACTTGGGAGTTTCTTTAACTGTTTTTTTTCATCTTTTCCAAAAAAGCTTCAAAATCATCATCATCATCATCACTTGAGGAATTTTCTGACTGTGAACTTGAGTTGCTAATACCTTTTTATCACGAAAAAGAAAGAAAGAAAGAAAGAAAGGAAATGAATAACTTTATTCTGACTTTTAGTCCAACTTTAATTCTTTTCTTTTCCTTATATTCTATATAATTTTTAAATTTTTAAATTTTTATATTGACTATGTGCGTTATGTCCGCCACTCTCCTACCTCTGTGCTGATATATATATATATATAGAATAGGTAGAATCTTTACATTCCAGCGGACCTTCACACAGTGAAAATAAAATAAAATGAGAGGAGATAAATAATTACTTGGATCTTTCCAGAGAGCTGAAAAAAACTGTGGAATATGAAGGTTACGGTGATCTTGATTGTAGTTAGTGCGATTGGAACAGTTCCAAAAAACCTGGGAAAGAGACTAGGAAAACTGGAATTCAGAGAAAGAATCGAAACCTTCCAGACCACAGAACTGTTAAGATCAGCTAGAATACTTAGAAGAGTCTTGGAGATTTGAAGAGACTTACTGTCATAGACTTCATTGAAAACCCACCAATCAAATCCTGGAGATCCGAGGAGATTTACTATGATACTTTAGTAAGAGATCAGCAGTTAAAACTGGTGTGAAAAATTACAAAGAGTAAACTACTACTACTACTACTACTACTACTACAATGTGGAACATGTCAAACACCTTTGACGGTTAAACACTTATTCATGGAATGCAGGTTTATTGCTCACATCAGAAACCGTTATTTTAAAGCAAACAATATGAAAGATCTGTTTGAAAATGTCAACATGGAGGATATTCTCTCTTTTTTGAGGGAAATAAAATTATACCATAGAATATAGACATGAAACAAATCAGTACCATACAACATAATCCCCAATAATGCTAACACATTTTTAAAACCAATTACTAAAAAGTATAAATATAATAACACGATATGTATAACTTCCTAACCGTTAGGCATGACATAACCCCAGACGGGTTGATATGCCGTTAAGATCAATAAACAAATACTACTAACTACTACTACTACTACTACTACTGGCTGCTGATAATAATAATAATAATAATAATAATAATAATAATAATAATAAAACTGGTAGATTTTGCAGTGCCAGCAGATCACAGGGTGAAGCTAAAGGAAAATTTAAAAAATGGACAAATATCTGGACCTTAAAAAGATATGGAATATGAAAGTGAGTGATACCAATTGTAGTTGGAACGGTCCCAAAAGGATTAGAAAAGGGTTTGGAAAGTTTGGATATCAGAGGAAGGATTGAAACCATTCAGAACACTGCACTGCTGCAATCTGCCAGAATACTCAGAAGAGTCCTGGAGACCTGAGGAGACTTTCTGTCACTCAGACTCCAGTGAAAGACCATCAGCTAATGTTGATGTGAAAACTCAAAAAAAGATAATAATAATAATAATAATAATAATAATAATAATAATAATAATAATAAAACAAATGCTTGGACCTGTCCAGAAAGCTGAAAAGACTGGAACATGAAAGTGAAATTCGTACTAGTCCTAATTGGTGTCCTGAGAAAGATCCCAAAGGATTTGGAAAAGCGTAAGTGGAAATTGAAAATCCGGGGAAGAGTCGAGACGATCCATACAACAGCATAAGATCAGCTAGAATACTCAGAAGAGTCCCGGATATCTGAGGAGACATACTGTCACTCAGCCTCCAATGAACCACCAGCTTAGGCGAGTGGGAAAAACTCTCCTGGAGATAAATAACAATCGTTATCTTCTTGCCATGGAACATAAGGATGACGGTGATACCAATTGTAGTTGGTGTACTTGGAACTGTGGCCAAGGGTTTGGCTAAAATACTGGAAGAATTGGAAATCAGAAGAAGAAGCAAGACCACCTAGACAACATCATTGAATACACAGAAGAGTACTGGAGACGTGAGGAGACTTGCTTTCACTTGACTCCACTGAAAGACAACTTATTAAAACTAGTGTTGAAAAAAAAAAACTAGCAAGGAGTGAAATGATAATAATTAATCTTATTATAATGGAGATTGTGTGCTTTTATGTCTGTAACCGAAACTATATTACTACTCATATCACTATTCCCTTAGTTATTGACATCACATTTTCCATAATTGTATTTTTATTTAAACCTCAATTATTAATAAAATTGTTTTACATTATTAATACTGTTAAACCATGTCTGATATTTACCGCGTACCCCACTACGGGTCACACAAGTCCCTATAACGTGGGACCAAAGTAGGTGAATTTATAATATACAATGGTCCAGAAAGCCACTGTTTAGGTGGTTTACAGTGGTGAATGGGAAGGCTAATTGCATATTGATATTAAAAATGTGATTTTATTAAATAGGTACTTAGTATTATTGATTTCTAACTGTTTGGTTTTATTTAATGAATATAATCAAAATCTCTTCAATGAATCTTAAATGAAATCCATTAACAAGATAAAATAACTGTAAGTTTATTCTTTACTTACTCTTTAACTAAATACTTAAATTAGAAAAATTAAAAATGAAAGACGAGAGTGATGGAAGTTTCAGTTGTTTTATTTTTTATTATACTCCCTCTGTTTCAAATCTTTTTATCAGTATTCTTATTTAGTTTCATTAGCCTTTCTAATTTAATATAATATTTTATTACATTAAACTTAAATACTTGCACCCGGAGGGTGCATATATTTGCTAGTATAGATAATAAATATTGTAAGACAATTGTGAGTTTATTACTCTCATTGACCATTTCTTGTGAGATTTCATTTGCTTATTTCAATACAGAAAATATACTTATAAGTCTGATCATAGACTGCAAAAATCCCCGTTTCTTATATATATATTATATATTATATATATATATATATATATATATATATAAGCAAGTCGTCGGGGCGGCCTAATGTCGGTATCGGCCATGCTGCGAGGGAGTCTATTCCCCTTTTCACTAGCGCTAGACCAAGGAGATTGTTTAGCGTCTGAGGTGGAGCGCCACACCTACCTACCAGATCCCTGTGCTACTCATACGTTGAGTTTTTCCTAATATACTACATACCGTCGGATTCACTTCCTTTCTTCACACACACCACACACACACACACCATACATATTATATATTATATATAATATATATATATATATACGTGAAGAAAGGAAGTGAATCCGACGGTATGTAGTATATCAGAAAAAAAAAAAAAAACACAGGTTTAAATGGGTTAAGTGGTGAGTTTATTCGCCGACGCTGCAGTGTTTCGATCTATCAATTAGATCATCTTCAGGGCATTTGTTGGTATATGGAAGGTGACAAGAAATTATTTATCACAGAATAACGAGAAAAGCGAGTGGTAGTTATTGTTGTTCAGTCTGTTTAAACATTTTTGAGGTTTGAAAAAACGGGACGTCAAATATTCTATTTTACGGCGTGGGTATGGGGCGGTGTATGTGTGTGTATCGAAAGGAAACATTGTGCATTTTTTAGCTGTAATTAATAGATCGAAACACTGCTGTGTCGACCAATAAACTCACCACTTAACTCATTTAAACCTGAGTTTTTTCATTTTTCCTAATATACTATATATATATATATATATATATATATATATGTTATAATAATAATGATTATTATTATAGTTTGTACAGAAATAACCTACTCGAGTTTCGCCATAAGGAACTTCAGGGTTAAATCCACCGAATTCAGTGGATTAAACACTGAAGATCTTTATGCTAAAACTTGAGTAGGTTATTTCTGTAGAAACTATAATAACAAATCCGCTCTACTGCGTTATTGAGCGTTACTTTATATTTGTATAACGCTGACTTACCGAATAACACTTGTACCAACTAGATATTGAGACTACCCAATATATTACCGGTAAGTCATTCCTTTTACACACACACAAATATATATATCTTATTATAATGGAGATTGTAGGTTTGCCTGTCTGTAACCGAAACTATATTACCATACAAGTCACAATTCTTTAGTTATTTACATCATATTCTCCATGATTTATTCTTATTAAACCTCAATTATTAATAAAATGTTTTACATTACTTACACTGTTGACCATATCTACATACTAATAACATGCAATTGATTTATATATACAACAAAATAGAGGTTTACAGTATGAATGGAAGGTTATTTGCATATTGATCTTAAAAAATTGATTTGATAAATATATGCTTAGTATTATTGATTCTTAATTGTTTGGTTTATCTTATTGAATATGAGCAAAAATCTCTCAATAAATCTTAAAGAAATCCCTTAACAAGAAGAAATAACTGTAATATTATTCTTTACTTCCTATTTTAACTAAACAGTTTAATAGGAAAATTTACCAATGAAGACGGGAATAACGGAAAAGGATGAAGATTAGTTGTTCAAAGTTGTTCTATTTTTCAATCATACTCCTTCTGTTCAAAATCTTTTTATCTGCATTCTATTCAGTTTCATTAGCCTTTCTAATTTAATATCATATTTTATTATAAAATTTAACTAAAATACTTGCACCCGGAGGGTGCCTATATTGCTAGCGTATATATACATATTTGCTCTCGGTATATAATTAATTTATTGATTATCATACATTGAGATCTTTTTGGATTTATAAAAATCCTCACATGAAAATTATGTTTGCACCTACAAGAGGATACAGTAAGGTTGTACAGTGAGATTTCGATAATCCCAAATAGAATCATCCTTACCAGTCATTTGGATTACCTTACACACACGCACATAAATATAT
>CM042155.1:53106539-53126539 GCA_023376005.1 Doryteuthis pealeii
CCGCACAGATCAACGTGCAATGTATATATTTACCAACACCCTCCGCACGAGTCAATTTATTAACAGGTTTGAATTCAGAGTTTTCTTTCAAATAGATCGGTTGCCTAACCAAGGTTAAAGAGCCAGTCTGCCCTACTATTTACCCATAGCTGCCTTCTAGCATCCATATGATAAGAAGGATTGGGGGTTGCCATAAGGGCAATAGGGTTGGGACAATCATATAGGTGCTAGGGCTCACTAATAATGCACCATAGATTTCAAGTCTTCCTAATGATAATAATTCTATTTGATAATATAGATCACTGAAGTTAAGCCGCGATGATCCTGTTCAATACTTGATTGAGTGACCACTTAAGCAACAATAGGTACTGTAAGCAACATGAGTCCTTTGTTAATAAAAATGTCTTGATTCGGCATTAAATGACCTGAAAGAGTTGATATGCCGAAAAACAAAACAACCAACTATCTCTGTTCATTATCTATCAATCTATCAATCTATCATTACCGTTAAGTTAGCTTCGTCCAGGATTTGAACTCGAGTCACCGTATCCATTTGATGATACCCGTTACAATTGAGCACCTCCTTCTCATAATATTGAATGTAAACTTACTTACTAAATTTACTTATGTAAATCCTTACTCCTACGTACGTCAACGCTAATACTTTTGCCTAAAAATCAGGGCTTCAAATTTCGGCAGTTAACTCTTTGCCTACCAAATATCCCCCACGGTTGTATTAAATTTTCTTTTTCAACTGGCCCCCTATTACAAAAAGTATCAAGAGGGTCGGTTTAACTCAGTCAGTAGAGCGTCCGACTAGGAACCACAAGGTTCCGTGTTCGATACTGGCCCTCGCCAACTGAGCGTATGAGTAGCCCAGGGATCTGTGCAGTAAAGTGAGGAGCTGATGGTAGGTATGGCGCTACACTTCAGATGCCAAAACAAACTCCTTGGGCTAGTGCTAGTGAAAAGGAGATAGACTCCCTCGCTGTCTGGTTGATACCGACTACTTTACTTTACTAGTCTCATAGTTGGTTCACAGACAATACAAAAGATGACATGGGTGTTCACATCGTGTTTTTTCTACGCAAACAAGGGAAACGTGCGAGACCCACTGCCAGCGGTTTACGGTAGGTGGAAGAGCCACTTAGAGGGTTGGTTCACAGACAAAACAAAATATGGCAGAGCTGTTCACGTAGTGATTTTTCAGTGCAAACAAGCGACACATGCGAGAGTCGCTGCCAGCGGTTTACGGTAGGTGGGAGAGCCACTGAGAATGCTTTAAAGTAGGCAAAGAGTTAAATTAATTTTTCTTTTCATCTAATCCATTTTCAAATCTGGTTTTTTGGGTTGTCGTTGAAACCCGAGCGCGTCCATTGAATCGACTTGAACACAAAGATGGCTTCTATTTGTTGTAACGCTCGGCGTTGCGTCCGACAGAATTAAATGACGCCACCCGGACCCAAGGGTGGATTTCACTTACCCTCCCACGCAACACCATTTTGTTTTTATATTCTTGGTTACTTTTTTTAAAAAAACTTTTATTAACGTGTCTTCCTCTTCAACTCAAAACGAGGCTCAAATTACGAAAGTCTCATCAGTTCAGAAGGCAGAAGTCGGTCAACCAGCTTGAAGCTTGTCGTACTTAAGGAGGGGCTAAGGGGGGTGGGGGTCAGCAAAAGACGTGGGTGTCTGGTGCTACAGAAGCGACGCTTCACACCATCCATTTAGGGTATATCATGAATTCAAGGGCGAAAATTCATAGGAGCGCACCAACGATAGATTTTGTTACTATGGGTGGCCAACAATGTAAAAATACGTTAAAGTTAACAATGTGTTACGGTAGTTTCACTTAAACAGCACTGGGGTTGGCATCCTTCCGTCTACTAAAGACGATGGCGTAGTGTCGACTTTTTTTTTATCTGCAACTGCATAAGTGGCTGAACAGATCAATTTTTGAATGGCAATCTCTGGTGCAGTGATTGCAAACAAACAGTGATGCTTGTTGGAGTTGCTGCTGTCTCTCTTTCCTTTTGGCTCTCTTTTCTGTGACGGCTTTTTCCTCTCTTTTTCACTACTTTTCGTTCCTTGTTTGGTGAGGAGGCGCCTGGTCACACTGTCTTTTGCACAAGCCTCCCATGTATTGGTGTTGATGGGGTATGTCTTCATGTCCCTCTTGCAGACATCTTTAAAGCGCAGGCGTAGTCTCCCTACCGGTCGGGTGCCATCTACTAATTCACCATACAGTAGGTCTTTGGGGATGCGGCCTTTGCATTTTATGTGACTGGAATCTTTCAGTTTGTCAACAAGGACCCCAAGCATATGAAGAATGGTGTTAGCCCTTGAACTTTTTTTTGGGGGGGGGGGGTAACACCCTAGGATGGAAGTTTTTCCCGGTAATTTTCAAAATTATGACCATAGGACCATCTACCAAACTGAATATCTCATTCAAATCTGATTTGTGGTTTAACTGATAGAGAATAAAAATGGTGTTTAATATAAAAATATTGAGGTTAAAATCTTTTTTTTTTTTATTTTTTATGTCTTCTTATACGAATGAATAATTAATTGGAGAAATTTCAGTAAAAACCAACAAACTTTCTAAAAATCTACCAAAATTTAAATTAACCCCCTGGATAAGCCCTTAATGCCTTTGAACTGGGGGTCTCTCTTTTTTTTTTTTTTTTTCATGTAACCTTGGACATATCAAAGATGTACGCCTCTAATATATCAAAATTCGTCAACGTTTTAAAAAAATACTACTTGTCTAGGAGTTTAGAATAAAAATCTTCAAAAAATTTGCAAAGAAAAAATTGTAATATAAATTAATTTGTAATGTACACAAGTTAAATCAGTTTTTGGTTTAGTTAACAATTAAATAGAATAGAAAAATATTCTAATTATTAATTATTTGGTTTTAATATTCACGGTTATAACGTATATCTTTTTTTCGAGTTAAATTTTTTATTTACCAAATCCAGAATTTTAAAAATGTTTTGTTTGCTTAAACACACACCTAGATATACTCAAAATTACAAATGAAAATTTACATAATCCTGTTCTTAATAAGCTTAGCTTAGATGTGGCTCAAAGCCAGAAGTATGGGGCACCCAGTGAGAATCGAACACCTTAACAATGGTCTGCTAACTTAGCTGGCTTAACCATTAGGCTACATAAGGTGCCTAAATCCTGTTCTTAATATATTTCTTTTCCTTAATCTAAAGTATTTTGTATCGATTTGCTTTCATTGGAAATCGGCTTATTATTATTTAGCTATTTTAATTTTTACATTGTTGGCCATCCATAGCAACAAACTGTATCGCTGGTGCACTCTTATGAATTTTTGTCCTTGTATTCACTATATAGTAGGTACCACCAATTTTCCCTGTGAAATTTAAACCTCCCCCCCCCCCATATTTAACACAATTAAACCTGCATAAAGGTTAATATTAGCTTGAAAATTTTTTGTCCATTCGAAAGAAGAAACATTAAACCAACTCCTGATGATTTTTTTTTACTTGCTTTCATTGGAAATCGGTTTATTATTATTTAGCTGTTTTAATTTTTACACTGTTGGCCATCCATAGCAAGAAAATGTATCGCTGATGTACTCCTATGAATTTTCATCCTTGAATTCACGATTTACCCCCATTTAGCCTGTAGCTTTTGTGCAAAGATACCGATTTTGCGACTGAAATTATCGTACGGGTTTTCAGGGCTTTAAAAACGAACATTGTCGTTAGGATTAGGCTGCTGTGTTATGTTGGCTTGTTGGTTGGTTGGTTGGATTTATAACATTTCAACACTTCGGATTTCCAATTCCTCTAGATAACAATGAAGATGAGGACAATAGTCCGAATAATCCAAGTAATACTAATTATCAAGCCTCATCTCAAAAATTAATACAAATAAAAATAGTGAATTCTCAGCAGCAACAACAATAGTAGTAGTAGTAGTAGTAGTAGTAGTAATTGTTGTTGTTGTTGTTGTAGTATGATATTTCAACACTTGATGCCAAAAACGTTTGTTTTATTCATTCTTGTTGGATATTCAAATTTTTCATAAAACCATTAAAAAAAATTAAACTCATTTTTTTGGTCTATTTAATCAATAGATGGAACCGTAACAGGTACTACCACTCTGGGTCGGAGTGGATCTGGGAGTAATGACAATGAAGGAGTACTCCACGCCCGACAAAGCTCCTCACCGTGTCTTTTCTCTCCGACCTTGTGTGCAAAACATATTCCTCTCTGCTGTATATAATAATAATAATAATAATAATAATAATAATAAATGTAGACTTTGTGGTAATAGATGAGACTGTAAACCATATACTCTGCGAATGTAGCAAACTAGCTCAACAAGAATACAAAACTAGACACGACTGGGTGGGAAGGTGATCCACTGGGAATTATGCAAAAATTAAATTTTGACACACAACTAAATGGTATATGCATTCTGTCGAAACGCATAAAATTCTCTGTTTTAAATAAAACGGATCACCTTATCCCAAACTGGTGCCAGCAAATCACAGGGTGAAGCTAAAGCAATTATCTGGACCTTGCCAGAGAACCGTTTTGAAACCATTCAGAACACTGCACTGCTGCAATCTGCCAGAATACTCAGAAGAGTCGTGGGCGCGCCCATTGCAAACATCGACCCCAGTTCTGCGATCAAGGAACACAACGTGGGCGCAGAAAGCATCGACAGAGCAACTAACCGGAGACACCAATATTCCGAATAGTGCAAAAATGTTGTTAGTGCTCTTCAAAACCGCATTGTTTAAGGGCATATTACAACGGGTTTCACAATGTACATCAATACCTTATTTATTGAATGACCCTTGTAAAATATAAAGTTAAAGAGAATCTATTGTTTAAAGTCCCCTTGTTTATTGAATGAACTTCATGTTGGAATATTTCTGATATATAAGGTGTGCTGTAGATCACAACTTAAATTTATAGACTATTTGAGACTGCGTGGACTGAATCAGCCAATCAACACGCTCGAATACGAGGTTAGGAACTATTTAAAGGCCTTGGTGGAAAGGCGTTCAGTTGCTCGTGCTTAACACTGGCAAACACAAGGATCATCAGATTCAAGATACACAGACCAACAGAAAAGCATTACAGGATACTACACAACATGGATCAAACTTAATGCTACAAGGGATCTCCACTGTAAAGTGCTCGCACCTGCAGCTTAAAAATGGCCACAAGAATCTTAACAGTCTACTGTTAGAAACACTTCTCGACGAGAGTCTCTTCTTTTCTCCTTGACAAAAATGCCAATATTGAGTTGGTAATAAATCCCCGGCATCCGACTTCAATGGGAAATACATTTGTTATCTATCCGTTTCTGGCGCATTGTTCACGTAGGTCTTCATATTTTTCCAACTTCCGCTGATGGGCTCATTATTTAGCTGAGGTGACAACATTCATAAGAAATAAGAATTCGGTGGATAATCAGGATTTACACTTTTTGCATTTCATCTAAGAAATTTTGGACGGTCTCATTTTTAACCAGTGGGCTGCAATTAAGGAACATATAGATATTGAATTAGACTAATGAAATTAAATTAAAATGAAGAACATCACACTTATTTATACTTCATGAGAATTAATTTCAATAAAGAATTATACATAGGATTGCTTTTAATACGTTTGAGAATAAAAAAACAAGAATATTGGAAATAAATAATAATAATTTTTTTGCAAGGTTGAATATGTATGCATACACAATTTGGTAGCTCTAGTAAAATAAAGTCGACGGAGTAACCCATTGTCGGTATCAGCAGGACAACGAGGGAGTCTATCACCTTTTCAACAGCGCTGCACCAGGGAGATTGTTTTTGACTCTGAAGTGTAGCGCTACACCTAACATCGGCTCAAACTTTAACCACACGGATCAATTGTGCAACTCATGCGCTGAGATCGCGAGGGCTGGTAGCGAACCTGGGACTTTTGGATCTAAGGCGGATACCTTACTGACTGAGCTAAACGGATCTTCGATCAGGATATTTGGCCGTTTTTTTTTTACCGGACAGACAACACTCTTTTCAATTATTTATATAGATAACAGCTTTAAAAGCAAATAAAACGTGATAAAATAGTGAGTATTTATTTGGATTATTCGGACTATTGTCTCATCTTTATTGTTATCGCTGTACAACGTTCAGATATATTGGTGCTGATATTTCTAAAAATATATATCTATAAGAGAAATTGTTAATATCTCAGATGGTCATAGAATAAGCCAATCAAACATACAATAGTGTCACAGCGAAAAAGAGCAAGGAAGAATTATTAAAGAGAAATGGTATGGATGAAGAGAGAGAGAGAGAGAGAGAGAGAGAGAGAGAGAGAGAGAGAGAGAGAGGAGAGAGAGAGAGGAGATTGATAGAAAGAGATTGATAGAAAGCAGAGAGAGAGAGATAGGGAGAGAAAATAGATAGAAGAGAGTAGAGGAACATCAGAAGACGATAGTCATTTACTTTAACTTGGTTTTTCTCTTCTTTCTCTTTTCTACTTCGGCGCATGATGTGATCGCCTAATCTTTTTTACTTGTTTTTCGAACACACCGCGTAATGAAGCCCAGCCCACAGTTACACGTTGTGATGCGTCGCATCTCAGCTGGAATTGATTCCTAACTAGTTCTCAATGGACTCGCGATATCTGTGAATGGATTTTTCGATTACATTGGGTACTGAAATAAGTAGACGGTGTGTGATGTAATGTTATCGATTACACAAGGTCTGAAAATCATGCACGATTCCCTGACAGTTAATTCGTGAGTTCAAGCCTTACTTATAGTTCTAGCATGTCGAAGGTTATGTACCCTTTCTCTATCAGGCAGCATAAACAAGAGTTCTTATGTGATAGATAGATAGATCGAGAGAGAGAGAGAGAGAGAGAGAGAGAAGAGAGAGAGAGAGATAGTGAGAGATAGATAGATAGAAGATAGAGAGAGAGAGGAGAGAGAGAGATAGTGAGATAGAGAGAGAGGGAGATAGTGAGAGAATAGATAGATAGATAGAGAAGAAAGATAGAGAGAGTGAGAGATAGATAGATAGATATAGAGAGAGAAGAGAGTGAGATAGAGAGAGAGGGAGATAGTGAGGAAGATTAGATAGAGAGAGAGGGATAGAGAGTTGAGATATATATAATATATATATATATATAGTATAATGAGAGACGAGAGAGAGAGGGGGGGAGATAGTGGAAGAGATAGATAGATAGAAAGAGAGATAGAGGAGAGGAGATAGATAATGATAGAGAGGGAGCGAGAGAGATAGTGGAGATATAGAGAAGAGTGAGATAGTTGAGAGAATAGATAGAATGAGAGAGAGAGGAGGAGAGTAAAAAGAGAGTGAGAGAGAAGATACGATAGATAGAGAGAGAGAGAGAGAGATAAGTGAGATAGAGAGAGAGGGAGATAGTGAGAGATAGTAAGATAGATAGATAGAGGAGAGATATATAGATAGATGAGAGAGTAGGAGAGAGAGAGAAGAGAGAGAGAGAGAGAGAGAGAGTTTAGTAAAAAATATAAGAGAAAGAAGGAAGTAGAATAATGAAAAGAAAGAGGAGAAAAAGAACGAAGAGTTTATAGAGTGGTGAGAGAAAAAGTGGAATGAGCAGAAAAAAGACGAAGAAAGAAAAGAAAAGGGAGAAAATTAAAGAAGGATGGTATAGAAAGATAAGGGGTGGATAGAGAAGAGAGACGAGGGTTAAGGGGAAAGAGAAGGGAAGAAAAGGAAGCAATGGAAATTTGGAAGAGAAGTAGAGTAAGGCTGAATAAATAAATAAATAATAAAGAAAAGAAAAGAAAGAAAGAATATAATTGAAATAGCCGAGAAAAAGGAAGAAAAAGAGACGGAGAACCGAAAGACAACAGAAAAAGAAACAAAGAAAAGGAAGAAAGAAAGAACGAAAGAAAAAGAAAGAAAAGAAAGAACGAAAGAAAGAAGAAAGAAAAAGAAAAAAGAAAAGAAAAAAAAAAGAAAGAAAGAAGAAAGAAAAAGGAAGAGAATCTGACCATAAAATTGAAGTTCTAACTAGGATCTATAAAAAAGAGAAAAAAAGAGAAATATGTAAAGTAAAGTGAGAAAAATAGAAAGAGATAGCAAGAAACTCAAAATTCAGAGTGAGAAAACGAGAGAGAGAGAGGGAGAGAGAGAGAGAGAGGAGAAAGAGAGAGAGAGAGAGAGAGAGAGAGAGAGAGAGAGGGGAGAAAACAGAAAAAATATTGTCAAGTAAAGAAAAGGTGAAAAGATAGCAAAAGTCAAAAATCAGAGGGTGAGAAAACGAGAGAGAGAGAGAGAGAGAGAAGAGAGAGAGAGAGAGAGAGGAGATTGGTAAAGTGAGAAAAGGTAGAAAGAGTAGCAAGAAAGTCAAAAACTCAAATGTTGAGAAAACACCGAGAGAGAGAGAGAGATGAGAGAGAGCAGAGACTAGAGAGAGACGAGGAAGAGAGAGAGACGAGAGAAGCGAGAGAGAAAAAGAAAAATATTGTCAAGTAAGAAAAGCGTAGAAAGAGATAGCAAAAAAGTCAAAATCAGAGTGAGAAACGAGCGAGAGAGAGAGAGATGGAGAGGAGAGAAAGGAAATATTGTCAATGAGAAAAGGGTAGAAAGACATAGCAAAAAAAGTAAAAAATATGAGGAAACGAGAGAGAAAGGGTGAGAGAGGAGAGAAGACGAGAGAGACAGACTGAGACAGAGAGAGAGAGGAACGAAAGGGAAAGAAGAAAGAGATATATTGTCAAGTTAGAAAAGGTATAGAAAAAGGTCTAAAAGATAGCAAGAAAATCAAAAACAGTGAGAAACGAAAAGAGAAAAGAGAGAGAGAGAAGGGGGGGCAAAGACAGAGACAGAGAGAATAAGAGATAGAGGGGGGGAGAGAAAGAGGGACGAATGATATATTACAAAAGCTCAAATACCCCCCACCCGCCAAAAAAAAGAGTAAAAAAAACCCCAGGAAGGCGAAGGATAAGGAGAAATTGAACGCTTTCTGTATTCCTCGGCCGATGACACCAAAACGAAGAATAAATGCGAAAATGCTGGTAAAAAAGAAAAAAAAAAAAAGAAAGAAAAAAAACAAACACTTAATAGTGGGACCATAAATTGGATTTAGGCTTCATCTGAGAAAAAGCCTAAGCGTGCCAACTTATCGCGAAAAGATAAGAGAGAATTTTGACAGCGATGTCCAATGCATGTTGCTGTTATCAACAACCAACAGAAGTCAGACAGCTTTATGGGCTTCCATTAAACACTGTTACGATTTATTTTTTTTGTTTTAAGCGCTAAAACAAATCTGAATTGATGCAGCGACCCTTAACGCCCGCATTCATATATATACATCATATATATATTATATATACATCATAATATAATATATATATAATATATATATAATATATAATATATATATATATAAGATGAGAAATTTAGAGGAAGCAATATTTATGTAAGTAGATATTAGTTGCATTAACGACTATAAATGATATACATGGTTCCCTTTAAGAGATAAGACGCAGGATATGAATGAAAAACATTACGAAACGAATTATTATTATTATTATTATTATCATTATTATTATTATAATAATCTTGTTCCTTAATCTCCGATCTTTNGGTCGCCCACTGTCTTTTGCACAAGCCTCCCATTATTGGGTTGCATGGATGTCTCAGTCCCTTGCAACATCTTTAAAGCGCAGGCGTAGTCTCCCTACCGTAGGGTGCCCTCTACTAATTCACCATACAGTAGTCTTGGGATGCGGCCTTTGCATTTTATGTGACTGGAATCTTTCAGTTTGATCAACAAGACCCCAAGCATATGAAGAATGTGTTATCCCTTGAAGTTTTTTTGTGGGGGGAACACCCTGGATGGAAGTTTTCCCGGTAATTTTCAAAAATTATGACCATATGACCATCTACCAAACTGAATATCTCATTCAAATCTGATTGTGGTTAACTGATAGAGAATAAAAAATGGTTTTAATATAAAAATATTGAGGTTAAAATCTTTTTTTTTGTATTCTTATGTCTTCTATACGAATGGATAATTAATTGAGAAATTTCAGTAAAAACCAACAAATTTCTAAAAATCTACCAAAAATTTAAATTAACCCCCTGGATAAGCCCTTAATGCCTTTGAACTGGGGGTCTCTCTTTTCTTTTTTTTTTTTCATGTAACCTTGGACATATCAAAGATGTACGCCTCTAATATTGTCAAAATTCGTCAAACGTTTAAAAAAATACTACTTGTCTAGGAGTTAGAATAAAAATCTTCAAAAAATTTGCAAAGAAAAAATTGTAATATAAATTAATTGTTAATGTACCAAGTTAAATCAGTTTTTGGTTTAGTTAACAATTAAATAGAATAGAAAATATTCTAATTATTAATATTTGTTTTAATATTCACGGTTATAACGTATATCTTTTTTTCGAGTTCGACTTAAATTTTTATTTACCAAATCCAGAATTTTAAAAAGTTTGCTTAAACACCACACCTAGATATATACAAATTATGAAAAATTTACATGAATCCTGTCTTAATAAAGCTTAGCTTAGATGTATCACAAAACCAGAAGTATGGGGCACCCAGAGAATCGAACACCTTAACAATGGTCTGCTAACTTAGCTGGCTTAACCATTAGGCTACATAAGGTGCCTAAATCCTGTTCTTAATATATTTCTTCCTTAATCTAAAGTATTTTGTATCGATTTGCTTTCATTGGAAATCGGCTTATTATTATTTAGCTATTTTAATTTTTACATTGTTGGCCATCCATAGCAACAAACTGTATCGCTGGTGCAACTCCTATGAATTTTTGTCCTGTATTCACTATATAGTAGTACCACCAATTTTCCCTGTGAAATTTACCCCCCCCCATATTTAACACAATTAAACTTGCATAAAGGTTAATATTAGCTTGAAAATTTTTTGTCCATTCTAAAGAAGAAAACATTAAACCAACTCCTGATGATTTTTTTTTACTTGCTTTCATTGGAAATCGGTTTATTATTATTTAGCTATTTTAATTTTTACACTGTTGGCCATCCATAGCAAGAAAATGTATCGCTGGTGTACTCCTATAAATTTTCATCCTTGAATTCACGATTTACCCTCATTTAGCCTGTAGCTTTTGTGCAAAGATACCGATTTTGCGACTGAAATTATCGTACGGGTTTTCAGGGCTTAAAAAACGAACATTGTCGTTAGGATTAGACTGCTGTGTTACGTTGGCTGCTTGGTTGGTTGGTTGGTTGGTTAGTTGGATTTATGATATTTCAACACTTCGGATTTCCAATTCCTCTTGATAACAATGAAGACGAGGACAATAGTCCGAATAATCCAAATAATACTAATTATCAAGCCTCATCTCAAAAATTAATAGAAATAAAAATAGTGAATTCTCAGCAGTAACAGCAGCAACAACAATAGTAGTAGTAGTAGTAGTAGTGGTAGTAGTAGTAGTTGTTGTTGTTGTTGTTGTTGTTGTAGTATGACATTTCAACACTTGAGTTACTCTATGCCAAAAACGTTTGTTTTATTCATTCTTGTTGGATATTCAAAATTTTCATAAAACCATTAAAAAAAATTAAACTCATTTTTTGGTCTATTTAATCAATAGATGGAACCGTAACAGGTACTACCACTCTGGGTCGGAGTGGATCTGGGAGTAATGACAATGAAGGAGTACTCCACGCCCGACAAAGCTCCTCACTGTGTCTTTTCTCTCCGACCTAGTGTGCAAAACATATTCCTCTCTACTGAATAATAATAATAATAATAATAATAATAATAATAATAATAATAATAATAATAAAACCGTTGTTATTGGTAACGGTATGTTGTCTCGTTCTTAGAGTTGCAAGCAACTACGGCAGCGCATCTCCACTAATCTCCCAACCTGTCATAAAAACGTTCCGACCAAGTTGCATCGACCCCAGTTCTGCAGATCAAAGGAACACAACGTGGGCGCAGAAAGCATCAACAGAGCAACTAACCGGAGACACCAATATTCCGAATAGTGCAAAAATGTTGTTAGTGCTCTTCAAAACCGCATTGTTTAAGGGCTTATTACAACGGGTTTCACAATGTACATCAATACCTTATTTATTGAATGACCCTTGTAAAATGTAAAGTTAAAGAGAATTTATTGTTTAAAGTCCCCTTGTTTATTGAATGAACTTCATGTTGGAATATTTCTGATATATAAGGTGTTCTGTAGATCACAACTTAAATTTATAGACTCTTCGAGGCTGCATGGACTGAATCAGCCAATCAACACGCTCGAATACGAGGTTTGGAACTATTTAAAGGCCTTGGTGGAAAGGCGTTCAGTTGCTCGTGCTTAACACTGACAAACACAAGGATCATCAGATTCAAGATACACAGACCAACAGAAAAGCTTTACAGGATACTACACAACATGGATCAAACTTAATGCTACAAGGGATCTCCACTGTAAAGTGCTCTCACCTGCAGCATAAAAATGGCCACAAGAATCTTAACAGTCTACTGTTAGAAACACTTCTCGACGAGAGTCTCTTCTTTTCTCCTGGACAAAAATACCAATATTGAGTTGGTAATAAATCCCCGGCATCCGACTTCAATGGGAAATACATTTGTTATCTATCCGTTTCTGACGCATTGTTCACGTAGATCTTCATATTTTTCCAGCTTCCGCTGATGGGCTCATTATTTAGCTGAGGTGACAACATTCATAAGAAATAAGAATTCGGTGGATAATCAGGATTTACACTTTTTGCATTTCATCTAAGAAATTTTGGACGGTCTCATTTTTAACCAGTGGGTTGCAATTAAGGAACATATAGATATTGAATTAGACTAATGAAATTAAATACGAACATAAAGAACATCACACTTATTTATACTTCATGAGAATTAATTTCAATAAAGAATTATACATAGGATTGCTTTTAATACGTTTGAGAATAAAAAAACAAGAATATTGGAAATAAATAATAATAATTTTTTTGCAAGGTTGAATATGTATGCATACACAATTTGTTAGCTCTAGTAAAATAAAGTCGACGGAGTAACCTATTGTCGGTATCAGCAGGACAACGAGGGAGTCTATCGCCTTTTCAATAGCGCTGCACCAGGGAGATTGTTTTTGAGTCTGAAGTGTAGCGCTACACCTACCATCGGCTCCTAACTTTACAACACGGATCCAATATGTGCAACTCATGCGCTGAGATCGCGAGGCTGGTAGCGAACCTGGGACCTTTTGGATTTCTAAGGCGGATACCTTACTGACTGAGCTAAACCGGACCTTCGATCGGAATATTTGCCGTTTTTTACCGACAGACAAACTCTTTTCAATTATTTATATAGATAACAGCTTTAAAAGCAAATATAAACATGATAAAAATAGTGAGTATTATTTGGATTATTCGGACTATTGTCCTCATCTTTATGTTATCTGTGCAACGTTTCGGGATATATTGGTACTGATATTTCTAAAAATAATATCTATAGAGAAATTGTTATAATCTCAATGGTCATAGAATAAGCCAAATCAAACATACAATAGTGTCACAGCGAAAAAGAGCAAGGAAGAATTATTAAAAGAGAAATGGTATGAATGAAGAAGAGAAGAGAGAGAGAGAGAGAGAGAGAGAGAGAGAGAGAGAGAGAGAGAATATATAATATATTAAATTATATATATATATATATAGAGAGAAGAGAGAGAGTTTAGTTAAAAATATAGAGAAAGAAGAGTATGAAAAGAAAGAGGAGAAAAAGACGAAGAGATTTATGAGTGTGAGAAGAAAAGTGAATGAAGAAATAAGATAAAGAAAAAACTTTAAAAGGAGAAAATTAAAGAGATGGTATAGAAAGATAAGGGTGGATAGAGAAAGAGAGACAGAGTAAGGGTGAAAGAGAAGAAAAAAAGAAAAGAAGAATTATGAAAAGAAGAGAAGTAGATAAGCTGAAAAAAAGAAGAAAAAGAAAGAGACCGAAGACAAAAAAAGAAAGAAAAACAAAGTAACAAAGGAAGAGAAAGAAAAAGAAAGAAAAAAAAGAAGAAAGAAAGAACGAAAGAAAAAGAAAGAAAAAAGAAAGAAAGAAAGAAAGAACGAAAGAAAGAGAAATAAAAAGAAAAAAAGAAAAAAAGAAAGAAAGAAAAGGAAGAGAAATCCGAACCATAAATGAATTCTAAGCTGATCTATATAGAGGAGAAGATATTGTAAAGTAAAGTGAGAAAAGAGAATAGAGAGTGAGAAAAGAGAGAGAGAGAGAGAGCAGAGAGAGAGAGAGAGAAAGGAGAAGAGAGAGAGAGAGAAGTGGAGTCTAGAGTATAGGAGAAGAGCGAGAAGAAAGGAAAAGAGAGTAGTAGAAAGAGAAGGAGAAATAGAGAGGAAGAGAGATGAGAGATAAAGAGAGTAAAAACAAAAAAGAGAGAGAGGGACAGGAGAAAAAGTGGAGAAAGATAAGAGTAAGAAAAGAGAGAAGAGAGTGAGGCGTAAAAAAGAAAAAACACAGAAACTAAAGAACTAAAGAATCTAAAGACAACGGAGAACGAGAGACCACAGATGAGAGACAAGAGAGAGAGAACGATAGAAAGAGGAAAGTAATGGTTTCAGAGAAGGAGAAGGTAAAGTAAAATGACACGGAGAGAGAAATCACAAAAGATGTAAAGTAGCGAAGAAATAAAGAACAGAGTGGATAGAGAAGAACCAGGTGAGAAACGAGAGGAAGAAGAGGAGAAGAGAGAGAGAGAGGAGGAGAGGAAGAAGAAGTCAGAAGAGTGAAGAATTCTAAGGGAAGAGATAGAGAGGAGGGGATAGAACATGACAAGAGCTAAAATATCGTGAGATAGAGAGGGAGAGAAATGACAGAGAAGAGAGATATATTAAAAAGCTCAAATACCCCCACCCGCCAAAAAAAAGAGTAAAAAAAAACCCAGGAAGGCGAAGGATAAGGAGAAATTGAACGCTTTCTGTATTCCTCGGCGATGACACCAAAACGAAGAATAAATGCGAAAATGCTGGTTAAAAAAGAAAAAAAAAAAAAGAAAGAAAAAAAAAACAAACACTTAATAGTGGGACCATAAATTGGATTTAGGCTTCATCTGAGAAAAAGCCTAAGCGTGCCAACTTATCGCGAAAGATAAGAGAAATTTTGACAGCGATGTCCAATGCATGTTGCTGTTATCAAACAACCAACAGAAGTCAGACATCTTTATGGGCTTCCATATAAAACTGTGTACGATTTATTTTATTTTGTTTTTTAAGCGCTAAAACAAATCTTGAATTGATGCAGCCGACCCTTAACGCCGCATCATATATATACATCATATATATATATATATATATATATATATATAATATATATATATATATATATATATATATAAGATGAGAATTTAGAGGAGCAATATTTATGTAAGTAGATATTAGTTGCATTAACGACTATAAATGATATACATGGTTCCCTTTAAGAGATAAAGACGCAGGATATGAATGAAAAACATTACGAAAACGAATTATTATTATTATTATTATCATTATTATTATTTATAATAATCTTGTTCCTTAATCTTCCGACCGTTATCATCTTGCAACACTCTCTGGCTAAAAATGAGACCGTCAAAATCGTCTAAGATGAAATGCAAAAATGTAAATCATGATTATCTGGTATATATATATATATATATATATATATATATATATATATATATATATCCTGAAGTATGTATCAATTAATTGTTCGCCCCTGACTGACAGTCACCGAGGGTCGTAAGGGTAAGAAGTTTGGCATCCGAAAATTCTGTTGGGTTTCGCTCCCGGCTAGAGGTAGCTGTTAAAAAAGTCGAGCCGCACTAATGAGACGTAAACGTCGAAACACGTGTCTGTGGATGACTGATATATATATATATATATATATATATATATATATATATATATATATATATATCCACAGAGACTATTTAACCGACAGGTCAAAACAGACCTGGGAGAAATGCTAAGGACGTAACTTCTTACCCAAAAAACTCTAACCGCCAAAACTCACAAACTACCGGATACATTTTATTGTCATAATCCTTAATGTCATTGGAAAGGCATTCTGGGAAAACTTATCGTGTCAACACCTCAAATCAACGACACGTCTTGAAGTGTTGTACAGCATATATATATATCAATATGCTTGTTCTTTAATCTTCCGACCGTTATCGCCTTACAACACCCCCTGGTTAAAAATGAGACCATCCATATCGTCAAATATGAAATGCAAACATGTAAATTCATGAATATCTGGTGTTGCCTGTCCGCCGAATTCCTATTTCTTATGAATATCGTCCCCTCAGCTAAATAATGAACTATTCCATTTTTATTATAAAGAAAGAAAGGACTTACTAATCTGTTTTAATTGACCATAATGAAAAGATGAAAGAAGGAAAGATAGAAAAATAAGTGTGAGAGTTAAATCAAGATTATTATTCTTTTTACATATTTAACACAATACAGCTAAACCCTCAGTCGGTAGAGTGTTTGGCTGGGACACTCAAGGTTCCAGGTTCGATATCGACCCTCGCCAACTCAGCGTTTGAGTAGCACAGGGATCTGTGCGGTAAAATGAAATGACGGTAGATGTGGCGCTTCGCCTCAGACGCTAAAAACAATGTCCTTGGTCTAGCGTTATTGAAAAGTTGCTCGTGCTTAACACGGACGAACGGACCAACAAACAAGGATTCTGCTTAACACTGAAAAACACAAAGATCACAGGATTCCACTCAAAACGGATCAAATTTAATGGCACAAGGGATCTCCACTGTAAAGTGCTCGCACTTGCAGCGTAAAAATGGCCACAAGAATCTTAATAGTCTATACTGTTAGAAACACTTCTCGATGAGAATCTCTTCTTTCCTCTACGAGAAACATTTTTGCAAGGTCGAATATGTATGCAGACAAAATTTGGTAGCTCTAGTAAAATAAAGTCGACGGAGTAACCTATTGTCGGTATCAGCAGGACAACGAGGGAGTTCTATCGCCTTTTCAATAGCGTTGCACCAGGGAGATTGTTTTTGAGTCTGAAGTGTAGCGCTACACCTACCATCGGCTCCTAACTTTACCACACGGATCCAATATGTGCAACTCATGCGCTGAGATCGCGAGGGCTGGTAGCGAACCTGGGACCTTTTGGATCTAAGGTGGATACCTTACTGACTGAGCTAAACCGGACCTTAGATCGGAATATTTGGCCGTTTTTTTACCGGACAGACAAACTCTTTTCAATTATTTATATAGATAACAGCTTTAAAAGCAAATATAAATATGATAAAAATAGTGAGTATTATTTAGATTATTCGGACTATTGTCCTCATCTTTATTGTTATCTGTACAACGTTTCGGCTGATGTGCCTTCCGGCCTTCTTCAGGTATTACTTGTCGGACTCAGAAACGTTCTAGCTGACCTTAAAATTGCTGTTGTTTGGATGGTCTCGATTCTTCTTCGGATTTCCAATTCCTCCAGATAACAATAAAGATGAGGACAATAGTCTGAATAATCCAAATGATACTAATTATCAAGCCTCATCTCAAAAATTCAGAGAAATAAGAATAGTGAATTACTAATCTCAGCAGCAACAACAATAGTAGTAATAGTAGTAGTAGTGTTGTTGTGTAGTAGTAGTAGTTGTTGTTGTAGTTGTTCTAGTAGTAGCAGTAGTAGTAGTAGTAGTTGTAGTTTTTGTTGTAGTAGTTGTTGTTGTTGTAGAAGTAGTAGTAGTTGTCGTTGTTGTTGTAGTTGTAGTAGTATTAGTATTAGTAGTAATAGTAGTTGTTGCTGTAGTAGTAGTATTAGTAGTAGTATTAGTAGTTGTAGTAGTAGTAGTAGTAGTAGCAGCAGCAGCAGCAGCAATATCAACAATACCAAATGACTGACGTAATAACTTTATCATCACTAGTTACAATAGTACAAGCTCTGCCTTTTCTTCGCTTGAGTTAATAAGTTGAATTGCAAAGCTAATGCGATCGCCATGACTACTTCGGTACCATGATTACCTTATGCCCCTTCTCTTGATGATGATGATGATGATGATGATGATATTACTACTACTACTACTACTACTACTACTACTAATAATAATAATAATAATAATAATTGGGCGTTCAATAAAACGAAGTTCAGAATACTTTTGGTGCTGTCATATATCACTAATTAGTGAAAGATTTACTCGAACGAAAAAAAGAAATATCCTAGATGCTCCCTTGGACCCAGGGGCAATGCATGGGTGTATAAGGAAAGGGGGGGGGGATAGAAGCAGGGGGTAAAGACGGGAAATATCTTCCTTGCTTTCTGGGCTTTCCTCTAACACCGGAAGTAGAAGTGTCATGGGTTGAGTCCAGCTGTTTCCGGTATCGACTGGCGCCATTCTGGCGAATGCCGGGGAATGCATTGCGAGTTCACACCTCCTTGACCAATAAGAGCCGGAAGGGAGGGGTTTTTTTTGTTTGTGGGTGGGTGTATCACTTGATCATCTTCATTATTATTATTATTATTATTATTATTATTATTATGAAGGTTTTTCACACCCGCCTAAGCTGGTGGTTCACTGGATATTAAGTGACAGCAAGTCTCCTCAGCTCTCCAGGACTCTTCTCAGTATTCTAGCTGATCTTAACATTGCTGTTGTTTAGATGTTTTTTTCGGATTTCCAATTCTTCCGGATTATTTTCCAAACTCTTGGAGAACTGTTCCAAGGGCACCAATTACAATTGGTACGACCTTTACCTTCATGTTCCACAGTTTTTTTTCAGTTCTCTGGCCAGGTCCAAGTATTTGTCTATCTTTTCGTTTTGTTTCATCTTCACTCTGTGAAACGGCAAAATCTACGAGATGACAAGTTTTCTTCTTTGTTAATTAATCATCATCATCATCATGTCGCGCAATTAGCACGGATATCCATGATAATCTCTCGCCAACCATCTCTATCATTTATTATCCCAGGGACGTCCTCTTCGCAACATCCAGCATCCTCGCAGAGTTGGTCAATGTAGGTCCTTGGTGGGCGGTCCACATTAGCATGTCCGTGTGTTCGCTTCCACAGGAGAACGTCGCTTATGAGTTCGTCCTTGCTCCTCCAACAGTGTCCAGCATGTCTTGTCCGTCTTTTTATGAGGTAATTCCTTTCTGTATATCAGAAACATTCTGCTATCGTTTAAATTGCGCATTCATCATCACATCATCATCATCATCATCAACAACATCATCATCATGTCGCACTGACAGTACGGATACCCATAAATTCTCTCTCTCTCCCTCCCCATCTCTCTCTCTCTCTCTCTCTCTCTCCTCTCTCTCTCTCTCTCTCTAGCGCTAACCGTCCCTATAGGTCATTAGAGTAGATCAATTTTTCACTTTTTAAAAATATCAAAATGTCCATCTATGCAAAAGTTATGTGTTAGTATACTGAATACTGATCCGAAAAATTAGATCTTTTACTTGCACCATTGTTTGAGGAAATAGCATCAAAGATCGTCTACTAAAATGCACTAAAAATCCCATCTAAAGGCTAAATTTTGCGAAAACGAGGATTTTAGTGCATTTTAGTGGACGATCTTCGATGCTATTTCCTCAAACAATGGTGCAAGGAAAATATCTAATTTTTCGGATCAGTATTCAGTATACTAACACGCAACTTTCTCATAGATGGACAATTTGATATTTTTAAAACAGTGAAAAATCAACCTACCCTAATGGTCATCGCCACATCCAGAATCCGTACAGAGCTGATTGATGTTAGTTTTTGGTGGTCGACCTACATTGGTGTGTCCATGTGTATGTGTCCACAGGAGAACGTCACTTATGAGTTCGTCCTTGCTTCTCCACTTTGATAATTAGTACGATAACAGGTAAGTTGTCGTACAGTTGCTTTTTATAGGATAATGCTTCCAAGATTTGTTGAAGATAACACGCAGCATCCATGTGTAGTTCCCAACTAGCTTTTTATCTCAGCGTTTCGTT
>CM042155.1:53129039-53136539 GCA_023376005.1 Doryteuthis pealeii
CTCTATCTCTCTCTATCTATCTATCTATCTCTCACTATCTCCCTCTCTCTCTCTCTATCTCACTATCTCTCTCTCTCTCTCTCTCTATCTATCTATCTATCTATCTCTCACTATCTTTCTCTCTCTCTCTCTCTCTATCTATCTATCTATCTATCACATAAGAACTCTTGTTATGTGCCCGACAAGAAAGGGGTACATAACACTTCGAAATGTAGAACTATAAGTAAGGCTTGAACTCACGATTAACTGTCAGGGAAATGTGCATGATTTTCAGCAACTTGTGTAATCGATAACCATTACATCACGCACCTCTACTTATTTCAGCACCAATGTAATCGAAAAGTCATTCACTAGAATATCGCGAGTCATGTGAGAAGTAGTTAGGTAATCAGTTCCAGCTGAGATGCGACGCATCACAGATGTGTAACTGTGGCTGGGCTCATTCCGCGGGATGTGTTAGAAAACAAGTAAAGAAGATTAGGCGATCACATCATGGCCGAAGTAGAAAGAGAAGAAGAGAACAACCAAGTAAGTAAATGACTATCTGTCTCTGATGTCTCTACTCTCTCTCTCTCTATCACCCGAAGACTCTATCACTCTTGTGTATATACCCAACGAGGGTATATGAGTACATAACACTATGTTATTATGTACCTCCTGTTTCTGGTCACTCACCATTACACCACGCGCTTTTGTAACGTAGTCACCGATGACTGCTATGTTGATGATGGCTAATCGTCAGATAGGGAAGAAGAAATACAAGACGTCTGTCACTTATTAATTTTTGATGGGTATTCAGCATTTATTTCAAACTCAATTTTTTAAAACATATTTTTAAACTCATTTTTTTCTATTTAACCCATAGATTGGATCCTAACAAGTACTAACACTCCGGGTTAGAGTGGACCTGGGAGTAATGGCGATGAAGGGGTACTCACCACCCTCCAGAGCTTCAGAATTGGAACTTCACGATCAGAGTTTAACGTTGTACTCAGGACACTAATACACTCAGCCACTGCTTTCTAGCACATATAGGATAAAAAAGATTGAAGAGTTTGCTATAAGGGCAATACGGTTGGGACAATGATATAGGTACTAGAGTTTGACGTGACCAGCCGAGTGATCCCTCCGAAGGGGGCCTCTCCAACCGGCCGTCTAGCCTAAGTAATGGCCAAAGTGGGGTGTTGCAAGTCATGGACTGCTCAGCTACCGAGGTTCTATCCTTAATCATCACGGTTCGCTACCCACGGCCATCAGAAAGCTCTATCTGGCGGTCAGGGGTGTTATCTCTCTGCAGAGGCACAGTCGGCGTATTTTAAATCCCCAGCCGACGGGGCTACAGAATCAGGTGGTAATGGATGACTGGCATACGGTGTGGGGGAGTTTTTCGTTCTTGTTGGAATTAACTCTCCTTGTATCTTTGTTCATCGCTCTCCATTAACAGAACGTTTGTATCCTCGTACCCCAGCCACCAAGCGAGAGAGACAGAGACAAAGACAGAGACAGAGACAGACAGCGAGAGAGAGAGAGAGAGAGAGAGAGAGAGAGAGAGAGAGGGGGGAGAAAGAGAATGAAATAATGTGAGTGAACAATGAGAGAGAGAGGGGGAACAAGAGAGAGAGTGAAAATGAAAGAATGTGAGTGAACAATGATAGAGAGGGAGAGGGGACAAGAGAGAGAGAGAATGAAATAATGTGAGTGAACAATGAGAGGGAGAGAGAGAGAGAGAGAAGGAAGAAATTCTGTCATCTTTTTTTGTGGGGGGGGGGGAGTTTACAGAACACGGATAGAATTTTCAGCATATTACACTATCGATTTTCTACCAGGAATATCATCATTTTTATGTAACATGAAATGAGCACAAATAGTTCTCTGAGTAGTAATTACACATTGACCAGACTTAAAAGATGTTTCAACAGCAAACGTACGTTGTGCACCGGTCCAAGCGATGGTCGTAACTGAATGTATCAGAAGAACAAATGGTAAGACATTAGCTAGATTGAGCTACCACTACCACTTGCCTAAGTTCACTTGTACGTCACAGGTGAGTTTAAAATGTGGGACGTATTTTTGTCGCACCTTGTACAATAAAAACAAAACTACATTAATATAACAACGGAATATTTGTGATTCAATAACGAGACCCTGCTGGTTCACTGAAAAGGAATTCCTTTACGCATGTGTGTACGTGTGTGTGTGTGTGTGTGTGTGTGTGAGAGAGAGAGAGAGAGAGAGAGAAGCGGAGGTTCAAAAAGATGTTATCTAGTTGGCATATCGCAAGGGATTTCCGTTTTAGATATGCGATTTGCACTTTTAAATTTCTTGAATCGGAGCACGACAAAAACGGTAGTTAAGTGTTGGTGGGGGTACCTCTTAAGGAGCCACTTCCCTACACCCGGGTCTCCAAATTTCTCTCCACGCTCCTGGGCACAGTACAGCTTGGCTTGGTTTCTTTGTTGAATGGCATATAAATCTTCGTACGTTATTTAATGCCAAAGCCACCCTTGTAGAAGAACCGTTGTGGTACTATTTAAGCCATAGCTGGGTGGATGAGGGGTTAGGCATTTCCCAAGGGTACTAGTCCGGAAGTGAACGTAATAGTTACTAGGCCAAGGAGACTACTCTACTACAGCTCGGACTTTGGTTTAAATTTATTTTAGCTTATGGAACCCCAAACTTTTTTTCACGGTTGGTCGGGTAATTGAAAAAATAATATTATTATTGTATTCAATACTTACTAACCGGAACGAAAGCTCTGAGAAAAAGGGCTGAACTTGCACAAAGGTGTCAAAATTAGGGCGACCCAGAAAAAACAGAACCCACAAATTTTGTAATAAAACTGTTAACTTTAACTATGGGGGTCTAGGGTTAGGGTTTAGGGTTAGGGTTAGGGTTAGGATCAGGGTTAGGGTTGGGGTTTAGGGTTAGTTTAATGGGAAAATGAATAAATAATTTGGGTTCTGTTTTATCTGGGTCACCCTGTATACCTTGACCCAGAAAAAACAGAACCCACAAATTTTGTAATAAAACTGTTAATTCTAACTAGGGGGTTTATAGTTAGGGTTAGCGGTTAGGGTTGGGGTTTAAGGTTAGTTTAATGGGAAAATAAATAAATAATTTGGGTTCTGTTTTTTCTGGGCCACCCTAATTTTGACACCTTTGTGCAAGTTCAGCCAGAAAAAGATGTAAAACAAAATTTATCTTTCCATGTTATATTCATGGATAAGTGGCATAAGATTCACAATAACAAATTTAACCAACATATTTATTTTCAAAACATTATCAAAGAACGTAACATTAGCAGAAAGGTTTAGTAAGATTTGGGAAACTGAAGTTTGTCTTTAAAATATATCGTCAATGTTTGATTTGGAATTTAATAAGCTTAACATGATATTTAAATTTAAATGGTATCAGAACGTTCTGCGTTCCGCACGTTTTAACAAACAAATTCAAGTACCGTCAGCGGGCCTGATAAAATGTCTTTGGGGGCCGGATCCGACCCGCGGGCCGTAGTTTGGTGACCTCTAGTTTAGTTTAGCTCAGTCGGTAGAGCGTCTGCCTGGGAACCACATGTTTCCTTGTTCGTTATCAGCCCTAGCCAACTCAGCGAATGAGTAGCACGGGGGATCTGTGCGGTAAAGTGAGGAGCTGATGGTAGGTGTGGCGCTCCACCTCAGACGCAAAAAACAATCTCCTGTTTAAATTAAAGAAGAATTTCACCTTTTTTTTATATCTGTATTATAACAGAGATAATGGGTCTGATAGGGGTCAGTCTAGCTCAGTCGGTAGAGCACCAGGCCAGGCAACGCAGGGTTCCGGGTTCGATACTGCTCCTCGCCAACCCAGCGTATGATTAGCGCAGATTGGATAATCTGATATCTGCATTAAAGTGGGAAGCTTACAGTTGGTGTGGCGCTCCACCCCAGCAAAATTAATCTCCCTGGTCTAGCGCTAGTGAAAAGGGGATAGACTCCCTCGCTATCTGACTGATACCGACTTTAGGCCACCCCGACGACTTTACTTACTTGCTTTAGTTAAACGAGTGGAAGTAGGGCAAGTTGGTCTGGTTATATCTTTAACAATTGATAAGGAAAGTGTAATAGATAATTGTTAGATGTTAATTGAGCCCTTAAAAAGGGGGGGGGAAGAAGAGAGATATGCAGCCGGCCATGTTTGGGGTCTGGATTAGGTCAGCTCGCACAGCAGTGTGACGCAGATATCAGCACATGTCAGCGATTTATTGAGTTTTAATAGTTCCCAGAGTCACTTCCTGTTAACAGACAAGAATTAATCTTAATTTAATTGGCAAAAAAATAAAGAAACAAAGAAAATCCAAAAAACAAACTAAAAACGTAAATTCAAATTTGCATTTAGTAAAACAAGGGGAAATAATTTGTCAGTAGATCAACATTTCAGCGGAAACGATGAGATGAAAATAACCAGTATGAGGATACTCGATATCTATAGATTAATACTCGTGTTCCTTAAAAGTACAACCGTTATCAGCACATGTCAGCGATTTATTGAGTTTTTATAGTTCCCAGAGTCACTTCCTGTTAACAGACAAGAATTAATCTTAATTTAATTGGTAAAAAAGTAAACAAACAAACAAAACAAAAAAAAAAAACGTAAATTCAAAACAAGGGGAGATAATTTGTCAATGTAACAACATTTCAGCGGGAACGATGGGATGAAAATAATGAGTATGGAGATACTCGATATCTATATATTAATGCTCGTGTTCCTTAAAAGTACGACTGTTGTAATCTTGCAACAGTTTGATTGCACTCTGTCACCTCTCCCTTTTTTTAAAAATTTTTGTTCTATTTTTTTTTATTCGTTTATCCGTCTACACTAGCATTGACCCCTAAATGACCCAAACTGCAGTTCGATTGCATTGTGTCACCTCCCCTTCATCTTTTCCCTCTCTCCCGCCAATTCTTTTAATTTCAACTTTAATTTCAACTTCCTTTTATCAATCATGGTTTCATTTCCTCTTACTCCTTATATCAATACTCGTATTTCTTAATTGTACGACTGTTATCATCTTGCAACACCCTCTGCTTAAAAATGAGATCGTCCAAATCGTCCAAGATGAAATGCGAAAAATGTAAATCCTGATTATCTGGTGTTGCTTATCCGCCGAATTCTTATTTCTTATGAGTGTCGTCACCTCAGATAACTAACGGACCATTCCGTTTTTATTATAAAGAAAGAAAGGGAAGAAAAAGGACATGCTGCACAGAAAAATATAATAAGAAAGAAGGAAAGAGATAGGGGAAAGATACAGTGAGGGAGTAAGCGCACGGAAGCGATAACACTAATCTGTTTCAATGGAACATTATGAAAAGATGAAAAGAAGGAAAAAGATAGTGAGAGAGTTAAATCAAGATTATTATTCTTTTTACATATTGAACTATTTAGCAATAGCTCTTGAGTAAACATATGAAATGTTGTAATAATTAAATTATCATACTGTTGTATATCCACATGTCCTGCTAGTCGTCTATAATTTTGAGATTTGTCACTAGGATTCCAAGAGGTGTGAACCCATTTTTTGTGGGGTGGGTAGACAGAAGGATGCCAACAACATACAATACAGTGTTATTTTTTCTTACATAAAAAAATCTAACAAAAATTAGGATGTTTTTTGTGTCTTTTTCTTTGTAAATGTGAATTTGAAGTGAATAAACAGTGCTATGAACCACGAGGCATACTCTTCTTTTGAATGCCGATTATAAACAAAATACAATAGAGAAATGGACGAAAGGCTGCATCCTCCCTTTCCCGAAAAAAAAAAACACCAAAAACTACAGAGGTATAACTTTTACTGGCATAACTGCCGAGAAAGAAAATTCATAGTAAAAATCAAAACGGATTTCGTAGAAATCGATCTACAACTTCTCAGATCTTGACTATTCGTCGAATCGGAGAAGGAGTTAGAACAAAAAATCTCGAGGCAACACTATTGTTTGTAGATTTCTCCTAGTCATTTGAAGGAATGAAAGGATTGAATGGAAGGAATACTACTAGCATATGGACTCCCCAAAGAAACTTTTATCGCTATAATGATGCACTACAAAGACACAAAAGCAATTGTCCGTTCACCCGATGGCGACACAGATTTCTTTGACAAGAGGCATTGGCCTCTATCTGATCTCAGATAAATCGGAGTTCATGTGTTTTTAAAAAAGATGAAAACATCACACTGGGTGACAAGCCAGTGAAATTAGTAGACCAGTTCACATGCCTAGGTAGGGATATCTCATCTACAGAAGGCGATGTCAATATACGCATTGGAAAGGCATAGACAGCTATAGACAGATTACACTGGCCTGTGATGTTTTCAAAGTCGAAAATGTAATAGCTGATTTTAAAGCATTTTTAAAATACTGAATCCAAATTATTAAGTTTATTATATATACATGTCTATAATATATCTATGATATATATTTTGGGGGATTTTGTGTGAAGCATGAGCAGTCTTTTGCTGTCCTGAACAAATGTCACTGTTGTCATTGTCGTTGTGAAGTCCACGTATGCTTCCTTGTCGGTATATCTGGTGAGTCTAGTTCTCAGTGTGAATATATTATACTTGTATATATGTTTATTATATATACATGTATATAACATATCTGTAATAATATATATATTTTGGGGATTTTGTGTGAAGCATGAGCAGTTTTTTACGCTGAATCCAAAAATCCTATTCATCTTTTCTAATCATATCAAATTTTAAAGATACAAGCTTGAATAGAACAGTATTATAGCTGTAACAAGTAGAGTCCATAGACTTTTGAATAAGGGTTATTATTATGTACAACTTAATTAAGGACACCTTAAAAACCAGACCTGACTAAACATAACGAATCGTATTTAATCGTTCAGCATAAAATGGCGATCATATATCACTTGATAAACCTTTGACCTTTGGAAAAAAATCTTTAGCACAGGCCAGTGTTATCGATCATAAGTAAATCTGACATTTCGGATAAGATTAAACGAGAAGTCTTCCAAGCTGTAGCCGTGTCAGTGCTTTTATATGACTGCACCACTTTGACTAAGGAAACACTTGGGAAAAAGCTAGATTGAAACTACAAAAGGATATTCCATGCTGTCCTGAACAGACGTCTTTGTTGTCGTTGTCGTTGTCACTGTGAAGTCCACGTATGCTTCTTTGTTGGTATATCTGGTGAGTCTAGTTCTCAGTGTGAATATATTATATTTGTATATATGTTTATTATATATACATGTTTATAATATATCTATAATATATATATTTTGGATTTTGTGTGAAGCATGGGATGTGAAATGAATAAGAAACTCAGTTGTTGTTTAAGTGTTAAGTTTAAGTGTCATTTTATTTCATTCTATATTTCGGAAGCTTAACCTTCCTTTATCAAGATAATCTATATTCTCCCCTCCGTATGAGCAGAATGTGATACAAGGTGAATTTTTAAGCGGAGTTTACCAGGTTTGAATTCAGAATTTTCCTTCTCC
>CM042155.1:53144039-53149039 GCA_023376005.1 Doryteuthis pealeii
AAAGCAATATCCATGATAAATTAATAGGATTCATGACAAGCCCCATGAAAAAGTAATAGGATTCATGGATAGCTCCATGACAATGTTATAGGATTCATGACTAGCCCTATGGCAAATTAATAGGATTCATGACTAGCCCCATGAAAAAGTAATAAGATTCATGTATATAGCCACATGAAAAAGTAATAGGATTCATAGATAGCACCATGAAAAAGTGATAGGATTCAAGACTAGTTCCATGAAAAAGTAATAGGATTAATAACTAACCCCATGAAAAAGTGATAGGATTCATGACTAGTCCCATGAAAAAGTAATAGGATTCATGGATAGCCCCATAAAAAAGTGATAGGATTCATGGATAGCCCCATAAAAAAGTGATAGGATTCATAACTAGCCCATGAAAAAGTAATAGGATTCATAACTAGCCCGATGAAAAAGTAATAGGATTCATGGATAGTCCCATGAAAAAGTAATAGGATTCATGGCTAGTCCCAGGACAAAGTAATAAGATTCATGGCTATCCCTATGTAAAAGTGATAGGATTTATGGATAACTATGTAAGAGTAATGAAATTCATGGCCAATTCTATTAAAAAGTAATAGGATTCATTATTATCTCTCTGTAAAAGTAATAGGATTAATGGCTAACCCTAATAAAAAGTTATAGGATTCATGGATAGTCCCATGTAAAAATAATAGGATTCATTATCCATGTCCCGTTGGCATTCACCGTTATGAAGGCGCTTTCTGTCAATAAACACAACTCTTACTCCTTTTAGAGAACGAGGACAGTTGATGCCGTGAGAGTGGGGATATGGAGTTAGGAAGAATGAGAAATTCACACTAGTAGTAAATACTCAAAGAAAAGCTGGACTGAGACAACAGATGGAATCGAAGTGATGGACAACAAAACTGACTAAAAAAAGATTTGCTATGAATACCTAGGAATAATTAAATGTGACAAAACAGGATGAAATGAAAGAAAAGAAAAGAATTGTCTATCTTAGTGGATATATATATATATATATATATATATATATATATATATATATATATATAATCTTGGAAACAATTTGATGAACACGTGGGCTGTATCAAGGAAATAAAAAAAGGCCGGATAAAGAGACGAGTGAAAATCGATAGATCTACGGACCAGTCAACTAATGACAACGCCCAACACACCCACCCCTCACACACATATCGACAAACAATATACCAGTGGTTCTCAACCGGGCCATATGCCCCCCCCCCCGATGACCATATAACATTTCTTTTTTGGATTGGTTGGTTGGTTTTTTTTGTGCATTCTATTTCATTTCTCTCTTTTTTTTACTTTTCTACATTTTTACTCTCTCTCTCTCTCTCTCTCTCTCTCTCTCTCTCTCTCTCTCTCTCTCTCTCTTTATATATTCTCTTCTCTTTTGGTTGGTTGGTTGGATTTTACGGCATGTCAACCCTTGTTGGTTTATTTTATGCTGAAGATGTTTTCTATTATTTATTCTTTATGGGTATTCAATTTTTTATAAACTCATTTTTAAACTTATCTTTTAAACTCATTTTGTTTTATTTAACCCATAGATAGGAACCTAACAGGTACTATCAGTCTTGTTAGGTATTCAATTAAAAAAAAAATCATTTTGATTATTCAACCTATCGATAGGACCCTAACAGGTACTACCACTCACGGTTAGGTTGGACCTGAGTATAATGGCAATGAATGGGTACAGCATATACCCCAGAGCTCCAGAATTGGAACCTCACTACTAGATGCAGTTTAGCATCATACCCCTGGCACAAAGACCCTCAACACCACCTTCTAGCATATATGATAAAAAGAGGTGTTTGGTTGGATTTTACGGCACGTCAACCCATGTTGGGTTATTTCATGTCGAAGATGTTTTGTTTTATTCATTCAGATCAGTATTCAATTTTTTAAAAACTCAATTAAAAATTTTTTTTTTTAAAGTCAATTTTTCTAACCACTCCGGGTTACGTTGAACCTGGAAATAATGGCGATGAAGGGGTACTCCACACTCCCCAGAGCTCCAAAATTGGAACATCATCATTAAATGCAGTTTAATATCATACCCAAGACATTTTCTTTTTTTTACTCCAGGCAAGCAGAGAAATAAATTATAAAATGCAAAAAGAATTTTAAGCATCCAATGATTATGGGAATCCACCAGAGTAAAAATGGAATCAAAGGGGTCCATAGGTAAGAAAAAAAAAAAAAAAAAAGAAAAAAAAGGACGAGACCCACTACAGTAAACGATGCGCCAGGTATTTGAGAACACGTCTCGCATGTCATGGGGTATACTGCAAATTCCAACCTGCCCTATCTATGGAACTTAGAATACACCAACTACATCCTCGTTAGAGGGGTAAAAAAAACCATCCCCCCCCCAGAAAGGAACATTTTAGTATGACAGTAAACTGTATCCGGTAGTCAGTCTCTAGTTCAGTTCTACTTCGACCCAGATTAAGGTCCCATCTATGAGTCAAATAGATATGTAGGACAATTGTTAATATTGGATAAGAATACTTGAAACCATATAGACACACAAAGCGTAATGGTTATCGTTGTAAGGAAATTGAATCGGTGACAAGAGTTCAAGTTCTGGACGAGGCTGTTTACGTTTCCCATAGCGCTAATGCCCCTGAGAAAGGCATGAGTCATCTATTCTAACCCAGCTATGGGTAAATAGTAGGGCAGACCATGTTCTTTAGCAGTAGTTAAGCAACCAGTCTACGAAAATAAAAGCTCTGAATTTAAGCTTGATCTACTCCGCTTAAAAATTGACCTTGTGTCAAACCCTACTCGTGGCGGAGGGGTTGGGTAAACACGTACTTGAAAACATATTGTGTGAAATATTTGCATCAAGAACAATTTTGTATTAGTATAAAAACGGGAAATTTTCCAAGCAGTAGCTCAATTTGTACTATTATATGGCTTCATCATTTGAAACGCTGGGAGAAAATGTTAAATGGGAAGTTCGCAATGAGGGATCGAACTCGCTATTCAGTAGAAATGGTTGCTGCGAGACAAGATTGCTATCCATTACACCATGACGAGGGATATCAAGGAAGTATGAATAAGAGTAGTAAGATTTAGCAAACCTTATTTTGTTTGGAAACAAAAAACGCGGGAATTGTGAGTAGCGCAAAAAGTGATAAAAACGCGGGAATAATGTTGAACCCAACATAAAAAAAAAAAAAAAAAAAAAAAACGTGGGAACCGCGAGGAATGCAAAAAATGATAAAAACGCTTGAATAATGTTGAACCCAACAAAAAAACGCGGGAACGACGAGAAACGCAAAAAGTATTAAAAACGCGGGAATAATGTTGAACCTAACAAAAAAAACAAAAAAACGCAGGAACAGCGAGGAACGCAAAATGAGATAAAAACGCAGGAATAGTAAGGAACGAAACGAAAAGTAAAAACGCGGGAATAGTGTGGGACACAATAAGAGATAAAAAACAAACATGGGAAATACTGAAGAACGCAACAAGAAATAAAAACGCGGGAATTGTGAGGAACGCACAAGAAATAAAAATGCGGTATTAGAATGGAACGCATCAAGACATAAGAATGCGGAAACAATGTGGAATGAACATGAGATAAAAACGCGGGAAAAGTGATGAACCCAAATGAGAGATAATGATGGGGAATAGAGAAGAACGCAAATTAAATGGCGTCTTATATCTATTAATAATGGAGATTCGCTTCCGGTTTTTGTCTGTATCAAAAATTACGTCACTGCTTATGTCACATTACCCAACACATAATCCAACGTCATAACATAGAATAAATATACTCAAAATGTGAGCATGCAACGTTAGACAATCCTCATTGTTTCAATAAATAGATGCCCAGCGTTATATATTTATATATAGATTGTTTTATTCTAATATAATATTTAAAGTTATCAGAACTGTTTCCATTTCAAATTGTCTTTCTTTCTTTTTTTTTACTCCTTTAATAAATTTGACGATTTTACATACTTATGGTACACACTCTATGACATTGAATTTTCAGCTCCCATCCCCTCAGGCAATATCTTTCAAAAAATTATTTTTACATCGCCCGGGGGGGTCTTTTTATTTTGTACTAGTACGAATAATTATGGTAGATCTATAATATAGACCTTTGGAGATTTATATATTTTTTGCTGTTCAATTTTTTATCCTCTTATCTTGTTTTGGACATGTTTTCTCGGGGTGGGGGGTCCAGTGGCTTCGGTCCTGGAGCTTACAAGCTAATATCGTTGATCCAGGAGACCATCCCCCCAGGCAACAGCTGCCCCTCGATTTAAAGGGGCAGGGCTGGGTTTATTGCCCAGTGTCTGAGGTGCCCCCTTTAAGAGGGAATGCCGACGGGATCAACGCATTTTTGGCACCCGTCACCCATGATTCGTGGGTGGTCCCACATTAATAGAGCCTTGTGCCTAACCCAGTGCTTCTCAATCTTTTTCGGCTTATAGACCATTTTTATTCAAAAATTCCCATGGACCAATCCTACTTTTCTTGAATGTTGCTGCGAGTGGCTAGCACACGAGTTAAAGTAAGACAAGACAATTCATTTTCCGCCGATCATCGACGTGCGCTGAAATAGAGATTTTCAACTGGGGAGGGTCATTATAAGAAGCGATAAATTAGTTACATTTTGTGAAATGGCTAAAACATTTTTGTGGCTTCGAAATGTTCTGTGGACCACAGATGGTCCAGCTGGACCATGTTGAGAATCACTGGCCTAACCCAACAACGTGGGGTACGTGGGAAATATCATGTTTTCCGTTCCATTTTTTTTTCATCATAATTTTCTCTTCTTGTTCCATCTTTATCGCACTTTTAATTTACTTCTTTCTTTTCCTCTATTAAAAAAAAGAAAAAAAAACTATTTTCTCTCACAGTCTTTTAGTACTTTATTATCTCTTTTCTTCCCCCTCTTTATCCCCCCCTCTCTCTCTCTCTCTCTCTCTCTCTCTCTCTCTCTCTCTCTC
>CM042155.1:53156539-53191539 GCA_023376005.1 Doryteuthis pealeii
TTTGAGATGAGGCTTGATAATTTGTATTATTTGGATTATTCGGACTATTGTCCTCATCTTTATTGTTGTCTACACTATTTCTCTGAACTTTTGAAATGAGGCTTGATAATTTGTATTATTTGGATTATTCTGACTATTGTCCTCATCATTATTGTTATCTACACTATTTCTCTGAATTTTTGAGATGAGGCTTGATAATTTGTATTATTTGGATTATTCGGACTATTGTCCTCATCTTTATTGTTATCTACACTATTTCTCTGAATTTTTTAGATGAGACTTGATAATTTGTAATATTTGGATTATTCGAACTATTGTCCTCATCTTTACTGTTATCTATACATCGGTTCTGCCGATGTGCCCTCCAGCCTTCTTCAGGTATTTCTTGTCGGAATCGGGAGCCTTCTTTCTCATTGAACAGCTTCTCTTTTTTTTTTCTACTTCGTTGATTTCAGGATTTTTTTCTCTTTCATTTGTCTGTTGTATTATTTTCATTCCTTTCTTTTTCTTTTCATTCAATAGATTCATCTCCTTTTCTTTCCTTTATTCCCTTTCTTTCTTTTTTTTTTCCGATAGTATTTTCATTCCTTTTTTCTTCCTTTCTTTCTTTTCATTCAATAGATTCTTCTTTTTTCTTTCTTTTTTTCTTTCTGTCTTTCTCATGAAATTCTTTCCTCCATTCCTTCTCTTTCCTACTTCTCTCTTTAATAGTTTATTTTCCTTTTCTTTCATTCTTTCTTTTCTCCAAATTTCTTTCTTTTTTCCTCTATGTTTATTTCTTTTCGCAAGTATTTCTTTCTTCTTTCTTTTTCTTTCTTTCTTCTTCTTTTCTTCTTTTTTCTTTCTTTCTTTCTTTCTTTCTTTCTTTCTTTCTTATGAAATTCGTACTTCAATTCTCTCTCTTCCTTCTTCTCTGCAACTCCAGTTACACTATTAAATGTACTTTCGGGCTAATACCATTGGGAAGCACACGAATGCCTTCACCCCCCCCCCAGACACACACTAGCTCTGAGTTTAATAGTACCACGGGTGTTCTTCAACAAGGATGGACTTGGAACCAAATAACCCACGAAGATTGATATACCATTAAACAAAGAAACTAAACAAAACTAGGTGTAATGGTAATGAACGTGTACTGCACACTCCACAGAGTTAAGGAACAGGAGCCTCACCAACAGAAGCAGTTTATAGTTATATCCAAGACAAACCATATTGGGGATCGTTTATAGTCTATAGAGGACAAATTGCTTTCCATTTATTCATCTATATATCTATATATCTCTATAGCTATCAATCTTTCTCTACCTATATCTTATTATAATGGGGATTGTGGGTTTGTCTATCTGTAACCGAAACTATATTACTATACAAGTAAAAATTCCCTTAGTTATTTACATCACATTCTCCAAGCTTTTTTTATTTAAACCTCAATTATTATTAAAGTTGTTTTACATTATTAATACTGTTGGCCATATCTACATGATATTTTCCACGTACCCCACTTGTACGGGTCAGGCACAAAGGCCCTATTTATGTGGGACCACCCACAAGCCGAGACTCATGGGTGGCGGGTGAAAAATTGCGTCGATCCCGTCGGCATTCCCCCTCAAGGGGGGCGCCTCAGGTGCTGGGCAATAAACCCAGCCCTGTCCCTTTAAATCAAGGGGACAGGTGTTGCCTGGGGGGATGGCCCCCTGGGATCGACGCTGTTAATTATATCAATGGTCCAGAGGCCGAAGCCACTGTTGGCCATATCTACATACTAATAACATACAATTGTATTTATATATACAACAAAATAGCGGTTTACAATGTGAATGGGAAGGCTAATTTGCATATTGATATTAAAAAATTGATTTTAATAAATATGTGTTTAGTATTATTGATTTCTAATTGTTTGGTTTTATCTTAATGAATATGAGCAACAATCTTGGGGATAAATCTTTAAATAAATCCATTAACAAGAAGAAATAACTGTAATATTATCCTTTACTTCCTATTTTAACTAAATAGTTAAATTATGAAAATTTAGCAATGAAAGACGGGAGTAGTGGAAAATCATGGAAGAGTTAGTTTTAAATCTTCTATTTTTCAATCATACCCCATTCTCCTTCTTTTTTTTATCTGGCATTCTTATTAGTTTCTAATTTAACATGATATTTTATTATAATAAAACTTAAATACTTGCACCCGGAGGGTGCATATATTTGCTAGTAAATATAATATATATATATATTGGAGATAGGATGGATGTAGTATAATCCGACAGTATGAGGTAGGTAAAAGGATGGTGAACAAGAATGATAACTCAAAAAATCTAAGAGTTGAAACGTTTCGTCCGATAAATCATATATATATATATATATATATATATATATTATATTATATATATACATATATATATATATATATATATTCGCATCTGATGACTTGGGAGAGTTAGACACTTTGTCTAAGCTCCCTGAAATAGATATAAAGCAAAATCTCTATGTCTTTAGTTATATTTTTACTTATATATATATATATATATATAATATATATATAATATATATATAATATATATATATATATAGTAAAAATTAAATGAAATAATAATAATTAGAAAAAATGTAGAAAATGTTCCGCACACAAAGAAATATAGAGTAAATCTTTTATTTTTTGAAATTACTCTTTTCAACTACCGTCGGATTCACTTCCATTTTCATTTTATACACACACGCACACACACACACACCACACACACACACACACATATATTATATATATATATATATATATAATTGTATATATTATATATATGTATATATATAGATAGAGAGAAAGTTAGATTTGATATATATATATACTGTATACATACATATATACATATATATATGTATATTCATGTATCATATATATATATAATATGTATAATACATATAACATATGCATATACATATATACTGTATAACATGTATATATATACACACATATACATACATACAATATACATACAAACTATATATACATGTATATACACCTATTTATACATACACACCTATGTATACTATATATATATACACTTATATGTACAAAATATACATATATATATACTACATGTATTTACATATCATGCATTATATAATACATATATATATATCACAATACATACATGTATACATTTATATACACACATGTACATATATATACATATGTATACATACAAATACAGACGCATATATATATATATATATATTATATATATATATATATATATAATATATTATGAAGTTGGGTTAAGGTTAGTGAAACTTATCTAATTATCATTTTGAAATTGTTCTTCAAGGCAACTATTCAGTAGAATTAATAAAATTTATCTATCTATCTATCTATCTATCTATTATATATATATTATATATATTATATAATATGTATATATATAAATTCGATGAGGAAATTAATCGACAAAATGTGAAGAAATATTTTATGTGTCTATACTTAAGTATTTCGGTATTAAACCATCATCACGACACTGTTACAGAAATTATATATATATATATAGTCATCCACGACAGTATTTCGACTTATCAAGTCTCTTCAGTGTGGCTAGACATCTGTGAGCTAACTACAGCCGAGATAGAAACCGGATCATTCAGCAGCAGTCGGACAGCTTAACTGCTCGGCAATCGTCACCTACATAATGCGAAAGTGATTTAACTGTTTTAATACACACATTTGTATGTATGTAAAGGCCGCCATAGAGTGTCCATCCTTTTATAGGAGAGCGTTGCGTTTACTCTTTAGTTGGCGGTCCATCAGCGAAATCCCTCAAAGTGCTCAACCCCTGGTGGATGGGGAGCATATATATATATATCACTTCGAAGTGCTAGATTGTATTTTCGCAAACATGTGATATTCATTCGTTCTACATTCTCCATCAATACGGTTGGGCGCCTTCTGTGATGAAATGGTTAACGAGCTCAGATTATAAAATATTGTTAGTGAGTTCAATTCTCTCAAGGTTTCTCATATTTCTGAACTTACCGCAAGCTAGTGAATTAGATTCTCACTGGGTGTACCTTAACTTAGATATAGATGTTCCATCCGTGATATTGATCACTGTATACTTGTAATCATACACACCGACATTATCTATCTACTATCTATCTATCCCTGTATATGTTTATTTTTTTATTTTTAATTTGAAGGTGTAAAAAAATATCCGGACTATAATTGTTAATTACAAAATACAAATTTGCACCTGAAGAAAATACATAAAAAAAAAAAGACCAAAACATATGCATAATTGAAAAATAATAAGCCGGGCACAACTGTAATGGCCAAAAGAAAATACCGAAAGAGTTGCCTAAGGTAAATATGATAAAGTGCTCAATACACTAAGTAGAGCAATTAATAACAGTAAAGAAAATAATAACACACACACACACACAACACACACACACATGTATATATATATATATTTATATATATATATATATAAGTAATAGACAGAAAACCTACTTAAGTTTTACCGAAGGATCATCAGGGTTAACTGCAACGACTTAATTCGTGTTTGTTCCTAATCAATTGAATTATTATAAATATTAATATTATTAATCATTTTATTATTATTATTCATTTTAATCAATCATTTTAATTAATTTGGGTGTTACTTAGGTAGATTTTTGCCTATAACTTACCTTCTCTCTCTCTCTCTCTCTCTCTTCTCTCTCTTCTCTCTCTTCTCTCTTTATATATTATATTATATATAAATTATATATATATTGCATCTAAGGATGGGAACAACGAGGCAATTCCTCTAGTTTCCTTAAAATAGTTATAATGCTAAAAATCTAAATCTTCTATGTTATTTTTTATGCCTTGAGAAAAAAATCATAAAAATGAAAGAGCAAAACATATGCACTAATTGAAAATAATCAACGCGGGACAACTGTAATGGCAAAAGAAAAATACGGAAAGAGTGTTCTAAGGTAATATGATAAAGTGCTCAATAACTAAGTAAGCAATTATAACAGTAAAGTCTAATGAATCAGAGACTAATCTACTAGGTTTCTCTATCTGATATCCGGATAATTCTCTTAGAATTGTCTGATGATCCGTTAGGAGAAACCTAGGTAGAGAGTCTCTGACTCATTAGACTTATTCTCAATCCCGGCTAGAGGGTAACTGTTAAAAGTATAGTCACACTGATGAGAGGTGAAACCTCGAAATACGTGTCTGTGAATTACTTATATATATACTCCCACTTGGTTGAGTCTTAAATAAGGGATTTAACTGAAATTTCACCGTCTGGCGATAGCTACCCTCAATTTGTTTACAATATTTTAGAGGACTCTCGTGATATTCCCGCTTAGGAATGTATCAATTAATTATTCTCTTAAGTGGGCAGCGCTGATGGCGTATGGGTAAGAGACTTGGCAGACAAAAATTCAGTCAGGTCTCGATCCGGCTAGAGGTAGTGTTAAAGTATAGCCACACTGATGAGAGGTGAAACCTCGAAACACGAGTCTGTAGATTAACTTATATATATATATATATATATATATATATATATATTATTTTTTTAAACATTTTTCAGATTTTTTCCAAAGCCGACAATTTCTGGGATTGTTACATCATCATATTTTGGATGGAAGGCTCCACCACGTGACGTTTCGTTTTTACATTTTCTTGCTTTTTCGGTTGATGATTGAGCCTTCTAACATCACAACTAAGGGTCACAAAGCTTTTCTTGTTTTTATACCAATTCCTTTCGTATGATTCAGTTTTTAAGGGCCATCCTGGCCAGTTGAATAGGGATTAAAGAAAGTCCTGTGTTATGGATCCTTTGGTGATCTTTGGTAGTCCTATCCTGCGTATTGTTAAAGGTCCAGTGATTAATCCTATGTCCGTCGTCAATGAACTACATTAAATTATGACCAGTAGTATTGTATCAACCTCAGAGTACTGCCAGTGACTGGCCAAGGAATAGATCAATGATTCTGCCTAGTTTATAAGTATGGGCGAGGATCTAGCACACACCTTATATATCCAAAACACAAGAAATCCCGTTGATGGTTTGATTAAAACTGAAACGCTTTAGCGTCGGCTGTCTGTAAGTCATCTTTACTAATTTTGTTTGTTTTTTCAAAAATTTATACTTTTTAACACTGTCGGATTTTATATCCATTTTCTCCTCCTTATATTAATATATATATATATATATATATATATTACGGCAGCTCTCCGTAGCGGACTGTTCATGCCTGAAGCCACCCTGGCGCAACACTATATAAAGCTAAGAGGTCAGAAGAAAGCAGGGCAACAAAGTACGGCACTCAACATCTTCAGGACAGCTTCACATGCGACATCTGTGGTCGAGAATGTTTTTTCGAAATTAAACTCAACAGTCGCAGGAGGCGCTGTAGCTTCAGCGGCCACAACACTACATAGACTGAAATGCAATGATCTATATAAGTAAATAATATAACGAAAGACTTGGAGTTTTTTGCATTATAAGTCTATTTCAAGAAGCTAGACAAAGTGTCTAACTCTCCAAAGTCATCAGATACGACCGTCTGATGATTTGGGAGTTTAGACACTTTGAGCTCTGCAAACTGCGACAGGTTTTTTTTAAAAACTCCTATGTCGTAAGGAAGATTTCTTCTCTGGACTTTTGGATTATTATTATTATATATATATATATATATGGTATATATATTAATCAATATATTATATATATATATAGTATATATTATTAATATATATAATATATATTATAATTATTAATATTTGAAAGGCAATTACAATGCGGATAAAAAAGATGTTGTTTTTTTGTCTTATGATTTCAAAGAAAACTTTATTTCAGAAGACGAATATCAGAATTCTTCTCTGAAGATAAAGTTTTCTTTGAATCGATAAGACCAAAAAACAACATCTTTTTGCTTTTTTTTATACGGCATTGTAATTGCCTTCAAATTATTATATAGTTATAACATACTTAACAATGCTTCAAGCAAATTACCAATTACTTTTATATATATATTATATAATATATATATATATATATATATATTATATATATAATATATATATATTATATATAGAAGAGAGGAGGAGAGAGAGAGAGAGAGGAGAACAAGGATTTTTTGTTCAAATTTTTATAACTTTAGTTCTTCTCGATTAAATCACAAATATAGATCAAAGCTGCCATAAAAAGTATCCAAGTTTTTCTTTTTTTCTTGTTTTTCTTTTATTTAAAGAATGTTATGTTTTAAAGATGGGCGTATTCATTGAATGTTGGTGACGTGTGTAAAAAAGATTTTTTAATTCGCAACCATTCTTGATAACAGCAACATTTTCAGGATTTCAAAGACGACGTCCTTGATAATGACCAATAAGAGTCGAAAAAATTGGATAACAAATAAAATACAAAATGGATATTTTTTCAACAGCCTTCACTGTTTTTTTTTTATCATCAATATAAAAGCCCAAGAAAAGATCTGTTTAGAAAATACGTACTGTCATTTTACTGTCAATAGCAACAGACACAGACATAAACATAATATATATATATATATATATAATATATATATATATATTATATATTAATATAATATATATATATATATTAAGTAGCTGTCTATAGATCCAATGTGAACGATGCGATCTGTTTCTCCATTTGATTCGATCTCAAGGTTAACGTCTTGTCAACAGCCTAAGGGGATGTTCAAGTTTTTTCAATTTAATCCTTGATATTTTTTTTGTACCTCAGCTTTGGGTCTACTCTATATATTATATATATATAATATTATTATATTTTATATATATATATATATATCTATGAGTAAATTTTTGCCTATACACACACAAACACATTATATATATTATTATATATATATTATATATAAAATATATTTGAACGCAATCACAATTGGACAATATTTTATTTTATACGCATTGTAATTTCCTTCAAAATATAAATAATAATATATTTATTTATCGAATTGCTTCAAGCAATAATCAAATACTATTATATATGTATTATCACTTATATATATATATTATATATATATATATATATATATATATATTATATATCCAAATTATCAAATACTATTTTATACTATATATCTATATATAATTAATATAATACTAGCAAATATATGCACCCTCCGGGTGCAAGTATTTAAGTTTAATGTAATGAAATATCGTATTGAAATTAGAAACGCTAATGAACTAAATAAGAACGCAGATAAAAAATGTGAAACAGGGGGGATATAATCGAAAATAGAAACTGAATTTACTCTTCCATCACTCTCGTCTTTCATTGTTATTTTTTCTAATTTAAGTATTTAGTAAAAGAGAGTAAAGATCAAATGACAGTTTATCTTTTCTTGTTAATGGATTTCATTTAAGAGATTTTTTTATTGAAGGGATTTTTGCTTATATTCATTAAAATAAGCCAAAGCAGTTGAAACAATAATACTAAGCATATATTTATTAAAATTACATTTTTAATATCAATATGCAAGTTAGCCTTCCTGTTCACACTGTAAACGCTATTTTGTTGTATATATAAATACAATTGCATGTTATTAGTATGTAGATATGGTTAACAGTATAAATAATGTAAACACATTTGTTTATAATTGAGGGTTAAATAGGATAAATTCATGGTGAATGTGACGTCAATTACTAAGGGAATTGTGACTTGAGTAGTGAATTTAGTTTCGGTTACAGACAGAAAAACACACAATCTCCATTATAATAAGATATATATATCAAATTATCACATACTATTATATATATATTATATACTATATATATATATATATATCCATAACAATATCAATATCATATATATAACAATCATAACAATGCTCAAACAGGAGAATAGCAAAAGTGCATTCCTGCCCGAGAGAAACTTAAATAACGGTTATATATCATAATTTCATATTTACATTTTACATTTCATACCAGCTAAGTTATTATATTATTTTCTGTCTTCATTATATATATATATATATATATTATATATTATGAAAAAAAAATATTAAGAAAATCTATTTTTTATATTGAAAATAAGCTAACGAATTGGACGTTTTGTTAAACAACGTCAGGGCTATGTTAAAAATGCTTCATCCGAAAAATCATTTTTAAATTGGTGTACATCATCTGAATATTTTGTTTTTTCACACACACAGCACACACCCACACTCACACACACAATAATTATATATATATATATATATTTATATATATATATATATATATTTAATATCAAACTTGTTGGTAAATCGTCGTCGCGGTGAGAAAAACAGCAAATAGTTTGATTGTAAAAGATATACTACCAAAACATCAACCGGGAAGAAAAAATTTTTTGGAAAAAAGAAAAGACCTAATATAATCGTACCAACAAAAAACTAATCTATTAGTACAATACTTTAGCCAAAAGAAAAAAATTATATGCATATTTATATATTATATTATATATATATATATATATATATTATAAATATATATATATTCATACAAACACGCCAGGAGACTAAAGCTAATAAGTAAAAAGTGCTCAATACCTAATAAGGCAATAATAAAGATAAATCTAATGAAGTAAGACTAACCTACCTAAAAGTTGCCTTAATGTCTTCAGGGCTAAGATCTGACTCTTAGCCTTGAGTCAGATCTTAGCCCTGAAGAGCATTAAGCGAAACTTTTAGTAAGTTTCGTCTGACTCATTAGATTTATCTTATAATATATATATACTATATATATATATATATATATAAGATATTGGAAAGTATGGATTCAAGTATTTTCTTTTCAGCTTGAGTAAAAGTAGGGGAAGACGGTCTTTTTTACTTTGGTAAGGCAATTGGTTTAGGAGAATTCAAACTGGTTAAACGCTTAAAATTTGAAACTTCTGTCGCCTCCTGCTTGGGCGGAGCGTTTGGGATAAATACTCAACACTCCACCGACACACACAGACACATACACACACACACCAACACATATACAATCTTTTGAATTTTCAATAAATATATATATATATATATATATATTACAAAACTCTCCGCAAGACTAGGAGTTTACCTAGATTGGTTACCTAGCCATGATTAAGAGACTAGTATACTTACTATTAACTCATAGTTGGAGAGAGATTAGTTGGAGGTATACTTTCCCAATGGTATTAGTGGTATGTGAAATACAAACACGCCTCATCCATGAATTTGAACTCGTCTCATCGTGTCCATTTCCTACGACTCTAACCGCGCTCTCTAATATATATATATATATATATATATATATATATATATATCATATATATATCGTGTACCCTGTTGTACGTATTGTACAAATGGGATATATATATTTATATATATATATATATATATATATATATATATATTATGAACAACAAGTATTAAGACAGTCAGGATATTTCTTTGTATGTTGTTTATTTCAACTAGTTTCGACCTTTAGGTATTCGTCAGGAAGAAAGTTTCTAATTTGAAAGAATGTGTTGATACATTATTAGAAAGCATTTAGAAGAACTATAAAAGTTGAAGTGTTTTGCGGGTTTACATGCTATTAAAATATCCGATAGACGAGTGTGTTAATAGTGCATGTCATTTGTTCCGTGAACTCACATGTATAAAGGCATCAAAAAAATACCTACTCATAGAGGTTCTTCACGGAACAAATGGACATGCTACTATTAACACACACACACTTATATATATATATATTATATTATATATATATATATATATATACCCGATATTATCGATAGATTGACCTAGTTCTATGGAAGTTCTAAAAATAAGACATGATTTGACACTGCACTTAATGCCCTTTAAGCAAATAATCAGTAAGATTGTAAAAAATCTTTATTGATTTTGCCGTTGAAAGAGTTTGCAAAAGGCAAGAAAATAAAGATGAAGGCGAAGGGGTGTGTATAGTTTTAGGGGGATTTTTACATCCATCCATTCATATCCTGCAAAATATTTAAAACAAAAGCTTTTTATTTTTGCATATTCTCAAATCATCCTTCCACAACCCCCACCCACCCATGTCGTTCACTTTACGCGCGCAATCGAAACCTTGCGCTTCCTGACAGATTGTATTGGCAGCTTTGCTTTACAAGCTGATTTCAGGAGCCATTTTGAATAACGAGGTATCAGATTTTAGACTCATAACAGAGAGTTCTTTTTTTTTTCAGGCTAAATCTGATTTCTCCTTATCCTTCCTGATTCTTTTTTCTTTTTTTTCTTTTTTTTAAAATATAAAATGAGAATGAGATTTTTCAAGTATTTTAACAGGGCAGCTTAGTGTTCAGTTGGTTAGAGCGTCAGACCAGGAACCTAGTGGTTCCTGGTTCGATACCGACCCTCGCGACTCAGCGTATGAGTAGCACAGGGATTTGTGCGGTAAAGTAGGAGCTGATGGTAGGTATGGCGCTCACCTCAGATGCAAATAATAATCTCCTTGATCTAGTGAAAAGGGGTATGTTCCTCAGTGTTTGGCTGATACGCGAATTTAGGCCGCCCCGACGACTTTTACTTATACGTATTTGAATTATGGTTAATTTGATTTTAACATGTTGACTCGTTCTGGGGTTTATTTTATGTCTAAAGGTTAGGGAATCGCGTACATGTATGTTATAATTAAATTGTTTTATGTAATACTAGCAGCGGCCTACCGGCATCGCCTGGGTAGAAGGGATTTTAAAGTTAGTCCATCCATTATACTGAACGTGAGTTGAATCCTCGTGGGATGCCCATTTAAAATCCCTATGTAAAAAAAATAGCACTTGCATTGATCCAGCTACTCTGAAAAGAAATGTTATGTCTACTTTTAAAATATTAAATGAAAAAAAAATCCATGGCTTTATCATTTAATTTTTTTTTAATTATCTTCACGGATACATATCAAATCTCTATCATTTTTGTTCAACAACCAAGCCTGGTGATATTTAATGTGTATATATTTACTTTGTCGTTAATTGTTTTATTTTCGAAGTTTCATCCGGACTACATATATACACAGATGCAATTTATATAGTATAGTTAGATAGATGCGGCTTTTTTGGAATGTGGTTATATGATATCAGGTATCCTTATGTAATACAATAACTTGCCTCGACTCATGATGCTTTAGGATGGAACCCTGATAGCTGAACAGTTCTGGCATGCAACACCCCAGCTTTGGCTTACTTAGGCTAAATGGGCGTCGGAGAGCCCGCTCCGATCAATCGGTTGGTCACGTCAAGCCCCTGATGCTCATGATTGTCCAACCTTATTGCCCTTATGCAGCCCCGAACCCTTTTTATCAAATATGTGATAGAGGCGGTGATGAGCGGTCTTTGTCTTGGATATGACGATAACTTCTATATGATGGTGAGATTCCATCCTGGCAGCCCTTCGGAGGATGTGTAGCACCCCTTCCTGATCACTCATTATCCAGTTCCACTCTGATCCTGAATGGTGAGCGGTCGTTAGGGGTCCATCCTATGGGTTAAATAGAACAAAAGTGGTTTAAAAAGTATGAATACCAACTGCGCTAGACATCGGTATTTTCAGAAACTTTGCTCAGCCTTAAATGAACGGTGATGTGAGTTGATATGCCGTAGAAACAAACAAAATAACTCAGTAATTTGCAAGAAAGATCCCTTTGACCCCAGATAGGAAGGATAGAGGCACTACTACCATGGTGCAGAGGTTGACCATTAAATCAATGGGTACAAGGGTTACATATGTTCAAGAATACAACATGAAGAATTAATCATTCTCGTAAAGTTAATTAATCTTGGAAGTGCGGAAAATAATACCATAAAAATTGCGCGACACACTACTTACATAAATGCGAAATGTTCCCTCTGTCTGGGTAGTAACCAGTTGCACCTCACACGTGATCTGAATCAGTTGACTAAAACCATATTCGGTAAGCCAGAATGCTAAAATGGAATTCAAGTAAACTCAATAATGGACGGCCTGAGGATTCTATTACTATGGGAGGAAAGAGAAGACGTTTCAGTGAGAGTACTTTTGTAGTAGTAGTAGTAGCAGTAACTCTCTCTCTCTCTCTTCTCTCTCTCTCTTCCTCTCTCTCTCTCTCTCTCCTCTATTCTTCTTTTTTTTCTTCTGAATATATCAATAAGTTTTACTGATAAAATTTTCCCGATGTGCTGGAGACTCTCTCTCTCTTTCTCTCTCTCTTCGTCTCTCTCTCTCTCTGCCTCTCTTCCTCTCTCTCTCTCTCTCTCTCTTACACGAGATGTTGTACCTTTATTTCCTGTGTCAGATTTGGAAGGGNACAAATATATTCTCGAAGCTTCTACCTGTCGCAATAGTCAAATTATACTTGCTAGCTTGTTTCTCATTGTTGTCGTACGTAATCGCTTGATCCTGTCTCTCCGTCGCGTATGTTTTTATAACACCCGATCTCGTGAAGAATTTCATACGTGCAATATTATTCTCGCCGGTTCGAGATCGCCCATTAAAAGGTAGTGCTACAGCAGCCGTTTCTTTCCTGCCGATGCAAGCCAGACCGCTCGCGCACGCTTTGTGTTCAGGTAACGATTACTTTCATTACATCTTACAAGGTAGATAAACAAACACCTATTAAATAGGCTGCTCTCCCCTTTCAGCTTTTCATTCTAATTTTTCTTCCAGAAACGACTGACCTATTTCTATAAAATTACACCGTAGTTATCTGGTAGCAGGAGTGGGTTCTAAAAAAGTATATTTTCTTACAACCCCGATACGAGCCAGCTTACCTTGTCACCAGAGTCGAACTTTTTTTTTTTAGAAACAGGAGGAAAGTTGAACCTGTAGCTACACGCTCGATTGTGAAAGAAAGGCTTGACGTCTTTTACTTCACGTTATCAGTTTTATTTACATAAACAACCGTGAAAACTTACAAGAGAAATAGATAACATCAATAAAAAGATAACAACCAAATACATTTCAATAGAAATGGAACACAAGAAGGAAAGGAGTACGGTTTATCAGAGAGAGAGAGAGAGAGAGAGAGAGAGAGAAGAGAGAGAAGAGAGAGTGCGTGCATGCGGAGTGATAGAGAGAGGACAAGATATAGAGACGACAAAGAAACTGATTGTGCTAATGAGAGAGAAGAGAGACGGGGAGGAGAAGAGGGATATCAGATAGATGATAGATAAAATCGGTTGACTGATTTTTATTTTTTACCTGCACCTTTTAATACTTATATTTTTTCCTTTCATTCTACGTACATATAAGCAGCAGTACCTGGTATGCGGGAGAGGTGAGAGTTATTCGCAGTTCCATACTGAATTTTCAATAGCAACCTTTGTAGTGTGTCATGGTGATAGAAAGAGGGAACTTGGTTACATGTAAGTGTACTATATAAGTGGTCTTAGCAAAAGTTCTTAAAAAAGGAAAACAGTAATAATTACACGTTGCCCTTAGATGAATAATAGTTAACGACCATCACATTTTCTTATTATAAGGAATTGTGTGTTTTATGATCTGTTAACCGAAACTTATTACTACTCAAGTCACAATCCTTTGTTATTTACATACATTTACCATTATATTCTTATTATACGCTTCAATTATTAATAAATTGTTTACATACTTATACTGTTGACCATATCTACATACTAAAAACATACAATTTATTATATATAAACAAAATAGCGGTTTACAGTATAAAATGGAAGGCTAATTTGATATTGATCTAAAAATTGATTTTTAATAAATATATGCTTATATTATTGATTTCTAATTGTTTGTTTCTAATGCATATGAGCAAAAATCTCTTCAAAAATCTTAAAAAAATACCCTTAACAAGAAGAAATAAACTTATATTATTCTTTACTTCCTATTTTAACTAAAAAGTTAAATTAAGGAAAATTACAATAAAGCGAGTAGACGAAAATGATGAAGAGTTATTCAAAGTTGTTCATTTTTCATCATTACCCCTCTGTTCCAAATCTTTATATCTGCATTCTTATTCAGTTTATTGCTTTCTAATTTTTCAATATACATTTTATTATATTAAAACTTAAAAGACTGCACCCGGAGTTGGTGCATATATTTGCCTAGTAGTAATAAGTACAAACCTACCAGATCAATTTAATGACTCGTTTACAAAACCGGCGGGGGGGGGGGTTGTTAAATAACTTAAAGATTAAATTACAATTTATAAATCAACAAAAAGTAAAATCAACTTAAGACTTTATGCGTAGCTGGTTCGGATCGGGTGGTGTAAGCTGGTTTGAATTTGTGTCGTAACTGGTTTGAACTTACCGTAAGCTGTTTGGACATTTGTCGTAAAATGTTTGAATTTGTGTCGTAGGCTGTTCGGAACTTGTGTCTAAGCTGGTTTAGACTTTGTTCGTAAGACTGTTTAGGACTTGTGTCGTAAACAGTTTGGACTTGTGTTTGTAAGCTGGTTCAGGATTTGTGACGTAAACTGGTTTGAATTTGTGTCGTAAGTGGTGTTGGTGATTTGGAACTGTACCGTAAGCTGTTTGGACATGTGTCGTAAACTGGTTTGAATTTGTGTTGTAGGCTGGTTCGAACTTGTGTAGAAGCGTATTTGGACTTGTGTCGTAAGCTGGTTTAGACTAGTGTCGTAAACTGGTTTGGACTTGTGTCGTAAGCTGGTTCGGATTTTGTGACGATAAACTGGGTTGAACTTTGTGTCGTAAAGCTGCGTTTAGATTGTGTCGTAAAACTAATTTAGACTTTTGTCGTAACTGTTGGGGGTGGATTGAACTTGTGTCGTAAAGCTGGTTAGACTTGTGTCGTAAACTAATTTAGACTTTTGTCTAAAACTGTTTCGCTACTCGGTGTAGCGTGTCTTGGCAACGGAATAACATATGGAGTCCATTCCCTTTTAAGGTCATTCAACTGGTGGTAGAAACAGATTAATTTCCTGCCTTTCCCAAATTGTGTGTTCACTCCACCCCCCCCTAAACCAAGTATCTATATGATTCTTTGATCGTATTAATTTCATGGCAAACCCTCAACCTTTTATTATTATATGTGCTAGAATTGCGTGCGCTGAGGGTCTTGAGTTCTGGGTAAGGTATTAAACTACATCAAGTAGTGAGGTTCCAACTTGAGCATTCGGGAGTGTAGGCAGTATAAAGATTAACCACGAATGGTGATAGACAGGTCAAGAGTTAAGAATAAAACGAACAACTTGAAAATAGGAATAAAAGACGGTATTACAGAATATATATATATATATATAAATATATATATATTATATATATATATATATTATATATATATAAACAATAAGTTTGCAAATTTTAGTGCGTCTGCCACAAATGTATGTAATTTGTAAAAAACTTAGCTGACTCTTGAGGTAGGGTGAATTATCGGATCCCCTGCTATGGATTATCTGTCGTAATGCTGGATATGAGAACGTTCAATTGTGGTCCCTCGGTGCTGGTCGAGCAAAAAAAAGGAAGAATTTCCCACTTTGGGTTGCCGCCAAAGTATTCTAGCCTGTGATTGGTTGTTTCGAAACAGAGGCTCGTAGACAAGGACGATAACCCCCATACCAGAATTCTCAATAGCAGTGCTTCTCAACCTTTTTCGGCTTATGGACCATTTTTATTCAAAAAAAAATTCCCACGAACCAATCCTACTTTTCTTGAATGTTGCAGCGAGCGGCTAGCACCCGTGTTTAAAGTAAGAAAGACAATTCATTTTCCACGATCGTCGACGTGCGCTTAAATAAAGATTTTCAAACTGCCCCCTCCCCCCAGTTGAAAATATTCATTATAAGAAGCGCTAATAGTTAAATTTTTGTGAAATGACTAAATCATTTTTTGGCTTCGAACTCTCTGTGGACACTAGAAATGTTTGCTGGACACAGATGGTCCAGCTGGACCACGTGAGAATCACTGGTGTAGAGTACATCTTCATTGCTATTACGCCCAGGTCACTCTGACCCAGAATGGTAGCACCTGTAGCCGTCCCATTTATGATAGATGAAAAAAATAAGTTTTAAAAAATATGTTTCACTCGAGCAAATATACACAAAATTTTTTTCTTTCTTTTTCCCTTTTTACTGTCGTTGTAGTAGTTTTGTTGTTAGCCTTGTGATATACGTGATGAGTAAAAAAGTAATGCCATTTTGTTTAGGACAGTATAATTACCAACACAGAAACATGTATCATACATCAAAATGAAGCTGGTCCTCGTGGATCACATCTACTTCTCAATAGGACAGTCAAAAAGTAATGCCATTTGTTTAGGACAGTATAATTACCAACACAGGAACATGTATCATACATCAAAAATCAAGCTGGTCCTCTTGTGGATCACATCCCTACTTCTCCACATAGGTGAGACAAAAAGTAATGCCATTTTGTAGACAGGTATTAATTTTCCAACAACAGGATCATGTATCATACATCAAAATCAAGCTGGTCCTCTGTGGATAACATTCCTACTTCTCCACATAAGGTGAGACAAAAAGTATGCCATTTTGTTAGGGACAGGTATATTACCAACACAGGATCAGTAATCTACATCAAAAATCAAGCTGGTTCCTCTGTGGATCACATCCTTACTTCTCCACACAGGTGAGACAAAAACGTATGCCATTTTGTTTATACAGGTATAATTACCAACACAGGAATATTGTATCATACATCAAAATCAAGCTGGTCCTCTGTGGATCACATCCCTACTTCTCCACATAGTCACCGTTTCTCTCAATAACAATGTTCCACTTGAGAATGAGAGCTGATATCCCTGCCCGTAAATTCTGTGGACTGTTATTTGAGCCACTACAGATTTTCACTTCCTTCCACTGGGAATAACGTTGGCATCTCAAACCCTTTTTCATGGATGATAGTGATTATTCTATTGACGAAGAAAGTGCAATCTGTAGTGAAGAAGTGGCTCAAAGGAACAGTCATTTTGATGTTATGATACATGTTTCTGTTTTAGTAATTATACATGTTCCTAAACAAAATGACATACTTTTTGACTCATCCCTCGTTCATTTCTCCCCACTCCAATCACTTCCAACCTAGCTGAACCAAGATCAAAGACAGGTTCAAACATGAGCACACTCTGATTTCTAAAGCACCAGAGACTAGAAGAACCAAGTCAGTGTAACTTTAAATGTTTGAAAGAGATGACGTAGTCCTCGAAATACCTGGAATATATATATATATATATATATATATATATAATATATATATATATATATTTATCATGGAACGATAGAACATAATATACAACTTAATCTTTTATTTATTTACTCATTTCTTTCATGCCTAATAACAACCAAAAATTATTTCCCATAAATACTATCTATGACACACACACACACACCACACACACACACAATTATATATATATATATATATATATGTGTGTGTGTGTGTGTGTGTGTGTGTGTGTGTGTGTTGTGTTAAACTGTACTGACGATTCTTGTCGGACCAAGGTAGAACTGGTGTAGCAGTCCACCAAAGGTGTCTCTACGAGCGCTTTCGGCAAGTCGATTTGCCATCTTCAGGTAGGAAACTGATTGTATGTTTCGTGGTGTCTTGTTTTTAAAGAAAACGCGCAGTAGCGTAGGAATTGGTAGTGGGAGATAGTAACAATTGGTGGACTGCTACACCAGTTCCACCAAGACACCAAAAAGATGGCCAGAAAATCAGAAAAAAAAAACTCGTCCGACACGACTTCGTCAGTACAGTTTAACGAAACATGTTTTAAAAGAAAAAAATGCTGCCAAAATTACACTATATATATATATATATATATATATAATATATATAATATATACACACATAAAATAGTTTTGTTCGTAAGTCATCGTCGGCCATAACTTAAAACGGTTATATATATAATATTATAATATATATATATATATATATATATACTACTGCTGTACCTTGGTAATACCGGGAAAGATGAGGTTATTCACAGTTCCATAGTGGATTTTCAATCGCAACATTTTTCTAGTTGTGTTTATGCCATTGGTTACAGACAGATAGAAATTCCCATTGACGCAATAGATTACGCTTAAATTGTTCAAATTGATAAAAATACGAATTTTGGTTTTTTAATTAAATCAAGGAAGAAAAGAAAGTGATGTTATTTCGCAAAAAATGTTTCTACTTTTAATATAAGATTCTCTTGAATATTGCCAATATGTGTTATTCACTAAAAATTATTTTTGAGTTTTTGAATAATTCTTTTTTGCTGTTATTCGATTTCAAGGTACTGTTCCCCCCCCCCTCCCTCCCTCTCCCTCCCTCCCCCCTCTCTCTCTCTCTCTCTCTCTCTCTCTCTCTCTCTCTGCCCTCTCTTTCGTCTAATTCTTCTTTTCTCTGAATAGGATCTATCAAACGTTTTCTGATAAAAATGTTTCCCAGTGATTGAGGACTCTCTCTCTCTCTCTCTTCTCTCTCTCTCTCTCTCTCTCTCTCTCTCTCTCTCTCTCTCTCTCGTGGTCTAATTCTTCTTCTCTTTTCTTCTTAATAGATCTATCAAAGGTTTTCTGATAAATGTTTCCCAGTGATAAAGACTCTCTCTCTCTCTCTCCCTCTTCTCTTCTCTCGCTCTCTCTCTCTCTCTCTCTCTCTCGTCTAATTCTTCTTTCTTTTGAATAGATCCATCAAACGTTTGAGATAAAATGTTCCAGTGATGGAGGACTCTTCTCTCTCTCTCTCTCTCTCTCTCTCTCTCTCTCACACACACACACACAAACACACACACACACACACTCACACACACACACCACGCGCGCGTCCTTTCTTCCTACTCCGTTGTAAAGATGTCGCTAGAGGTTCCATTATTATCTATATATTAATACTCTTGTTCCTTAATCTTCAGACCGTTATCATCTTGCAACACCCTCTGGTTAAAAATGAGACCGTCCAAATCGTCCATGATTAAAAGCAAATATGTAAATCCTAATTATGTGGTGTAGCTTAATCACCGAATTCTTATTTCTTATGATTGTCGTCACCTCAGCTAAATAATGGATCATTCCGTTTATAGAATAAAAAAGGAAAGAGAGTAGGGGAAAGAAAAAGAGAGGGATTGAGCGTGCAGAAGCGATAACATTAATCTGTTTCAATCGAACATAATGAAAAGAAGAAAAGAAGGAAAGAAAGAAAGAAAAAAAAGCATGAGAGCAAGTTAACTCAGGATTTCTGTATACTTTACATATTGAACTATTGTTGCAATAGCTCTTAGGTAAACATATCAAAAGTTGTAATGATTAGATTATCATCATACTGTGGTATATCCACAGGTCCTGCTAATTGATTTTTATTGAAATCCAATTGACCAGTTCTGTTTTCGAATATCATCTTAACATGTCCGTTAAGTTTCATCATGATCGGATCACTGGTGTAAGTGCCAACTGGTTATACACAGACAGAGAGAAATTTCATGTAGTAGATGTGTTGCATTATTACTATCAGCTCCAAAAAAAAATCCCAAATGGATATAAATGGAAGACGACTGATTGAAATGTTCCGTGACATGTGCCTAATCTTAACATTTCAATTCATCTATAAGATGTTTTAAGAACATTAGCATGACAGCTTCCAATCTGACACAGGAAAATAAAAGTAAAACATGCTCGTGTTAAGAGAGAGAGGGAGGAGAGAGAGAGAGAGAGAGAGAGAGAGAGAGAGAGGAGAGAGAGAGAGATCATAGAGAGAGGAGGAGGAGGAGAGAGAAGAAAGAGAGAGAGAGAGAGAGGAGAGAGAAGAGGATGAGATTGATGACAGAGAGGGTAATCTAACCGTAGAAGTGAGGAGGTAAGTAAAGACGCAATGTTCACACCAATTGTGAAAGAGAGAGAAGATAGTCTCCATCAATTGGAAACATTTATCAGAAAATTTGATAGATATATTCAGAAAGAAAAGAAAAGAAGAATAGAGAGGAGAGAGAGGGGGGGATACTATTAGTGCTATACTACTACTACTACTCTCACTAAAACATCTCTTTCCTCCCCATAGTATATATATCCTCAGGCCGTCCATTATTGAGTTTGATTGAATTCCATTTAGCCAATCCTGTTCCTGAATATTTGTTTCATCATGATCGGATCACTAGTGTAGGTGCCAACTGGTTATACACAGACAGAGGGAAATTGCCATTTATGTAGTAGATATGTGCGCACTTTTATGTATTTTATTCGCACTTCCAAAGATTATTAACTTTTAGAGAATGTTAATGTCGTATGAAATGCCTATGTGTTATCGTTGGAATATCATGTAACCCTTGGGTACCCATTGATTTAATGGTCAACTGTGACCTCTTGGTGATAGTGCCTGCTATCTCCTATCTGGGGGTAAAGGGATCTTTTGCAAATTATGAGTTTATTTGTTTTGTTTACGGCATATTCAACTTCAATAGGTCATTTAATGCTGACAAAGTTTTGAATTCGTAGCGTAGTTTGGTATTCAATATTTTAAACACGTTTTGTTCTATAACCCATAGAGGGACCCCTAACGGACTACCATCCGGATCAGAGTGGCCTGCGTAGTAATGGTGATGAGGGGTCTACACATTCTCCAGAGCGCCAGGATTGGATTCTCACCATCAGATAGAGTTTATCGTCATACCCGAAATAAAACCCTCAGTTCACCGCCTTCTATTCACATATATGATAAAAAGGGTTGGGCTGGCATAAGGCAATAAGTTGGGACAATCATGTAGATGCAGGGGCTTGACGTTGACTAACCGATTGATCGGAGCGGGGCCTCTCGACCGCCCATTTAAGCCTAAGTAAGGGCCAAAGTGGGGTGGTGTGCATGCCAGGAACTGTTCAGCTATCAGGTTTCCATCTTAAGCATCATGAGTCGAGCAATTAATTTGATTTACATTAGGATACCTGAGTATCATATAACACATTAAAAAAGCCACATCTATCTAAACTATACATATATAAATTGCAGTTGTGTGTATAGTATGTCCGGATGAAACTATTCGAAAATAAAACAATTAACGACAAAGTAAATATATACACATTAGATATCACCAGGCTTGGTTTGTTGAACAAAATGATAGATTTGTGATTTATATTCGTGAAGATAATTTAAAAATAAAATTTAAATGATTAAAGCCCATGGATTTTTTTTCATTTAATATTTTAGATAAGATAGACATTAACATTTCTTTTCAGAGTAGCTGATCAATGCAAGTCTATTTTTTTTTACATAGGATTTAAATGTTAGGGCATCCCACGAGGATTCAACTCACGATTCAGGTAATAATGGTCTGTGGGCTAACTGGTTTAAAATAAACCCTTCTTACCCAGGCGATGCCGGTAGCGCTGCTAGTATTACATTAAGAACAATTTAATAAAACATAAAATGGTACGCGATCCCTAACCTTTAGACATAAAATAACCCCAGACGAGTTAACATGTTAAAATCAATTAACCATTAATTCAGATTATACGTAGTAAGAAAAGTCGTCGGGGCGGCCTAATTGTCGGTATCAGCCAAACACTGAGGAGTCTATCCCTCTTTTCACTAGATCAAGGAGATTATTATTTTGCATCTGAGGTGGCAGCGCCTACCTACCATCAGCTCCTTACTTTACCGCACAAATCCGTGTTAACTCATACGCTGAGTCGGCGAGGGTCGTATCGAACCAGGAACCACTAGGTTCCTTGGCTGAGCTCTACCAACTAAAAACAAGCATGGCCCTGCGTTTAAAATATGTTGAAAAATCTCATCGTCTTTCATTTTAGATTAAAAAGAAAAAAGAAAGAAAAATGGAAGGATAAGGAGAAATCAGATTTAGCCTTGAAAAAAAAAAAACTTTTCCTGTGTTATTGAGTCTAAAATCTGATACTCGTTTATTCAAAAATGGCGCTGAAATCAGCTGTTAAAGCAAAGCTGCTATATATTATATCTATATTTTTTCCGATTTACGCGCGTAAGTGAACGGACTTGGCGGGGGTGGAGGTGAGTGGAATGGATGATTTGAGAATATGCTATTATTATATATATTATATTTGTTTTTAAGTATTTGCAGGGATATGATGGATGGTTTGTAAAATCCCCCTAAAACATACACCCTCGCCTTTCATCTTTATTCTCCTTTTTGGTCAAACTCTTATCGACGCAAAATCAATAAAGATTTTTTTCCAATCTTTTACTGTTATTTTGCTTAAAGGCATTAAGGTGCAGTGTCAAATCATGTCCTATTTTTAGAACTTCCAATAGAACTAGTCAATCTATTATTAATAGTCGGTTATATTATATATATATATATATATATATTTTATATATATATAATATATATAGGTGTGTGTGTTTAATAGTAGCATGTCCATTTATATATTTATTGAGGTAGCGTTTTTTTTTGAATGCTCTTATATATGTGAGTTCACGAACAATAATGGACATGAGTTACTAATTAACACACTCGTCTATCGGATTTAATAGCATGTTCAAACCCCACAAAAACACTTCAACTTTTATAGTTCTCTATAATGCTCCCTTCTAATAATCTATCAACAATTTCTTCAAATATATATTATTTTCTCCTGATGATAACTAAGGTCGAAACTAGTTGAGAATAAACAATATATATAATATTATATATCTTGTTCATACTATATTATATATAGTATATATATATATAATATATATATATTCGTCATTGTACATACGTACACAGGTACAGAGTATATATATTATATATATATATTTTATATATATATTATATTAATATTATATATATATTAGAGAGGCGCATGGTTAGAGTCGTAGGAAATGGACAACGGACGAGAAGTTCATAATTCATGGATGAGGCAGATTGTATTCACATACACTAATACCCTTGGAAAGTAATACCTCTATTATTCTCTCTCCAACTATGAGTAAAGTAATGTATTACTCAGTGCTCTTTATCATGGCTATAACCCAATCTAGGTAAACTCAAGTCTTGCGAGGGTTTTGTAATTATAATATATAATTATATAATAATATATAGATATATAACATATATATATAAATGAAAATTCAAAGGATTGTATGTGTGGGTGTGTGTGTGTGTGTGTGTGTGTGTGTTCGGTTGTTGAGTATTTATCCAAAGCCTCTGCCCAAGCAGGAGGGCGACAGAAGTGTTCAAAATTTAACGGCTTGTATCTCTATTTATGTCCTAAAACCAATTGCCTTACCCAGGTAAAAGAGACCGGTCTTCGCCTACTTTTAACGATAGCTGAAAAGAAAATACTTGAATCCATACTTTTCCCAAAATATCTTATATATATATTATATATATATATATAGATATATACAAACATATATTATATATTATATATATTTATATTATAATATTTATATATAAAACATATTAATATATATATATTATATTAATATATATATATATATATATATAACATATATATATATATATATATATATATATATATATATAAAATAAATTCTAATTGAGTCAGATCTTAGCCCCGAAGCATTATAGCTTTTATCTTTTTAGTAGGTTCGTCTGATCTCATTTAGAATCTTTATTATTGCTACTTAGGTATTGACACTTTTATCTATATATCTCCTGGTGGTATAAAAATATATATAAATATCATATAAATTGTTTTTCTTTGTCTCTCTCTATAATATATATTTATTTGTTGTACGATTATCTTGCGTCTTTTCTTTTTCCAAAAATGGGTCTTTCTCCCGGTTGAGTTGTGGTAGCTTATTTTACAATCAAATTTCTATTTCTGGCTTATTCGCGAAATTTACCAATAAGTTTGGTATATATTATTATATATATATATATATATATAATTATATATATATTATATATCTTTTTCTCTTCACTCTCTCTTCTCTCTCTCGCTCTCTCTTCTCTCTATTATATATATATATATATATATATATATATTTTATTGTGGGTGTGTGTGTGGTGTGTGTGTTGTGTGTGTGTGTGTGTGAAAAAACAAAAATATTCTATTATGAGCTACACCAATTTAAAATAATTCGATGAAGCATTTTATATATATCCCTGCGTTGGTTTAAAAAAACCTCAATTCGTTAGCTTATTTCATATTATAAAAAAAGATTTTATGATATTTATTTTCATATATATATATATATATTAATATATATATATTATATATATAAAAATGAAGACAGCCAAATAATATAATAACTTAGCTGGTATGAAATGTAAATGTAAAATTGAAAATTATGGATATATAAACCGTTATTTATATATATCTTTTGCATTCTCCCGTTTTGACATTTGTTATATATTTATATATGATATTGATATTGATATTGTTTATGTATATATATATATATTATATATATATAATATATATTAATTTAATATTTATTATAATATATATAATTGATATATATATAGATATAACTATATTGGAATATTCTTTGCAGTGGTCTTTAAGATTGCTTAAAAAAACAATGATCAATGGAAATTTATGTTCGTTACAGATCCATCTGGTAATGTATTAATATAAGACGACTAAAGCAGGTTCAAAAGTGTTCACAGCCATTGTGCAGAACTACTATATGCAGAGGACTGTGACTAGTAACACACACCACAATGAGATGGCAGAACTTATGGTTGTTTCTTCCGAAGCATTTCTATATATTCTATATATAAAAAAAGACTGTTGTCATGTATTCAGCCTGCCCCGAACACATGCTTTGTGGGTCCCACTATTTTTGTTATTGTGAACGCCTCAAATTTGTCGATTATTTTGTCTATCCGGTAGCACATTATCCCAGCGACCAAACTCATTAAGATAGAGAAATTTCCCTTAGATACAGAAAGGCAACGAGTCCTTTGTTTGCTTGAAAAGAGGTTTGGAGCCAGCGTGGGCATAAAAAATTTCACCAAGTTTGAGGTATACAGAGTCTGTGTGCTCACTGCCCTTTTGTTGCCTGCGGACTTTGGGTTGTTTACAAAAGGACATCTCAGGACACTCGAAAGATCATCAGATTGCCTACGCAGGATTTTAGGGATAGATGGTTGTCATTTACAACCAGACACCACAATACTGAAAGATGTCATCACCTAGTATTGAGAGTCTAATTCTATAGATCACGTTCCGCTGGTTCAGGTAAATTTGGTCCGCTGAATGATTGCCGCAATCCCAAAAACAATTATTTTAGCGGGAAATCCAACTGGGCAAAACGTCGTCGGTGAAACAAACCAAATTGAGGGTTATAGGATGCCTCAAGGAAACTCTGAAGAACACTGCTATCTGCTGTTGAGGACTGGAGAAGCTGGCTTGTAATAGGACCTAGCTGGAGAGCCACTGGTTCTACCTGTCTGTTGGAAGAATTTGAGTGCCACCGAATCAAAAACACCAAAACTGGAAACGGTCAATAGAAAGGGTAATTTTCACGCAAGCACATCAAGGTGGGAGAAGTTCCAAATGTGGTTTATGTGGAAGGAGTATGTCTCTCCAGGGCTGCCTGGTTGCAGTCATCTGAGAAAACACAGGAATGAGAGTCAAATACAACTGCATATAAATATGATGATAAAAAAAAATTAATAGCAGGAAATTGTCTACTCGAATCACGATTGACAGCCATCATAATAGTATTTGATAATTTGCTTGAAGCATTGATGAAATAAAGTATATTATATTTATATTTGAAGGCAATTACAATGCGTATAAAATAAAATTATTTGTCCAATTGTTGATTGCGTTCAATAATATATATATATATATATATATATATATTATATATATAATGTGTTTGTGTGTGTGTATAGACAAAAATACTAATATATATATATATATATTATATATAATAATATATATATATTATGGTTATGTCTGTGTTCTGTGTCTGTGTGTATTTGGACAGTTAAATTATGAAGTTACGTTTTCTATTTGTTATCCGAATTTTTTCGACTCTTGTTGGTCATATCAAGGACGTTCGTGTTTGAATCCTGAAAATTGTGCTGTTTATCAAGAATGTTGCGAATTAAAAAATCTTTTTAACACATCACCAACATTCAATGAAGACGCCCATTCTTTAAAATTGCATAAAATTCTGTAAATAAAAAAAGAAAAACAAGAAAAAAAAGAAAAACTTGGATACTTTTTAAGCAGCTTGATCTAATTGTTGATTTTTTATCCGAAGCACCTAAAAGGATAAAATTTGAACAAAATCCTTGTTTGCTCTCTCGCTCTCTCTCTCTCTCTCTCTCTCTATATATATATATAATTATTATAATATATTATATATAATATTACAAATATTCAAGCAAATTACCAAGTAATTGGTAATTTGTTTGAAGCATTGTTAAGTATGTTATAATATATAATATTTGAAGGCATTACAATGCGTAAAATAAAACAAAAAGATGTGGTTTTTTTGTCTTAATCGATTTCAAAGAAAACTTTATCTTCAGAGAAGAATTTCTGATATTCGTTCTGAAGAATAAAGTTTCTTTGAAATCGATAAGACAAAAAAACAAACATCTTTTTTATCCGCATGTATTATTGCCTTCAAATTATTAATATATATATAATATTATATATAATATATATAATATATATATAAATATATATATAAGTTTATTATATATATATATAATAATATTATTATATATTACCATTATATATATAATATATATATATATATATAATATATATATATATATATATAATCCAAAAGTCCAGAGAAGAAATCATTCCTTCTTACATAGGAGGATTTTTTTTAAACTGTCTAAGTTTGCCAGAGGGTCAAGTGTCTAACTCTCCCGAAATACATCAGACGCATCTCATCTGATGATTTTAGGAGAGTTAGACACTAGTGTCAAGCTTCTTGAATAAGACTATAATGCAAAACTCTAAGTCTTTTCATTATATTTTTACTTATATACTTATAAGAGTATATAAGTATATTATTGGCATTCAGTCTATGTTAGTTTTTGTGCCCCTGAACTACAGCGCCTTGCGACTGTTGAGTTTAATGTTAGAGAAACATTCCTCACCACAGATGTACGCATGATGAAGGGCTGTCCCTGAAGATGTTGTAGTGTGCCGACTTTGTTGCCGCTGCTTTCTTCTGGACCTCTTAGCTTTATATGGTGTTGCGCCAGGGTGGCTCAGGATATGAAACGTCCGCTCACGGAGAGCCTTGCCGTAATCCTAAGCTAAGGGGTTAACGAATAATAATATATTAGGAGGAGAAATGGATTATAAAAATCGACAGTGTAATAAAGTATACATTTGAAAAAACAACAAAATAATTTAAAGATTGACTTAACAGACAGCCGATGCTAAAGCGTTTCAGTTTTAATCGAACCATCAACGGGATTTGTTGTGTTTCTTGGGATATATTTTAGGTGTGTGCTAGATCCTCGCCCATACTTATAAACTAGCGAGATCATGTGATCTGTTCTTTGGCCAATCACTGCATACTCTGAGGTTGATACAATACTTAACCCACCCTACTGGGTCATAAATTACTGTAGTGTTCATTGACGACGGACATAGGATTAAATCACTGGACCTTTAACCAATACGCAGGATAGGACTACCGAAAGGATTCACAAAAGGATTCTATAACACAGGACTTTTGCTTTAAGCCCTATTTTCAACTGGCCAATGGTCAATAATTGTGAATCATACGAAAGGAAATTGGTATAAAACAAAACAAAAGCTTGTGACCCTTGGATTGTGATGTTAAAAGGCCTCAACTCGCATCCAAATGCAAGAAAAAATGTAAAAACGAAACGTCACGCGGTGTTAGCGTTCCCATCCAAATAGTTGATGATGTAACAATCCCAAGAAATTGTTCGGCTTCGGAAAAAAAATCGGAAAATTGTTAAAAAATAATATATATATTATAAGTTAATCTACAGACTCGTGTTTCGAAGGTTTCACCTCTCATCAGTGTGCTATACTTTTAACAGCTACCTCTAGCCGGGATCGAGACCTGACTGAATTTTTGTCTGCCAGTCTCTTACCCATACGGCCATCAGCGGCTGCCCACTTTAAGAGAATAATTAATTGATACATTCCTAAGCGAATCATTTCACGAGAGTCCTCTAATATTGTAAACAAATTGAGGGTTAGCTATGCACCAGACGGTGAAATTTCAGTTAAATCCTTATTTTAAGAACTCAACCAAGTGGGAGTATATATAAGTTAATCACAGACACGTATTTCGAGGTTTCACCTCTCATCAGCGTGACTATACTTTTTAACAGTTACCTCTAGCCGGGATCGAGATAAGTCTAATGAGTCAGAGACTCTCTATCTAGGTTCTCCTAACGATCATCAGAACAATTCTAAAGAGAATTATCCGGATGATCAGTTAGGAGAAACCTAGGTAGAATAGTCTCTGATTCATTAGACTTTACTGTTATTAATTGCTCTACTTAGTGTATTGACACTTTAGCAAATTTACCTTAGACAACTCTTTCGGTATTTTTCTTTTTGGCCATTACAGTTGTGCCCGTTGATTAGTTTTCAATTAGTGCATATGTTTTGCTCTTTTCATTTTTTATGTATTTTTTCTCATCGCATTAAAAAATAACATAGAAGATTTAGATTTTTAGCATTATAGACTATTTTAAGGAACTAGAGGAATTGCCTCGTTGTTCCATCCTTAGATGCAATATATATATTATATAGTATATATATATATTATATATATAAGATGAGGAGAGAGAGAGAGAGAGAATAGAGAGAGAGAAGGTTAAATTATAGGCATAAAATCTACCTAAGTAACACCCAAATTAATTAAAATGATTGATTAAAATGAATAATAATAATAAAATGATTAATATAATAATATTAATATTTATAATAATCAATTGATTAGGAACAAACACGAATTAATTGTTGCAGTTAACCCTAAATGATCCTCGGTGAAACTAAGTAGGTTTTTTCTGTCTATTACTATATATATATATATATATATATAATATATATATATACATGTGTGTGTGTGTGGTGTGGTTATTATTTTCTTTACTGTATAATTGCTCTACTTAGTGTATTGAGCACTTTAACTATATTTACCTTAGACAACTCTTTCGGTATTTTCTTTGCCATTACAGTTGTGCCCCGCGGGTTGATTATTTTCAATTAATGCATATGTTTGCTCTTCTTTTTATGTATTTTTCTTCAGCCGCAAATTTGTATTTTGTAATTACAAATTATATGCTGGATTTTTTTTTACACCTTCAAAGTCAAAAAATAAAAAAAATACATTATAGGGATAGATAGATAGGTAGATAGATAATTGTCGGTGTATGTTTACAAGTATACAGTGTATCAATATTCATGGATGGAAATTCTACATCTAAATTAAGGTACACCAGTGAGAATCTAATTCACTAGTTAAGTTCAGAAATATGAGAAACCTTGAGAGAATTGAACTCACTAACAATATTTTATAATCGAGCTCGTTAACCATTTCATCACAGAAGGCGCCCAACCGTATTGATGGGTAGAATGTAGGAACGAATGAATTATCATATTGTTGCGAAAAATACAATCTAGCACTTCGAAGCAATATATATATATATATAGCTCCCCATCCACCAGGGGTGAGCACTTTGGAGGGGATTCGCTGATGACCACCAACTAAGAGTAACAAAACGCTCTTCCTATAAAAAAGGATGGAGCACTCTTATGGCGGCATTTACATACATACAAATGTGTGTATTAAAACAGTTAAAAATCCCTCGCATTCTGTAGGTGACGATTGCCGAGCAGTTAAGCTGTCCGACTGCCCTGCTGAATCGATCCGGTTCTATCTCGGCTGTAGTTAGCTCACAAGATGTCTAGCCACACTGAAGAGAACTTAAAAGTCTAAAATACGGGGTCTGTGGATGACAATATCATATATATTATATATATATATATATAATATAATATAATAATGTCCTGTAACAGTGTCCTGGATGATGGTTTAATTACCGAAATACTTAAGTATAGACACATAAAAAATTTTCCTCTGATCATACACCTGTGTTTGTTATATTTTTGAAAATATTTCTTCACATTTGTCGGATAAATTTCGTCATCGAATATATATATATATATATATATATATATATATTATATATACTATGCAAATATATGACCCTCCGGGTGCAAGTTTTAAGTTTTAAGTAATAAAATATGTATTAATTAGAAAGGCTAATGAAACTAAATAAGAATACAATAAAAAGATTTGAACAGAGGAGTATAATAAAAGATTTGAACAGAGGGAGTATAATTAAAAAAGGAACAACTGAAACTTTACTCTTCCATCACGTCTCGTCTTTCATTGTTATTTTTTTCTAATTTAAAGTATTAGTTATAAGAGGAAGTAACAGACATAAAATGACAGTTATTTATTCTTGTTATGGATTTCATTCAAGATTCATTGAAGGATTTTGCTTATATTCATAAAATAAAACCAACAAGTTAGAAATCAATAATTTTACTGAGCAGAAACATACTATTCATTTATTAAAATTCGTTTTTTTTATATCTTAATATATTAATATTGCCAATTAGCCTTCCGTTTCACGACTGTTTAAACCGCCTATTGTCGTTGTATATATAAATATAATTGCGATGGTTATCAGACTAGACATAGTAACAATATCAAAATGTAAGACAATTTTTAAATAATGTGAGGTTTAAATAAATTAAAATCAATGGAGAATGCGATTGTAAAATAACTAAGGAATTGTGACTTGGAGTTAGTAATTAAGTTTCGGACAGACAGAAAAACACACAATCTCCAATAAAAGATATTACATTTTAATTATTCTACTGAAATAGTTGCCCTTGAAGGGAACAATTTCAAAATGATAATTAAATAAGTTTCACTAATGTAAAACCCACTTTTACAATATTATAATATAATATATATATATATACTTATGCGTCTGTATTTGTATGTATACAGTGTTATGTATATATATGTATATTAGCATGTATATGTAGAATTCAAATGTATGTATATATTATGTATATTATGTACATATAAGTTTATATATATACGTATTACAGGTGTGTATGCTATAAATAGGTGTATATTACATGTAGATATAGGTGTGTATGTATAATGTGTATGTATATGTACACGTATGTATATGTACACGTAACATGTATTATATGTATATAATATGTATATGTTAATACAATGTATATGTATACATGAACTATACATATATTATACATGTATACATATATGTATACAGTTATATATCTCAATATATCTTTCTCTCTCGCTCTCTATATATATATATTACACAAACACATATATATATATATTGTATATATATATATTATATGTGTGTGGTGTGTGTGTTTGGTGTGTAAAATGAAAATGGAAGTGAATCCGACGTATGTTGGAAAAGAGAAAGAAAGGAAAGAAAGTATAGAATGATAAATAGGATATTTTAATTAAATTTAACTTACAACGTGTTCGGTCAGGAGTTTATCCATGTGTACATTTATTCTATCTATATATTTTTTTTTTTAAATAAGGATTTTACTCTTGGGAACGGTCGATATTCTTTGTGAATGCTGGGAAACATTTCTACATTTTTTCTATTATTATTATTTCATTTCATTTGTTATTCAAAAATAATAATAAGTTGAATAATAGTACACATGGATAAACTCCTGACCAAAACACGTGTAAGTTAGATTAATTAAATTATCCTATTTATCCATTCTAGACTTTCTTTCTCCTTTATTTCTCTTTTAACATATATACTAATATATATAATATACTATATATATATATATATGTAATATATATATATATATAGATATATATAGGAGAGAGAGAAGAGAGAAGAAGAGAGAGAGAGAGATAAAAGATAGATTGATAGGTATAGAGATATAAGATATATAGATGAATAAATGGAAAGCAATTTGTTCCTTCTATAAACTATAAACGATCCCCAATAGGGTTTGTCTGGAATATAACTATGAATGCATCTGTTGGTAGGCCCCTTGTTCCAACTCGTGGAGTGTGCAGCTACACGTTCATTACCATTACACCTTTAGTTTTGTTTAGTTTTCTTGTTTAATGTTATAGTCATCTTCGCTGGGTTATTTGGTTCCAAGTCCATCCTTGTAGAAGAACACCCTGTACTATTAACTCAGAGCTGTGTGTGTCTGGGGGGGGAAGGCATTTGTGTGTTTCCCAATGTATACCCGAAAGTACATTAAAAAAGTGTAACTGGAGTTGCAGAGAATTAAGGAAGAGAGAGAATTGAAGTACGAATTTATAAGGAAAGAAAGAAAGAAAGAAAGAAAGAAAGAAATACTGCGTAAGAAATAAACATAGAGGAAAAAAAGAAAGAAATTTAGAGTAAAACAAAGAATGAAAAGAAAAGGAAAATAAACTATTCCTTCTCTTTCCTACTTCTCTCATTTAATAGTTTATGATTCCTTTTCTTTATTCTTTGTTTTCTCTAAATTTCTTTTCTTTTTCTCTATGTTTATTTCTTTACGCAAAGTATTCTTTTCTTTTTTCTTTCTTTCTTTCTTTCTTATGAAATTCGTACTTCAATTCTTCTCTCTCTCTTTTCTCTGCAACTCCAGTTACACTTTTAAGTGTACTTTCGGGCTAATACCATTGGGAAACACACAAATGCCTTCACCCCCCCAGACACCACACTAGCTCTGAGTTTAATAGTACCACGGGTGTTCTTTCTACAAGGATGGACTTGGAACCAAATAACCGACAAGATTGAATACATAAAACAAAGAAACTAAACAAAACTAGGTTAATGGTAATGAACGTGTACTGCACACTCCACAGAGTTAAGGAACAGGGGCCTCACCAACAGATGCAGTTCATAGTTATATCAAGACAAACCCTATGGGGATCGTTTATAGTTTATAGAGGACAAATTGCTTTCCATTTATTCATCTATATATCTATATATCTCTATACCTATCAATCTATCTTTATCTCTCCTCTCTCTCTCTCTCTCTCTCTCTCTCTCTCCCTATATATATATATATATAGAATATATTATACATATAATTATACTATAATATATAATACTATATATATGTGAAAAGAAAATAAAGGAAAAGAAAGTCTAGAATGGATAAAATAGGATATTTTAATTAATCTAACTTACACGTGTTTTGGTCAGGAGTTTATCCATGTGTACATTATTCAAACTATTATTTATTTTTGAATAACCAAAATGAAATGAAATAATAATAATAGAAAAAATGTAGAAATGTTCCCGCACACAAAGAAATTATCGACCTCCTCAGAAGTAAATCCTTATTTAAAAAAAAAATAATAATAGATAGAATAATGTACACATGGATAAACTCCTGCACCGAAAACACGTGTAAGTTAAATTAATTAAAAATATCCTATTTATCCATTCTATACTTTTCTTTCCTTTTCTCTTTTCAACATACCGTCGGATTCACTTCCATTTTCATTTTACACACACACACACACACACACACACACATATATATATATATATACATATATATATATATGTGTGTATGTGTATATATATATATATAGAGAGAGAGAGAGAAAGATATATTGAGATATATATACATGTATACATATATGTATACATGTATATATATGTATATTCATGTATACATATACATATGTATATACATATACATATGTATATACATATATACATGTATACGTGTACATATACATACGTGTACATATACATACACACATATACATACAACCTATCTACATGTATATACACCTATTTATACATACACACCTGTATACGTAATATATATACAACTTATATGTTAAATACATATATAATACATGAATTTACATATACATTATATATTATACATATATATACATACACATGTATACATACAAATACAGACGCATATATATATATATATATATATATATATATATATGAAAGTTGGGTTACATTAGTGAAACTTATCTAATTATCATTTTGAAATTGTTCCCTTCAAGGCAACTATTCAGTAGAATAATTAAAATGTAATATCTTATTATAATGGAGATTGTG
>CM042155.1:53194039-53201539 GCA_023376005.1 Doryteuthis pealeii
GGCTAGAGGTAACTGTTAAAAGTATAGTCACGCTGATGAGAGGTGAAACCTCGAAATACGTGTCTGTGATTAACTTATATATATACTCCCACTTGGTTGAGTTCTTAAAATAAGGGATTTAACTGAAATTTCACCGTCTGGTGCATAGCTAACCCTCAATTTGTTTACAATATTTAGAGGACTCTCGTGAAATCATTTCCGCTTAGGAATGTATCAATTAATTATTCTCTTAAAGTGGGCAGCCGCTGATGGCCGTATGGGTAAGAGACTTGGCAGACAAAAATTCAGTCAGGTCTCGATCCCGGCTAGAGGTAGCTGTTAAAAGTATAGCCACACTGATGAGAGGTGAAACCTCGAAACACGAGTCTGTAGATTAACTTATATATATATATATTATTTTTTTAAACAATTTTTCCGATTTTTTTCCGAAGCCGACAATTTCTGGGATTGTTACATCATCAACTATTTGGATGGGAACGCTAACACCGCGTGACGTTTCGTTTTTACATTTTTCTTGCATTTTGGTTGACGAGTTGAGCCTTTAACATCACAATCCAAGGGTCACAAGCTTTTGTTTGTTTTATACCAATTTCCTTTCGTATGATTCACAATTATTGACCAAGTTGGCCAGTTGAAATAGGGCTTAAAGAAAGTCCTGTGTTATAGAATCCTTTGGTGATCCTTTGGTAGTCCTATCCTGCGTATTGGTTAAAGGTCCAGTGATTTAATCCTATGTCCGTCGTCAATGAACACTACAGTAATTATGACCAGTAGGGTGGGTTAAGTATTGTATCAACCTCAGAGTACTGCCAGTGATTGGCCAAGGAACAGATCACATGATCTCGCCTAGTTTATAAGTATGGGCGAGGATCTAGCACACACCTTATATATCCCAAAAACACAACAAATCCCCGTTGATGGTTCGATTAAAACTGAAACGCTTTAGCATCGGCTGTCTGTAAGTCAATCTTTAAATTAATTTTGTTGTTTTTTCAAAAATGTATACTTTTTACACTGTCGGATTTTATATCCATTTTCTCCTCCTATATATATATATATATACGGCAGGCTCTCCGTAGCGGACTGTTCATGCCTGAAGCCACCCTGGCGCAACACCATATAAAGCTAAGAGGTCCAGAAGAAAGCAGCGGCAACAAAGTACCGGCACATCAACATCTTCAGGGACAGCCTTCACATGCGACATCTGTGGTCGAGAATGTTTCTCTAACATTAAACTCAACAGTCGCAGGAGGCGCTGTAGCTTCAGGGGCACAAAACTACATAGACTGAAATGCCAATGATATATATATATATATATATAATAAGTAAAAATATAATGAAAGACTTAGGAGTTTTTGCATTATAGTCTATTTCAAGAAGCTTAGACAAAGTGTCTAACTCTCCTAAAATCATCAGATAGACGTCTGATGATTTGGGAGAGTTAGACACTTTGACCTCTGCAAACTACGACAGGTTTAAAAAAAACTCCTATGTCGTAAGGAAGATTTCTTCTCTGGACTTTTGGATTATATATTATATATATATATATATATATATATATATATATAATATATAATATATTAATATATATATAAATATATATATATATATATATATATATATATATAATATATATATATAAATATATATTATAATATATTAATAATTGAAGGCAATTACAATGCGGATAAAAAAAAAGATGTTGTTTTTTGTCTTATCGATTTCAAAGAAAACTTTATCTTCAGAGACGAATATCAGAAATTCTTCTCTGAAGATAAAGTTTTCTTTGAAATCGATAAGACAAAAAACAACATCTTTTTGTTTTTATTTTTATACGCATTGTAATTGCCTTCAAATTATTAATATATTATAACATACTTAACAATGCTTCAAACAAATTACCAATTACTTGGTAATTTGCTTGATATTGTATATTATATATATATATATATATATATATATATATATAGAGAGAGAGAGAGAGAGAGAGGAGAGAGAGAGCAAACAAGGATTTTTTGTTCAAATTTTTATAACTTTAGTGCTTCGATAAAAAATCAACAAATATAGATCAAAGCTGCTTAAAAAGTATCCAAGTTTTTCTTTTTTTCTTGTTTTTCTTTTTATTTAAAGGAATGTTATGAATTTTAAAGATGGGCGTCTTCATTGAATGTTGGTGATGTGTGTAAAAAGATTTTTTAATTCGCAACATTCCTTGATAACAGCACAATTTTCAGGATTTCAAACACGAACGTCCTTGATAATGACCAACAAGAGTCGAAAAAATTCGGATAACAAATAAAATACGTAACTGTCATATTTACTGTCCAAATACACACAGACACAGACACAGACATAAACATAATATATATATATATATATATTATATATATATATATATATGAGTAAATTTTTGTCTATACACACACACAAACACATTATATATATATATATATATATATATTATTATATATATATATTGAACGCAATCACAATTGGACAATATTTTATTTTATACGCATTGTAATTGCCTTCAAAATATAAATAATAATATACTTTATTTATCAATGCTTCAAGCAAATTATCAAATACTATTATGATGGCTGTCAACTCGTGATTCGAGTAAGACCATTTCCTGCTATTAATTTTTTTTATCATCATATTTTATATGCCAGTTGTATTTGACTCTCCATTCCTGTGTTTTCTCAGATGACTCACCAGGCCAGCCCGGAGAGACATACTCTTCCACATAAACCACATGTTGGAACTTCTCCACCTTGAATGTTGCTTGGCTGAAAATTACCCTTTCTAATTGACCGTTTCAGTTTTTGGTGTTTGATTCGGTTGGACTCAAATTCTTCACAGACAGGTAGACAGTGGCTCTCCAGCTAGGTCTATTACAAGCCAGCTTCTCCAGTCCTCAACAGCAATAGCAGTGTTCTTCAGAGTTTCCTTGAGGCAGTCCTTAACCTCAATTTGGGTTTGCACCGACGACGTTTGCCAGTTGAGATTTTCCCCGTAAAATAAATTGTTTTGGGATTCGGCAATCATTCATGCGGACCAAATGACCTGACCAGCGGAGACGTGATCTAAGGATTAGACTCTCAATACTAGGTAGATGACATCTTTCAAGTATTGTGGTGTCTGGTTAAATGACAACCATTCTATCCTAAAATCCTGCGTAGGCAATTCTGATGGAATCTTTCGAGTGTCCTGAGATGTCTTTTGTAAACAACCCAAGTCTCGCAGGCATACAAAAGGCAGTGAGCACACAGACTCTGTATACACTCAACTGGTGAAATTTTATGCCACGCTGGCTCCAAACCCTCTTTTCAAGCAAACCAAAGGATCTCGTTGCTTTCTGTATCCTAAGGGAAATTTCTCTATCTAATGAGTTGTCCTGGGATATGCTACCGAGATAGACAAAATAATCGACAAATTTGAGGCGTTCACCATATACAAAAATAGTGGGACCCACAAAGCATTGTTCGGGGCAGGCTGATACATGACAACAGTCTTTTTTATATTGATGGTTAATCCAAATGCTGCACATGCTTCGGAGAAACATCCATAAGGTTCTGCATCTATTCCTGTGTGTGTGTTACTAGGTCACAGTCATCTGCATTAGTAGTTCCTGCACAATGGCTGTGAACACTTTTGAACCTGCCTTTAGTCGTCTTATATTAAATACATTACCAGATGATCTGTAACGAACATAAATTCTATTGATATTGTTTTTAAAGCAATCTTAAAGACCACTGCAAAGAAATTTCCAAATATATATATATATATATATATCAATTAATATATATATATATATAAAATCAAATACTATTATATAATATATATATATATATATACATAACAATATCAATATCAATATCAATATATAACAATATCATAACAATGCTCAAACGGGAGAATAGCAAAAGTGCATCCTGCCCGAGAGAAACTTAAATAACGGTTATATATCCATAATTTCATATTTTACATTTTACATTTCATACAGCTAAGTTATTATATTATTTTGCTGTCTTTCATTATATATATATATATATATAATATATATATATATATATATATGAAAAAAAAATATCAATAAAATCTATTTTTATATATGAAAATAAGCTAACGAATTGAGGTTTTGTTAAACCAACGTCAGGGCTATGTTAAAATGCTTCATCCGAAAATTCATTTTTAAATTGGTGTACATCATCTGAATATTTTGTTTTTTCACACACACACACACACACACACACACACACACACACACACACACAATATATATATATTATATATATATATATATATATATATATATATATATATATATATATATATCCAAACTTATTGGTAAATTCTCGCGGTGAGAAAAAAAACCAGCAAATAGTTTGATTGTAAAAATATACTACCAAACATCAACCGGGAAGAAAAAATTTTTTGGAAAAAAGAAAAGACCAAGATAATCGTACCAACAAAAAAATCTTTTTGGCCAAAAGAAAAAAAACAATTTATATGCATATATATATATAAGATATATATATTCATATAAAACCACCAGGAGACTAAAGCTAATAAGTAAAAAGTGCTCAATACCTAAGTAGAGAAATAATAAAGATAAATCTAATGAGTCAGACGAACCTACTAAAAGTTTCGCTTAATGCTCTTCGGGGCTAAGATCTGACTCTTAGCTTTTATATATATATATATTATATATATATATAGATAGTAATATTATATATATTATATTATATATATATATATATATATATATATATATATATATATATATATATATATATATAAGATATTTTGGGAAAAGTATGGATTCAAGTATTTTCTTTTCAGCTATCGTAAAAAGTAGGAAGACCGGTCTCTTTTACCTGGGTAAGGCAATTGGTTTAGGAGAATTCAAACTGGTAAACTCCGCTTAAAATTTGAACTTCTGTCGCCTCCTGCTTGGGCAGGAGGCTTTGGATAAATACTCACACACTCACCGACACACACACACACACACACACACACACACACACACATACAATCTTTGAATTCATATATATATATATATATATATATATATATATATATATATTACAAAACCCTCCGCAAGACTAGGAGTTTACCTAGATTGGTTACCTAGCCATGATTAAAGAGCCTAGTATACCTTACTATTAACTCATAGTTGGAGAGAGATTAGTTGGAGGTATACCTTTCCCAAGGGTATTAGTGGTATGTGAAATACAAACTGCCTCATCCATGATTTGAACTCGTCTCGTCGTGTCCATTTCCTACGACTCTAACCATGCGCCTCTCTAATATATATATATATATATATATATATATATATTATATATATATATATATATCGTGTACCCTGTGTACGTATGTACAAATGACGAATATATAATATATTATATATATATATATATATATATATATATATGAACAAAAAGTATAAGACAATCAGGAATATTTCTTGTATGTTGTTTATTCTCAACTAGTTTCGACCTTAGGTTATCATCAGGAGAAAATTTCTAATTTGAAGAAATTGTTGATACATTATTAGAAAGCATTATAGAAGAACTATAAAAGTTGAAGTGTTTTGCGGGTTTGACATGCTATTAAAATCCGGATAGACGAGTGTGTTAATAGTAGCATGTCCATTTGTTCCGTGAACTCACATGTATAAGAGCATCAAAAAAATAACCTACCTCATAGAGGTTCTTCACGGAACAAATGGACATGCTACTATTAACACACACACCTATATATATATATATATATATATATATATATATATATATATATAACCCGACTATTATCGATAGATTGACCTAGTTCTATTGGAAGTTCTAAAAATAAGACATGATTTGACACTGCACTTAATGCCCTTTAAGCAAATAACAGTAAAAGATTGAAAAAAATCTTTATTGATTTTGCCGTTGATAAGAGTTTGCAAAAGGAAGAAAATAAAGATGAAGGCGAAGGGTGTGTATAGTTTTAGGGGGATTTTTACATCCATCCATCATATCCTGCAAATACTTAAAACAAAAGCTTTTTATTTTTGCATATTCTCAAATCATCCCATTCCACCAACCCCCACCCCCCATGTCCGTTCACTTTACGCGCGCAAATCGAAAACCTTGCCTTCCTGACAAGATTGTATTGGCAGCTTTGCTTTACAGCTGATTTCAGCGGCCATTTTGAATAAACGAGGTATCAGATTTTAGACTCAATAACAGGAGAGTTCTTTTTTTTTTCAGGCTAAATCTGATTTCTCCTTATCCTTCCTGATTTTCTTTTCTTTTTTCTTTTTTTTAAATCTAAAATGAAGACGATGAGATTTTTCAAGTATTTTAAACCAGGGCCAGCTTAGTTTCAGTTGGTAGAGCGTCAGACCAGGAACCTAGTGGTTCCTGGTTCGATACCGACCCTCGCCGACTCAGCGTATGAGTAACACAGGGATTTGTGCGGTAAAGTAAGGAGCTGATGGTAGGTATGGCGCTCCACCTCAGATGCAAAATAATAATCTCCTTGATCTAGTGAAAAGGGGATAGACTCCCTCAGTGTTTGGCTGATACCGACATTAGGCCGCCCCGACGACTTTACTTACTACGTATAATCTGAATTATGGTTAATTGATTTTAACATGTTGACTCGTCTGGGGTTATTTTATGTCTAAAGGTTAGGGAATCGCGTACATTGTATGTTTATATTAAATTGTTTTATGTAATACTAGCAGCGGCTACCCGGCATCGCCTGGGTAGAAGGGGATTTTTTAAAGTTAGTCCCACAGATCCATTATTACTGAACCGTGAGTTGAATCCTCGTGGGATGCCCCATTTAAATCCCTATGTAAAAAAAAATAGACCTTGCATTGATCCAGCTACTCTGAAAAGAAATGTTAATGTCTACTATCTAAAATATTAAATGAAAAAAAAATCCATGGCTTTATCATTTAAATTTTATTTTTTAATTATCTTCACGAATATAAATCAAATCTCTATCATTTTTGTTCAAAAACCAAGCCCTGGTGATATTTAATGTGTATATATTTACTTTGTCGTTAATTGTTTTATTTTCGAAGTTTCATCCGGACATACATATACACACAACTGCAATTTATATATGTATAGTTAGATAGATGCGGCTTTTTTAATGTGGTTATATGATATCAGGTATCCTTATGTAATACAAATAACTTGCTCGACTCATGATGCTTTAGGATGGAACCCTGATAGCTGAACAGTTCCTGGCATGCAACACCCCACTTTGGCCCTTACTTAGGCTAAATGGGCGGTCGGAGAGGCCCGCTCCGATCAATCGGTTAGTCACGTCAAGCCCCTGCATCTACATGATTGTCCCAACCTTATTGCCCTTATGGCAAGCCCCAACCCTTTTTATCAAATATGTGATAGAAGGCGGTGACTGAGGGTCTTTGTCTTGGGTATGACGATAAACTCTATATGATGGTGAGATTCCAATCCTGGCGCCCTGGAGAAT
>CM042155.1:53204039-53221875 GCA_023376005.1 Doryteuthis pealeii
ATGTGGAGAAGTAGGATGTGATCCACAGAGGACCAGCTTGATTTTGATGTATGATACATATTCCTGTGTTGGTAATTATACCTGTCTAAACAAATGGCATTAACCTGTGTGGAGAAGTAGGGATGTGATCCACAGAGACCAGCTTGATTTGATGTGATACATGATCCTGTGTTTATACCTGTCCTAAACAAAATGGCATTACTTTTTCTCACCTATGTGGAGAAGTAGGAATGTGATCCACAGAGGACCAGCTTGATTTTGATGTATGATACATGTTCCTGTGTTGGTAATTATACCTGTCCTAAACAAAATGGCATTACTTTTTCTCACCTATGTGGAGAAGTAGGGATGTGATCACAGAGGACCAGCTTGATTTTGATGTATGATACATGTTCCTGTGTTGGTAATTATACCTGTCCTAAACAAATGCCATTACTTTTTGAATGTGGAGAAGTGGCATGTGATCCACAAGGACCAGCTTCATTTTGATGTATGATACATGTTCCTGTGTTGGTAATTATACCTGTCCAAACAAATGGCATTACTTTTTTACTCATCACGTATATCACAAGGCTACACAACAAAAACTACTACAACGACAGTAAAAGGGAAAAGAGAAAGAAAAAAAGTGTATATTGCTCGAGTGTAAACATATTTTTTAAACTTATTTTTTAATCTATCATAAATGGGACGCTAACAGGTGCTACCATTCTGGGTCAGAGTGGACCTGGGCATAATAGCAATGAAGATGTACTCTACACCAGTGATTCTCAACGTGGTCCAGCTGGACCATCTGTGGTCCACAGAACATTTCTAGTGGTCCACAGAGAGTTCGAAGCCACAAAAATGATTTAGTCATTTCACAAAAATTTAACTAATTTAGCGCTTCTCATAATGAATATTTTCAACTGGGGGGGGGGGGGCAGTTGAAAATATTTATTTAAGCGCACGTCGATGATCAACGGAAAATGAATTGTCTTGTCTTACTTTAACACGGGTGCTAGCCGCTCGCTGCAACATTCAAGAAAAGTAGGATTGGTTCGTGGGAATTTTTTTGAATAAAAAATGGTCCATAAGCCGAAAAAGGTTGAGAAGCACTGCTATTGAGAATTCTGAGGTATGGGGGTTAACGTCCTTGTCTACGAGCCTCTGTTTCGAAACAACCAATCACAGGCTAGAATACTTTGGCGGCAAACCCAAAGTGGGAAATTCTTCCTTTTTTTTGCTCGACCAGCATCGAAGACGGACCACAAATTGAATGTCTCTCATATCCAGCATTACGACAGATAAGCCGTAGCAGGGGATCCGATAATTCACCCTACCTCAGGAGTCAGCTAAGTTTTTTACAAATCACCTACATTTGTGCAGACGCACTAAAAGTTTGCAAACTTATATATATATATATATATATATATATATATATATATATATATATATATTATATATATTCTGTAATACACGTCTTTATTCCTATTTCAAGTTGTTCGTTTTATTCTTAACTCTTGACCTGTCTATCACCATTCCTGGTTAAATCTTTATACTGCTCTACACTCCCGAATGCTCCAGAATTGGAACCTCACTACTTGATGTAGTTTAATACCTTACCCAGAACATCAAGACCCTCAGCCACCGCATTCTAGCACATATATAATAAAAAGGTTGAGGGTTTGCCATGAAATTAATACGATCAAAAGAATCATATAGATACTTGGTCTTAGGGGGGGGGGTGGAGTGAACACACAATTTGGGAAAGGCAGGAATTAATCTGTTCTACCACCAGTTGATGACCTTAAAAGGGATGGACTCCATTATGTTATTCTTGGCCAAGACACGCTACACGAGTAGACGAAACCAGTTTACGACAAAAGTCTAAATTAGTTTACGACACAAGTCTAAACCAGCTTACGACACAAGTTCAAACCAGTTTACGACAAAAGTCTAAATTAGTTTACGACACAAATCTAAACCAGCTTACGACACAAGTTCAAACCAGTTTACGTCACAAATCCGAACCAGCTTACGACACAAGTCCAAACCAGTTTACGACACTAGTCTAAACCAGCTTACGACACAAGTCCAAATCAGCTTACTACACAAGTTCGAACCAGCCTACAACACAAATTCAAACCAGTTTACGACACATGTCCAAACCAGCTTACGGTACAAGTTCAAACCAACTTACGACACAAATTCAAACCAGTTTACGTCACAAATCCGAACCAGCTTACAACACAAGTCCAAACCTGTTTACGACACAAGTCTAAACCAGCTTACGACACAAGTCTAAACCAGCTTACGACACAAGTTCGAACCAGCCTACGACACAAATTCAAACCAGTTTACGACACATGTCAAAACCAGCTTACGGTACAAGTTCAAACCAGCTTACGACACAAATTCAAACCAGCTTACGACACAAGTCTTAAAGTTGATTTTACTTTTTGTATGATTTATAAATTGTAATTTAATCTTTAAATTATTTAACACCCCCCCCCCAAGGTTTTGTAACGGTCACTAAATTGATCTGGTAGTTGTACTTTATTACTACTAGCAAATATATGCACCCTCCGGGTGCAAGTATTTAAGTTTTAATATAATAAAATGTCATATTAAATTAGAAAGGCTAATGAAACGGAATAAGAATGCAGATATAAAGATTTGGAACAGAGGGGGTATGATTGAAAAATAGAACAACTTTGAAACTAACTCTTCCATCATTTTCCGTTACTCCCGTCTTTTATTGGTAAATTTTCCTAATTTAACTTTTTAGTTAAAATAGGAAGTAAAGAATAATATTAGTTATTTCTTCTTGTTAAGGGATTTCTTTTAAGATTTATTGAAGAGATTTTTGCTCATATGCATTAAGATAAAACCAAACAATTAGAAATCAATAATACTAAGCATATATTTATTAAAATCAAATTTTTAAGATCAATATGCAAATTAGCCTTCCCATTCACACTGCAAACCGCTATTTTGTGTATATATAAATACAATTGCATCTTATTAGTATGTAGATATGGTTAACAGTATAAATAATGTAAAACAATTTTATTAATAATTGAGGTTAAAATAAGGATAAATTCATGGTGAATGTGACGTCAATTACTAAGGGAATTGTGACTTGAGTAGTAATATAGTTTCGGTTACAGACATAAAAACATACAATCTCCATTATAATAAGATGTTGATGTGTGATGGTCGTGTTAACTATTATTTCATCGGACGGCAACACGGTAATTACACTGTTTCCTTTTTAAGAACTTTTGCATAAGACACACTTATATAAGTGTAACACTTACATGTAAAACCGTGTTCTTAGTCTATCACCCATGAACACACCTAACAAAGGTTGCTATTGAAAATCAAGTATGGAACTGCGAATAACCTCACCTCTCCCAGGCATTACCAGGTACTGCTGCTAGTATGTACGTAGATGAAAGGAAAAAAATATAAGTAATTTAAAAGGTGCAGGTAAAATAAAAATCAATCAACCGATTTATCTATCATTCTATCTATATCACCTCTTCTCCTTCCCCCTCTCCTCTCTCATTAGCACAATCAGTTTCTTTGTCTCTCTATATCTCTCTGTCTGTCTCTATCACTCGCAAATGCACGCACTCTCTCTCTCTCTCTCTCTCTCTCTCTCTCTGAAAATAAACACCGTACTCCCATTTCCTTCTTGTGTTTCCATTTCTATTGAAATGTATTTGGTTGTTATCTTTTATTGAATGTTATCTATTTCTTCCTTTGTAAAGTTTTCACGGTGTTTATTAAATAAAACTGATAACGTGAGTAAAAGACGTCAACCTTTTCTTTCCACAATCGGCGTGTAGCTACAGGTTTCACTTTCTCTGTTCTCTAAAAAAAAGAAAAGTATCGACTCTGGTGACCAAGGTAGAGCTGGCTGACGTATCGGGGTTGCTAAAAAAATATACTTTTTTTAGCAACCCACTCCTGCCTTGGGCCAGATAACTACGGTGTAATTTTATAGAAATAGGTAACAGTCGTTTCTGAAGAAGAAATTAGAATGAAGCTGAAAAGGGAAGGCAGCCTATTTATAGGTGTTGTTTATCTACCTCAATCCCTTCAACTTCCGTCAGGAGATTATAAATGTTGTCCCTTCCCGGCCTCACTTTCTTAATACTCACATACCGTCTGAGACTTCCTCGACCGAACCAGCCACTCCCAGGTAAGTCACCAGTCCACCCACTCTTTTTTCACACCATCTTTCGGTGATTATGGCCTATGAATTACCTTACAAAGGATATTAATCAGTATTTTATTGACAGTACTTTCTAAAATATAATCTTTTTTTTTCATGCTCACAAATATAAAATACAACACTGTCTTTTTGATGTGGTAGTTTTTATGTGCTATGACTTGATGAGTCTGGTACAAGGCCAATAATATGGGACACCTCTTGGTCTTCTAGCCTAGCTCATTAACCAATTCACTATTCAAGAGACTTTCCTTTAAGACTAAGCACAGATAAAATTATCACAAGGCTGTATATGATTGGTTCATTCTAACGGCATTTCAATTTGTCTAGGGTTATTTTATGCTTAGAGATGAGGGAGCCACGTTCAGAGTATGCTCATATTTACATTCTTTGTGTAGTTGTTTCGTAAGATTTTTTGTCTCGCGATTCTATCAAATACGAACAATTCTTAACAGATCTATTTGACCCATTGATGGTACCCTAACTGGTACTACCACCTTTGGTCTCAGTGTATCTGGGTGTAATTGCAATGAAGGGAGACACTACACTCCCCAGATATCCACAACTGCATATATATATATATATATATATATATATATATCTTTGGTGGGGTACCAAGTTTCTTGGTTTTAGGATGATTCTAAACTGGTCCTTTTCTCCAGTATGTTGCTGCAGAGTTCAGGTCACGTTTGAGAGCTCAATGTTTAATTTTTATTAAACAGAGCAAAGTAATTTGTAAAGAAAAAAGCCTTAAATATCATTAAAGAATTATATATATATATATATATATATATATATATATATATATATGGGATACCCCGAAGATTCGCGCTAATGTGAGAAACTCGTGTCGGTATATTTTAAACAATCCGTACTTTTAACCATTCGATTTTAATCGTCTATTTAGGTCTTTATATTGAGCACTTTTTAATATTTTATAGTGAGCCCCCCCCCCCCCCGAAGTAAATAAGTTTGAATACTTATTTACTTAGTGGATTTTTATTGTCACTGTGGTATATATATATATATATATATATATATATATATATATATCACAATAATTTTCAAAAAGATCTATTTGACCCATAGATAGGACACTGACAGGTACTACGACTCCGGGTCAGAGGGATCCTTGGAGTAAGGGTAATGAAGGGGTACTGGACACTCCCCAGATCGCCTGAGAAGGACAGTGTGTTATATACCCCTTATAATATGTCGGATATATATAATGGATAGACAGAGAGAGACTCAGACAGACAGACAGACAGACAGATTAGTAATGATGGGATGAGTGTTCTTACTTGTTACTCTTCTTCTATTTCGTCGGCCACTTACTGTTTGCTGCTAATTCGGCCGCCATGTTCTTCAGTTGATCCAGTGGGCTGCTGTTTCGGGTTGGTTCTTCTTTATATCTTCGGGCTGGTGATTTCTTGTTTAATAACTCAACAAGACTTGGTTGTTTTTCTCATAAAAGTTTATTTCAACAACCCAGCCCATCTTTCAACCGCCACCGGGGATCACGAGCGACTCTCAGAGCGAGCGGACCTATGCATCCACTCACTCTGGATTTTTCATCGCATCTGACTAAACTTCTAATCGCGCTCTACCGGAAGGTGAAGTTGAGGTCATCATCAATCACCCATAACTCTAACGGTTATGGAAATTCCCCACTTAACTCCCTCCGATTTTAAATCTCACGAATGTTATCTAAAAATATTCTTACTACAAGTACGTACACAATTCATTGACTATCTATGAATTATGTAACAAGTAGTGTTAATGTTTTGACACCAAAATGGACTCGCCTACTTTACTATGTACATATTTATCAACCCTTCCATACGAGTAGAATGCGACACTAGGTCAGTTTCTTAAGAGTTTCTCCTAGACTGGTTGCCTATCCAGGGTTAAAGCGCCTAGTCTACCCTACTATTTACCCATAGAATAGTTGGATGCATGCCTTTCCTAAGGGTATTAGCGCTATGTTAAATGCAAATAACCACGTCCAGGATTTGAACTCGTCATGCCGTGCCCGTTTCTTACGGAGATAACCATTATACTACGCGCCTACTTTATTATATACTAGTACAAAATAAAAACGCCCTCCGGGTGATGTAAAAATAGATTTTTGAAACATATTGCCTGAGGGGTGGGAGAAAAAAATTCAATGTCAGCGAGTTTGTACCCTAAATAAGTAAAATCATCAAATTCATTAAAAGGTTAAAAAATAAAATAATTTGAAATGTAAACTTTAAATATGTATTAAAATAAAACAAACTATATATAATACCAGTGATGTATTTATTAAAACTTGTTTTAAAAAACAATGAGGACTGTCTAATGTTGCATGTTCAAATTTTGAGTGTATTTATTCTATGTTATGACGATTCTGGGTAATGTGACGTAAGCAGTGACGTAATTTTTGTTACAGACAAAAACCGGAAGCGAATCTCCATTATTAATAGATGCTTGTAGACAGATTTGCTAGGCAAGGGTGGTGGTTGAATTACGGATTGACTAGCGTTGATTTTTTAACCCCTCCTCCCTCTTGAAGCTTGTAGTTTTTACAAGGAAGTCGTTAATTACTTGAAGATATACTGTATGTAGAAAGTGATCCAAAATATTTTTGCAGCTATGAAAGTAAGCCTTGGGTATGAACAGTCATATTTGCTTTTTTATGGGGGAGGGGTTCTGTTTTATATTTTCTGTTTAATTCATTGTTTTTATCAATTACTTATCTTTTTAGGTACTTTTACAAAGGAAGGCTGAAATAACGTTCAAATAGGAACAGAAAAAGAATATATATATATATATATATATATATATATATATATATATATATATATATATATGAATTGATTCCTATATATATATACATATATATATGAATGGATTCATATATATATATATATATATATATATATATATATATATATATTGTTAAAAGGTCTGACGCATCAAATGGCAATATGAAGTATAAACTCTGTAAACTCACAAATGGTTAGTATCAAGTCAATATCCAATTTTCAGCATTTACAGACAAAAGTCATTGTCCCGATTACGCAATCGCCACACAAGACTAACGCACTCCTATATACTCAAACAAGACCAACAACCACAGCGTGAAACATGTCAAACACCTTTGACTGTTAAACACTTATTCATAATGCAGGTTTTTTGTTCCCATCAAAAACCGTTATTTTATTGCAAATATGAAAGATCTATTTTTAAAAAGTCAACAGAGAAGACAGAAGACAATGTCAAATTGCTATACCTTTTACACGGGAGGCTTATAACAAGAGAATTAGTATTGGCATTTCAGTCTCGGAAGACTATAATATAGTTTTTGTGCCCCTGAGGTTACAGCGACTCCTGTGACTGTGAAGTCCGATGTTAGAAAAACATTCTCGACCACAGATGTCGCATGTGAAGGCTGTCCCTGAAGATGTTGATGTGCCAGTGCTTTGTTGCCGCTGCTTTCTTCTGGACCTCTTAGCTTCATGGTGTTGTGTCAGGGCGACTTCTGACATGAGCAATCCTCTACGGTGTCTGCTGCCACCGAGGGCGGTCCTGAGCCAAATTTTCCCAGTTGGAAGGAGCAATGCATCTGCGATCCTTCTTGCAGGCATCCTTGAATCGCAGCTGGGGACGACAAACAAGAGAATAATTCAACAACAACAACAACAACAACAACAACAACAACAACAATAACAAAAATTCTCCCCAAAATCAAAACTCACAAAAAGCCCCCCCCCAAAAAAAAATAGATTGCTAAAGATGATGAATGAGAACACGCGAAAAAGTAGTATTCCCTCCCCTAGAAAGCAACAGAAAAGATAATAATACTCTTATTCTTTAATCTTCCGATCGTTATCATCTTGCAACACCATCTGGTTAAAAATGAGACCGTCCAAAATCATCCAAGATGAAATGCAAAAATGTAAATTCTGATTATCTGGTGTTGCTTATCTGCATTCTTATTTCTTATGAATGCTGTTACCTCAGCCAAAATAATGGACCATTCCGTTTTTATTATAAAGAAATGGGAGAAAAGGGACATGCTACACAGAAAAAATATATTAAGAAAGAAAGAGAGTAGGGGAAATATATAGTGAGGGGATGAAGCGTGCGGAAGCGATAAAGCTAATCTGTTTCGATCGAACATAATGAAAAGATGAAAAGAAGGAAAGAAAGAAAAAAATGAGTGAAAGAGAGTAAAATCTAGATTATTATATTGTTTACATATTGAACTATTTATCAATAGCTCTTAAGTAAACATATCAAACGTTGTAATAATTAAATTATCATACTGTGGTATATCCACAGGTCCTGCTAGTAAAATATAATTTCATAGCTTGATTTTACGTATATAAGCAGCGATGCTGATAGCTTTTTGATTTAGTGCGTCCGAGGACGCACATATTTACTTTGAATGAGTCCCCGGAAATTTGATGGGTCCCAACAAAAGTTTCTTAATAATTTGAAGCGTTTTTTTTTTAATTTATGATCTGGGGAAACCACTAAAGCCTTCTAACTCCTACCTTGTAACCTATTCTGTGTAATTCATTTAAAAGCACTAGGACGCATGAATATGATTTTTATGCGTCCTTTTAGGTTATTATGCGTCAGGGACGCAGGACGCGTACCTATCAGCATCACTGTATAAGTGAACTCAGCATGAGGATATGTAAGATGATAGAAATGAAATAAATAATAAAGGAGTGTGTGATTAACAATTGTTTGATTTTAATGGCATGTCAACCTGTCTAGGGTTATTTCATGCCTCGATGTTAGGAAATCGCATTCATTGTACATTTACATTTAGTGGAGATGTCCATGGTGTAATGGCGGATTAATAGTTATAGTCATAGGAAATGGTGTCGGCGACATGAGTTCAAATCCTGGACAAGGCTGATTGCATTTCACATAGATCGAATACTCTTCGCAAATGTATGAATACAACTATGAGTAAATTGTGACGGAGAACGAGTGCCACCGTACTCATTTGGAAAAAGAGCAAGACATTGTCTTGCCTGCCGGAGTCGAACCCGCGCCCTCCCGAATGCAAAGAAATGCGATTTAGGCGCTGGATGGACGCGAGGTGCAATTCAGATGCCCGGATGTTAGGGGCCTACACGCGTCCATCCGAATGCACGAGAATTGTGCGTGGCACGGGCGCGAGGTTCGACTGATGTGCCCGGATGTTGGGAGACGATGCCCATAAATAACTGAAGTGAGTGGAGCGCTGAGAGAAGCAGACGTAGTTGGCCTACGCGAGACTGCAGTCAGTGAAGAAACACTTTGTGGACGACCCTGCATCAGAATTTGTTTTTAATTCAACATATAAATAATAGTGCAGACTGGGCACTTTGAACTTGGTATGGCAACCAGTCTAGGAGAAAGGAAAGTTTGAATACAAGCCTGTCAAACTCTGTTTAAAAACTGATCCTGTGTCACACGCTGTTCATGCGGAGGTGTTGGTAAATACAAGCATTTATATTTATTTATTTATAAATGATTTTCCAAAAAAACGGTTTTATGATATCAAGTATTCCTATATAAAACAAATAATTTGCTCACAGTTAATAATGGCCAACAATACTCCTTTTTGCTTAAAGTACCGTATATACTCGCGGATAGGTCACACTTTTCTACCAAAAATTCCGCCAAAAATTCCGCCAAAATCAGTGATGCAACCTATCCATCTATCTATACATATATAAAGAGCAGTTTGTATGTATGTATGTCCGGAGGAATCTATGAAAATAAAACAATTAATGAGAAAGTAAATATGTATAAACATTCACAATCACCAGATCTTGCTTTTTGAGCAAAAATAATGAAGATTTGATTTATATTCGTGAAGATAATTAAAAAATAAAATTTAAATGATAACAGCATGGAATTTTTTTGCATTTAATATCTTTAATAGGAGACATTATTTTTTTTCTTTTAGAGTGTCTGGATCAACGCAAGGTCTTTTTTTTCATAGGGATTTTAATGGGGCATCTCGTGAAGATCCAACTTGCAATTCAACAATAATGAATCTGCAAGACTACCTTTTTACCCCCCCCCCACCTCTACCCAGGTGACGCAACAAAATTCTATTGACTATTCTTTGAGCCACTTCTTCACTACAGATTTCACTTCCTTGTCACTGGAATAACGTTTGCCTCTCAAACACTCTTCCATGGGGCCGAAGTGAGGCAAACATTATTCCAGTGACAAGGAAGTGGAATATGTAGTGAAGAAGTGGCTCAAAGAACAGTTAACAGAATTATACGGGGCAGGGATACATGCTCTCATTCGAAGGTGGAACATTGCTATTGAGAGAAACGGTGACTATGTGGAGAAGTAGGGATGTGATTCACAAAGGATCAGCTTCATTTTGATGTATGATACATGTTCCTGTGTTGGTAATTATACCTCTCCTAAACAAAATGGTATTACTTTTTTTTTATCACCTTCGAACAATAAATGCGATTCCCTAGGCATTAAATAGCCCCAGACGGATTGACATGCCGTTAAAATCAATCAAAACTTACTTAAAAAAAATGAGACCTTACTACTTGGACCAACCCTGTCGGCTGGGGCTTTAGAATACACCGACTGCACCTCCGCAGAGGGGTTAGACACCCCACAATGGGGCTATATGTTGGCCGTGAGTGGCGACACGTGATGCTTAAGGATGGAATCTTGGTGGCTGAGCAGTCCATGACATGCAACACTCCACTTTGGTACTTGGGCTAGACGGGCGGTTGGAGAGTCCCCTTCCAATCAATCGGCTGGTCACGTAAATCTCTAGTAGCTATATGATTGTCCCAATCCTATTGCCCTTATGGCCATCCCCTACCTCTTTATCATATATGTGATAGAAGGCGGTGGCTGAGAATTTTAATGTCCTGGGCATGACGTTAAGCTCTATATGAAGGTGAGATTCCAGTTCTGGAGCTCTGGGGAATGTGGAGTACCTCTTCATCACCATTACTCCCAGGTCCACTCTGACCCGGAGTAGTCGTACCTGTTAGGGTCCAATCTATGGATTAGATAGAAAAAAAGTGTTTAAAAATAGTTTGAAAAAAAAAGGTGATTACTCATCAAAAATTAATAAATCAATATGTCTTCGGCATAAGATAACCCAACAAGGGTTGACATGCCGTAAAATCCAGCCAACCAGCCAGCCAACCAACCAACTACTTGGGCCTCTAGGTAGTGTAGGCATTTGGGTACAGTCCGATTGCTCAACCGCTCAGTCCGCCCATTGTCCAGACGATAGCAACACCAACTCTGTATACGTGTGTGAGTGTATGTGTGTATGTGTGTGTGTGTGTGTGTGTGTGTGCGTGTGTGTGCGTGTGACGTCACGATCAGACGCTCATTATTACAATACAAATGTCTGCACACACAGAGAAGGGCGCGCGCACACCTGCCGAGACGATTGTCTGTATAACTACAATTGCACACATTCTCTCCTACAGCCGCTTAAAATCTTTCTTTTTTTTTAAAACACACGTACACATACACAAAGAGAAGGCGGGAGTGCGCACCGGTTAGCACCTCCCCCAAGCAACCTCCCCTCCCCTTTAAATGTATATGCATCTCACCTTCTTCTTCTTCTTCTTCTTCCTCTTCTTCTTCTTCTTCTTCTTCTTCTTCTTCTTCTTCTTCTTCTTCTTCTTCTTCTTCTTCTTTAGCCGCCCCCTTTTTTTACGGTTATTGTTCCGGACATTTTTTAATACCGATGTTCGGAAATTGTTAAACGGGTAGGAGTAGACTGGGTGGGAGTAGACCGGGGTGGAAATAGACCGGGTGGCGGGTACGCGAAGGTGCAAAATTTAGGGATGGTTTTTCGGCGCTAGAGAGAAAGTCTTTTTTTTTCTTTCCTGGCTTGGCTTATACCAGACAATACTTATTCATATTCTCGTTCTTTTTTTCTTTCTTTTTCTCTTTTTTTTTTTTTTTTTTTTGGGGGGGGGGACATGTTGGGTTTACAGATTAAAAGTGATGAGTGAGGTAAGTGCTTGTTGGGGGTAAAGGGGAAAGGGGGGAATACAAACGCTGTTATTTTGGCGGGAAGCGTACAGTGGGTTGGGAGAGCAGGTAAAAAAAAGTGGGGAGTGGGGGTGGCAAGAAAGGTTACCTTGACCTAGCAATATCCTGTCGTCCAAAAAGACAAAAAATAACCAAGTGCGTGACCTTTAAACTCGTTGCCATAACCTCTGTTTTTTTGTCTCTACCCCCCCCCCTTCTGCACTTAAAAAAAAGTCTGTCCCCCCCACTTTAAAAAAAAGTGTTAACTTTTCTCTTTTTTTATTATTATTCTTCGTTTGTTTTTCATTTCTTATTTATTCATTTTTCTTTCAATTTTCTCTTTCTTTTCGTTTTTTGTTTTAAAAACTAACAATTTTTTTTCTTTTGTTTCATATTATTTATTTTTTTTTATAATTAATTTTTTCTTTTCCTGTTTTTCTTATCTTTTTCTTTTTTTTCCTTCATTTTCTTTCATTCTTTATTTATTCTCTTTTTCTTTTGTTTTTGTCTTTTTTTTCATTTTCTTCATCATCTTATCAGTCTCTCTCGCTTTCTTTCCTATTTTTTCTTTTTCTATCTTTCTTTCCCACACGTTTTTATCTTTCTTTTCATTCTCCTTTGTTTTCTTTCTTTCTTTTATTATTTCTTTCATTTATCATTTCTTTCTTTCTTTCAAATTTCCAGTTTCAATTTTCTTTCTTTCTTTCTTTCTTTTAAATTTTAGATTTCGAGTTTCTTTCTTTTTCGATTTTTCTTTTCCTCTCGTTCATATATTTCTTTCTTTCTTTTTTATTTTATCTAACAATCTTTTTCTTTCGTTCTTACCTTTTTCTTTTTCTCTTTCCTTCATTTTCTATCATTCTTTATTTCTTCTTTTTTCTTCTTTTGTCTTTATCTCTCTTTTCTTTTCTTTTCCCCTTCGTTTTTATCTTTTGTTTTCATTCTTTTTCCTTCGTTTTTATCAATCTCCATAGCTTTCTTTCCTTTTTTTTATTTCTTTTCCCCTTTCGATCTTTCTTTTTCCTTCATTTATATCTTTCTTTCTTTCTTTCTTTTTATATAGCAATCTTTTTCTTCTGTTCCATTTTCTTTCAATTTTTAAAGTTTTCTTTTCTTCCTTCCTTATTTTTCCTTTTTCGTTCTTTTTCATTCTTCATTTTCTTTCACTTTGTATCATTCTTCGTTTTTTTCTCTTTTTCTATATTTTGATTTTTCTTTTCACACTTTCTTTACTTAAATTCTATCAAACTATCTTTCTTTCTTTTTCTTTTTTTTCTTTTTTTCTTTCTGTGTTTCTTTTTCCCTCGATTTTTTTTATCTTTCTTTTCTTTCTTTTTCTCGTTTTTTAACAAACGATCTTTTTCTTCTGTTCTATTTTCTTTCATTTCTCATATCTATTTTTTTCTTCCATTTTCTTCCATTTTCCTTCATTCCTTGTTTCTTCTCTTTTTCTTTCTTTTCAGTCAATTTTCTTTGCATTTATGATTCTTTTCATTCTTTTTTCTTTCTCCTTCATTTTTTATTAATCAATTTCTTTCCTTTAGTCTTTTTTCCTTACTTTTTTCTCTAATTTTTGTTTCTTCCTTTCTTTCTTTTTATCTAAAAGTGTTTCTCTTTCGTTTCATTTTATTTCATTTTCTAATATTTTTTCTTTTCGTTTATTTTCTTTCCCTTTCTCTCTTTTTCCTTCGTTTTCTATCATTCTTTGTTCATTATATTTTTCTCTTGTTTTTCTCTTTCTTTCATTCTTTTTCTTTGTTTTTAATCATTCTTTATTATTCCTTCATTTTTGATCAGTCTATCTATGTTTCTTTCATTGTTCTTCTTTCTCTTTCTATCTTTTTTATTTCCATTCATTTGTATCTTTCTTTTCATTCTCCTTTGCTTCCTTTCTTTTTTTTCAAATTTCCAATTTCAACTTTCTTTCTTTCTATCTTTCTTTCCTTCTTTCTTTCATTCTTTCTTTCTTTCTTTCTTTCTTTCTTTCTTTCTTTCTAGTTTCATTTTATTACCTTTCCCTATAACGTTGAGCTCGCTCAACACTTTCCTTCTTTTCTTTCTTTCTTTCTTTCTTTCTTTCTTTCTTTCTTTCGAGTTTCATTTTATTATATCTCTCTATAATGTTCAGCTCACTCAAAACTTTATCTACTTATTTCTTTATTTGTTTATATATCTACTTTCAATTTACAATTTCAAATGTCTTTTTACTTTCTGCCTTTTTGTTTCTTTGTTTCTTTCTTTCTTTTAAGTTTCATTTTATTGCCCCCCTCTCTCTCCCCCTCTCTCTCTTTCTCTCTTTCTCTCTCTTTCTAAAGTTCAACTCACTCTACCCTTTCATTATTTCTTTCTTTATTTATTTCCTCTGTCTGACTGAGTTTGTCTAAAAAAAAAATCCTTTTCTTTGAACAACTTCAATTCTCCTTTTCTTTTTCTCCCTCCAATTAAAAAAAACAAACTTCAACTCTTTCTATTCTATTCATTGTTTCTATGTTTCTCTTCTTTCCAGACTCTTTGTAGACAGAGAGGGGGATTTAGCAACAGAAAGAGGAAGGGGAGAAGAAGAAGAGGAGGAGGGGGTGCCCTAACGAGAAAAGAACCCCTTTGCTTTGAATTCAGAGTTTTTTCCTTCAAAAGCGGTTGCCATACCAAGGTCAAATAACCCAGTCTGCCCTTTTATTTACCCATAGCTGGAAGGAGAATAGTTGGATTCGTTGGGTCATTTTGTGCTGAAGATGTTTTTGTTTTATTCATTTTTATGGCTACTCAATTTTGTTTAACTCAATTAAAAAAAACACACACTTTTTTTCTATTTAACCTATAGATATAACCCTAACAGGTACTACCGCTCCGAGTCAGAGTGGACCTGGTAGTAATGGTGTTAAAGGGGCAATCCACATTCCTCAGAGCTCCAGAATTGGAACCTCATTTAACGTCATACCCAAGACATTGAGACCCTCAGCCATATCCTTCTAGCACATATATGATAAAAAGGACTGGGGCTTGCCATAAGGCAATACGGTCGGGACAATCATATAGGTGCTAGGGTTTGAAGTGACCAGCCGATTAATCGGAAGGGGGCCTCTCCGACCGCCCGTCTAGCATAAGTAAGGACTAAACTGGAGTGTTGCATGTAGTCGGATTCGTATCTTTTCCAAATGTATTACTTACGGTTAAATACAAATCCCACACTTCCTTGCCAAAATGATAGGCCATGCCTATTCATTATTTAACACGTACTGGTTCCAGGTTTGGTTTGGTTTGTTTTACGACATATCAACCAGAGTGTATCATTTAATGCCGACAAAGTTTTTAAATGAATTCATTCTTAATGGATACTCAATTTATTTTAACTCGTGTTTTTCTATTTAACCCATAGATGGAACCCTAACAGGTACTACCACTCCGGGTCAGAGTGGAGCAATGGTGATGAAAGGGTGCTCCACATTCCCCAAACCTCCAGAACTGGAACCTCACCATCAGATAGAGTTTAACGTCATTCCCAGGACATGTAAACCCTCAGCCACCGCCTTCTAGCACCCATATGATAAAAAGGGTTGGGACTAGCCATAAGGGCAATAGTGTTGGGGCAATCATATAGGTGCTAGGGCTTGACGTGACCAGCCGATTGATCGGAGGGGGCCTCTCCGACCACTCATCTAGCCTTAGAAAGGGTCTAAATGGAGTGTTGCATGTCATGTACTGCTCATCCACCAGGAGTCCATCCTTAAGCATCACGGGTCGCCACCCATGGCGAACCTCTGTAGAGGTGCAGTCGGTGTATTCTAACGCCTCAGTTGACAGGGCGGACTGGTTCCAGCACGGATATCCATGACTCTCTCTCTCTCTCTCTCTCTCTCTCTCTCTCTCTCTCTCTCGACAACCGTCCCTATCGGTCATTGCCTCTGGTAGGTCCTCAACTCGGCATCCAGAATTCGCACAGAGCTGTTTGATGAAGGTTCTTACTGTTCAGTCCACACTTGTGTTTCCATGTGTAGGTGTCTACAGGAGAACGTTAATTATGGGTTCGTCCTTGCTTCTCTATCAGTGTCCAGCATGTCTTGTTCGTCTTACTCTGTTTGTGTGATAGGGGCAAGTGGCCGTACAGCTGCTTTCTTGTGGTGTACTATTTCGACAATTTGTTTGAGAAAGCAAGCAGCATCTTTGTGCTTATTCTCTAGGCGCTTCGTTAGAGTCCAAGTGGTGCAGCCTTACAGTAGCACTGATGCGGCTACGGCTTGGAAGAATTCTGGGGAGATCTTTATTTAACAAAATAAATGAAAACAAATGACCCAAAGATTCTTTAAGTTTTCAACTTCCCTTAACAAAAAGTTACTAAATAAGAAATAACCAAACGGAGGTTTGAAATAAAAGGGAATCTTTATAACATTAACAAAATACAATACTCGCCAGGTAGGGTATATGAGGATTGAACATAGCACATCGTTCATAGGAAGGGTATATGAGGATTGAGACATACCCATTAATTTTCATTGGTAGGGTATATGAGATTGGACTACCCATTAAATGTCATCAGGTTAGGTAGGGTATATGAGGATTGGACATAACCATTAATGTTCATAGGTAGGGTATATGAGGATTGGGACTACCCATTAATGTTCATAGTAGGTATATGAGGATTGGGACATAACCATTAATGTTCATAGGTAGGGTATATGAGGATTGGGACATACCCATTAATGTTCATAGGTTGGGTATATGAGGATTGGGACATAACCATTAATGTTCATAGGTTGGATATATGAGGATTGGGACTATAACCATTAATGTTCATAGGTAAGGGTATATGAGGATTGGGACTACCCATTAATGTTCATAGGTAGGGTATATGAGGATTGGGACATACCACATATAAATGGTTCATAGGATGAGGGTATATGAGGATTGGGACATAACCATTAATGTTCATAGTAGGGTATATGAGGATTGGCACCTACCCATTAATGTTCATAGGTAGGGTATATGAGGATTGGGACATAACCATTTAATGTGCATAGGTAGGGTATATGAGATTGGACATACCCATTAGATGTTCATAGGGTAGAGGTATATTGAGGATTGGGAACATAAACCATTAATGTTACATAGGTATGGTTATATGAGATTGGACATAACCCCAACATAATGTTCTGTATAAGACAATAAGGTGAGGGGTATATGAGGATTGGGACATACCATTAATGTTCATAGGTAGGGTATATGAGGATTAAGGGACATACCATTAATGTTCATAGGTAGGGTATATGAGGATTGGGACATACCCATTAATGTTTCATAGGTAGGGTATAAGTGAGGGATTGGGACTACCCATTAATGTCATAGGTAGGTATATGGAGGGATCGGGACTACCCATTAATGTCATCAGTAGGTATATGACCCGGATCGGGACGTATACCATTAATGTTCATAAGGTTGGAATATAGAGCGATTGGGACATACCCATGAAAAATGTTTGCATAGCGTAGGGTAGTATGAGGATGTGCGAACATACCCATATGAATTCATAAAGGTTGTGAATATACTGAGAAGTAATGGATCATCACAGGTTAATTTCATTAGGTCTGC
>CM042155.1:53221975-53246975 GCA_023376005.1 Doryteuthis pealeii
GACCCCGCGTATCCTGAGGGGTGCTTCAGGCACTGAGCAATAAAACCAGGCTGTCCCTTTAAATCAAGGGGCAGGTGTTGCCTGGGGTGATGGCCCCCTGGGATCAACGATGTTTAACTTGTAAGGTCCAGCGGCCGAATCTCACTGGGCGGTTAACCGGAGATAAATATGTTGGACATAACTACACACTAATAACAAGAAATTGTATTTATATATACAACAAAATAGCGGTTTACTAATTTGCATATTGATATTAAACATTTGATTTTAATAAATATATGCTTAGTATTATTGATTTCTAATTGTTTGGTTTTATTTTAATGAATATGAACAAAAATCTCGGGGATAAATCTTAAAAGAAATCCATTAACAAGAAAAAATAACTGTAATTTTATTCTTTACTTCCTATAAATAGTTAAATCAAGAAAATTTAGCAATGAAAGACAGGGGTGAAGGAAGAGTAAGTTTCAGTTGTTTTATTTTTCTATTATACCCCCATCAATTTCAAATCGTTTTATCTGCATTCGTATTTGGTTTCATTAGCCTTTCTAATTTAATATAATATTTTATTACATTAAAACTTAAATACTTGCACCCGGCGGAAGGTGCATATATTTGCTAGTAGAAATAATTACTAAACCATATTTGTTCACGATTTTGTTTCTTTTCGTTTGAGCTTACTTTTGCCATAAGCTTGTTGCATTTTTATCCGAGTTTGTTCTAAATATTGCGTAAATGTTGTTTCAAAACATAACTGTATATTTATATATATATATATATATATATATATATATATATATATATAATATATATATATTTAGTCTATACGAACCGAATAAAGAGTGGAACACGTTAGATTTAGTTGGAATATTTTTGCTATATAACTATTTACTAAGCTTAGCTTACATGTGGCACAAGACCAGAAATATGGGGCGCCCAGTAAGAATCGAACTCACTAACAATGGTTTGCGAAGCTAGCTTGCTAACCATTACACTACATGAGATACCCATATTTTTGTTATATAGTTATTTACTAAGCTTAGCTTAGATATGGCACAAGGCAAGATTATGGGGCCCCCAATGAGAATCGAACTAACTAACAATGGTTTGCGAAGCGAGCTTGCTAACCATTACACTACATGAGATACCCATATTTTTGCTATATAAGGTGTGCTGTGGATCACAACTTAAATTTATAGACTCTCCGTGGCAGCGTGGATACAATCGGCCAATCAATACGCTCGAATACGTGGTTGGTTAACTATTTAAAGGCGTTGGTGGAAAGGCGTTCAGTTGCTCGTGCTAACGGAAGAACGGACCAACAACCAAAGATTATGTTTAATACTGAGGAACACAAGGATCATAGGATTCAATATACACGGATCAATCGAAAAGCATTATTGAATACTACACGACACAGATCAAACTTTATGCCACAAGGGATCTCCACCGTAAAGTGCTCTGCAGCCTAAAAAGGGCAACAAGAATCTTAAGATCTACAAATTCTAAAATATCAATGCGTATTATATTCAAGATACTTGGGTGAGTCAAAAGTTTTGCAATATTTTGATATTCTGAGGCACAATTATTGTCGAGGTCGTAAACTTGATGAACCACACCGAACTGTGAGATGCCAAGCTCATCTGAGTGCCACTCAACGGATGTGCCTAAAATTATTCTATCAGAGAGATCAGATTTCAACATGTTTAATAACTGGTCAATAACAGTCCATGTCTTCCCTATTCGTGTGTTGACATCCCTTTCTGTAGATGAGATATTGCTACCGATGTATATGAGATGTTATACTAATTTAATGAGATGGTACCATCTTGATTAATTTCCCGGTGACTCATTTAAAGTAGATATGTGCGTCCATGGATTACATATGTATGTCATGAGGGCTGCATGGATTACATATATGACATAAAGGCCACACTTGACAACTAAATCTTTAATCCTTCTTCTACATTTACATTAACAGAACTGAGATAAAATAGAAGCCGATGTCTCTTGCTGTCAATCCCACTCTATGCAGGATACTAAATATTGATTAAATGTCCTTGAATGTATATATTTACCAACCCCTCCGCAAGCAGGATGTGATACAAACTTAGTTTCTTAATCGAAGTTTGACCGGTTTGAATTCAGAGTTATCCTTCTCCTAGACTGGTTGCCATACTACGGTTAAATAGCTTATAGCTAGGAAATAATAGTTGAATACACACCCTTCCCAAGGATATTATCATCAGGTCGCGCACGGATTCCCGCGACTCTCTCTCCTCTCTCTCGTCTCTCTCTCTCTCTCTCTCTCTCTGTGTGTACCTAGTGTCATCACTTCTGGCAGGTCTTCTATCCGGCATCCAGAATCTACACAGAGCTGATTGTTATAGGTTTTGTTGCTCGGCCTACACAAGTGTCCTGTCCAGGTGTCATAGGAGAACGTCACTTATGATTTCGTCTTTGCTTCTCAAACAGTGTCCAGCATGTCTTGTACGTCTTATCTCGGTGCTTTGTGTAATAGAAGGCAGATGGTTGTACAGCTGTTTTATTTTGTGGGATTCCAGGATTTTTTCAAGGCAGCACGCAACATTTTCGTGCAGTTCCCATCTAGTTTTTTTTTTTTTCTCAAATAGCTTCGTTAGGGTCTATGTGGTGCTGCCGTACACTAGCACTGATACAGCTTGGAAAAATTTTAGCAATTTTCACCTTTAGTTGATAAAATTCCTAGCATGAAATTGTGCGTGTGCATTATCTGAAATGGACTTAATTGTTATTAAGAACACATTTTATGATATTTTTGTGTTAAAGCATGCAATTGTATTGTTTTCGAAACGATTCTAAGATTTATATATTTCGCACGGACACATTCAAAATGGCTACCGTCTTGTTTCAAAGTGAAGGTCAGTTGGCTAAATTCCTAGCATAAAATTATCTGAAATGAACTTAATTGTTATTAAGAAGACATTTTATGATATTTTTGTGTTAAAACATGCAGTTGTATTGTTTTCGAAAAAGATTTATTTATTTCGCATGGAGACTTTTAAAATAGCTACCGGCTCAGTTCCAAGTGAAAGTCAACGGAGGTTACTCTAATTGCCTTATTTGTTAGGAATTTTAACAACTAAAGGTGAAAATTACCAGAATTTGTACTTAAGTGTATCAATAAATTTAATACTACTATTGATCTATTGGTTTATAACTTTAATATATCCTATGTTCATTATCACAACTAGCAAATATATGCACCCTCCGGGTGCAAATATTTAACTTTTACAGATAAAAAGATTTGAAACAGAGGGAGTATAATAAAAGATTTGAAACAGAGGGAGTATAATAAAAAATGGAACAACTGAAACTTACTCTTCCATCACTCTTGTCTTTCATTGTTATTTTTTCTAATTTAAGTATTTAGTTAAAAGAGGAAGTAAAAAATAAAATGACAGTTATTTTATCTTGTTAATGGATTTCATTTAAGATTCATTGAAGAGATTTTTGCTAATATTCATTAAAATAAAACCAAACAGTTAGAAATCAATAATACTAAGCACATATTTATTAAATCACATTAATCACATTTTAAATATCAATATGCAAATTAGCCTTCCCGTTCACACTGTAAACCGCAATTTTGTTGTATATATAAATATAATTGCATGTTGTCAGTATGTAGACATAGTTAACAGTATTAATAATGTAAGACAATTTTATTAATAATTGAGGTTTAGATAAAAATAAAATCATGGAGAATGTGATGTCAATAACTAAGAGAATTGTGACTTGAGTATGAATATAGTTTCGGTTACAGACAGAAAAACACACAATCTCCATTATAATAAGAATAATATATTTAGATACGAGGTGTGATCAAGAAGTATCGAGACTTAAAAATCAATTTTTTTTAATTGCAAAATTTAAATAAAGACTTTGATGGTTGGTTTTGAAGGCTATCACAATGCAAGTGTAAAGGAAAATAAGGTAACTATGATGTTCTTTGTTTACTTTTGATTTATTCTTAATATTTTCTTTACACTTGCATTGTGATAGCCTTCAAAACCAACCATCAAAGTCTTTATTTAAATTTTGCAATTAAAAAAAATTGATTTTTAAGTCTCGATACTTCTTGATCACACCTCGTATCTAAATATATTATATCTTATTATAATGGAGATTGTGTGTTTTTCTGTCTGTAACCGAAACTATATTCATACTCAAGTCACAATTCTCTTAGTTATTGACATCACATTCTCCATGATTTTATTTTTATCTAAACCTCAATTATTAATAAAATTGTCTTACATTATTAATACTGTTAACTATGTCTACATACTGACAACATGCAATTATATTTATATATACAACAAAATGGCGGTTTACAGTGTGAACGGGAAGGCTAATTTGCATATTGATATTTAAAAATTAATGTGATTTAATAAATATGTGCTAGTATTATTGATTTCTAACTGTTTGGTTTTATTTAATGAATATTAGCAAAAATCTCTTCAATGAATCTTAAATGAAATCCATTAACAAGATAAAATAACTGTCATTTTATTTTTACTTCCTCTTTTAACTAAATACTTAAATTAGAAAAAATAACAATGAAAGACAAGAGTGATGGAAGAGTAAGTTTCAGTTGTTCCATTTTTATTATACTCCCTCTTTCAAATCTTTTTATACTCCTCTGTTTCAAATCTTTTTATCTGTAAAAGTTAAATATTTGCACCCGGAGGGTGCATATATTTGCTAGTTGTGATAATGAACATAGGATATATTAAAGTTATAAACCAATAGATCAATAGTAGTATTAAATTTATTGATACACTTAAGTACAAATTCTGGTAATTTTCACCTTTAGTTGTTAAAATTCCTAACAAATAAGGCAATTAGAGTAACCTCCCTTGACTTTCACTTGGAACTGAGCCGGTAGCTATTTTAAAAGTCTCCATGCGAAATAAATAAATCTTTTTCGAAAACAATACAACTGCATGTTTTAACACAAAAATATCATAAAATGTCTTCTTAATAACAATTAAGTTCATTTCAGATAATTTTATGCTAGGAATTTAGCCAACTGACCTTCACTTTGAAACAAGACGGTAGCCATTTTGAATGTGTCCGTGCGAAATATATAAATCTTAGAATCGTTTCGAAAACAATACAATTGCATGCTTTAACACAAAAATATCATAAAATGTGTTCTTAATAACAATTAAGTCCATTTCAGATAATGCACACGCACAATTTCATGCTAGGAATTTTATCAACTAAAGGTGAAAATTGCTAAATTTTTCCAAGCTGTATCAGTGCTAGTGTACGGCAGCACCACATAGACCCTAACGAAGCTATTTGAGAAAAAAAAAACTAGATGGGAACTGCACGAAAATGTTGCGTGCTGCCTTGAAAAAATCCTGGAATCCCACAAAATAAAACAGCTGTACAACCATCTGCTTCTATTACACAAAGCACCGAGATAAGACGTACAAGACATGCTGGACACTGTTTGAGAAGCAAAGACGAAATCATAAGTGACGTTCTCCTATGAACACCTGGACATGGACACACTTGTGTAGGCCGAGCAACAAAACCTATAACAATCAGCTCTGTGTAGATTCTGGATGCCGGATAGAAGACCTGCCAGAAGTGATGACCACTAGGTACACACAGAGAGAGAGAGAGAGAGAGAGAGAGAGAGGAGAGAGAGAGAGTCGCGGGAATCCGTGCGCGACCTGATGATAATATCCTTGGGAAGGGTGTGTATTCAACTATTATTTCCTAGCTATAAGCTATTTAACCGTAGTATGGCAACCAGTCTAGGAGAAGGATAACTCTGAATTCAAACCGGTCAAACTTCGATTAAGAAACTAAGTTTGTATCACATCCTGCTTGCGGAGGGGTTGGTAAATATATACATTCAAGGACATTTAATCAATATTTAGTATCCTGCATAGAGTGGGATTGACAGCAAGAGACATCGGCTTCTATTTTATCTCAGTTCTGTTAATGTAAATGTAGAAGAAGGATTAAAGATTTAGTTGTCAAGTGTGGCCTTTATGTCAGATATATGTAATCCATGCAGCCCTCATGACATACATATGTAATCCATGGGACGCACATATCTACTTTAAATGAGTCACCGGGAAAATTAATCAAGATGGTACCATCTCATTAAATTAGTATAACATCTCATATACATCGGTAGCAATATCTCATCTACAGAAAGGGATGTCAACACACGAATAGGGAAGACATGGACTGTTATTGACCAGTTATTAAACATGTTGAAATCTGATCTCTCTGATAGAATAATTTTAGGCACATCCGTTGAGTGGCACTCAGATGAGCTTGGCATCTCACAGTTCGGTGTGGTTCATCAAGTTTACGACCTCGACAATAATTGTGCCTCAGAATATCAAAATATTGCAAAACTTTTGACTCACCCAAGTATCTTGAATATAATACGCATTGATATTTTAGAATTTGTAGATCTTAAGATTCTTGTTGCCCTTTTTAGGCTGCAGAGCACTTTACGGTGGAGATCCCTTGTGGCATAAAGTTTGATCTGTGTCGTGTAGTATTCAATAATGCTTTTCGATTGATCCGTGTATATTGAATCCTATGATCCTTGTGTTCCTCAGTATTAAACATAATCTTTGGTTGTTGGTCCGTTCTTCCGTGTTAAGCACGAGCAACTGAACGCCTTTCCACCAACGCCTTTAAATAGTTAACCAACCACGTATTCGAGCGTATTGATTGGCCGATTGTATCCACGCTGCCACGGAGAGTCTATAAATTTAAGTTGTAATCCACAGCACACCTTATATAGCAAAAATATGGGTATCTCATGTAGTGTAATGGTTAGCAAGCTCGCTTCGCAAACCATTGTTAGTTAGTTCGATTCTCATTGGGCCCCATGTAAGCTTATAAATAATAACTAGGTTAGTAGCTAGCAAACCATTGTTAGTGAGTTCGATTCTTACTGGGCGCCCCATATTTCAGGCCTTGTGCCACATGTAAGCTAAGCTTAGTAAATAGTTATATAGCAAAAATATTCCAACTAAATCTAACGTGTTCCACTCTTTATTCGGTTCGTATAGACTAAATATATATATATATATATATAATATATATATATATATATATATATATATATTATATATACAGTTATGTTTTGAAACAAAACATTTACGCAATATTTAGAACAAACTCGTGGATAAAAATGCAACAAGCTTATGGCAAAAGTAAGCTCAAACGAAAAGAAACAAAATCGTGAACAAATATGGTTTCAAGTAATTATTTCTACTAGCAAATATATGCACCTTCCGCCGGGTGCAAGTATTTAAGTTTTAATGTAATAAAATATTATATTAAATTAGAAAGGCTAATGAAACCAAATACGAATGCAGATAAAACGATTTGAAATTGATGGGGGTATAATAAAAAATAAAACAACTGAAACTTACTCTTCCTTCACCCTGTCTTTCATGCTAAATTTTCTATTTTTAACTATTTATAAAATAGGAAGTAAAGAATAAAATTACAGTTATTTTTTCTTGTTAATGGATTTCTTTTAAGATTTATCCCCGAGATTTTTGTTCATATTCATTAAAATAAAACCAAACTATTAGAAATCAATAATACTAAGCTGATGTTTATTAAAATCAATTGTTTAATATCAATATGCAAATTAGTAAACCGCTATTTTGTTGTATATATAAATACAATTTCTTGTTATTAGTGTGTAGTTATGTCCAACATATTTATCTCCGGTTACGGCCCAGTGAGATTCGGCCGCTGGACCTTACAAGTTAATATCGTTGATCCCAGGGGGCCATCACCCCCAGGCAACACCTGCCCCCTTCATTTAAAGGGACAGGCCTGGTTTTATTGCTCAGTGCCTGAAGCACCCCCTTCAGGGGGAATACCGACGGGGTCAACGCATTTTTGTGCCTTGCACCCACGAGTTTCGGCTTGTGAGTGGTCCCACATTAATAAAATAAAACCGTGGAGAATGTGACATAATTAACTAAAGAGATTGTGACTTGTGTAGTGATATAGTTTCGGTTACAGACAGAAAAAAACACACAGTTCAGGTTTGAATTTAGAGCTTTCCTTATTGAAACACATTAGTGTTATTGCTTCCGCGTGCTCACCCCCTCTCTCTATCTTTCCCCTACTCTTTCTTTCTTTCTTTCTTTCTTTCTTATTATATTCTTTCTGTGTAGCATGTCATTTTTCTTCGCTTTTTTCTTTATAATAAAAAAACGGAATTTTCCATTATTTATCTGAAGTTACGACACTCATAAGAAAAGAATTTGGCAGATAAGCAACACCAGATATTAAGGATTTACATGTTTGCATTTCATCTTGGACCATTTGGACGGTCTCATTTTGAAGCAGTGCGTGTTACAAGATGATAACGTTCGTACAATTAAGGAACACGAGTGTTAATATATACATTGAATTATATTGATATTATTTCTAAACACCCTTTCTCATACACTAGATCCAATTTTTTTAACCCCCTTCTGGTGTTAGGGGATTAGGGGCCCTAAAACATAAGCTTCGTTAGTTTAATTTTTGCATTTCATCTTGGACAATTTGGACAGTCTAATTTTGAACCAGAGGGTGTTGCAAAATGATAACGGTCGGAAGATTAAGGAACAAGAGTAATAATATATACATTCGCATTGTGAGGATATCTCCTTACGCTGACAGAGTTTCCCGGGTTTTTATGACAATGTTTCCCGCTTTTAAGCAAATGACCTATACTCCTACTTTGTACCACTCAACAGAGCCAGCAAGTCTTTATGTAAGACAATAATAAACAAGTAATTACCAATATTCTTCTTCGTTTCTTTTTATATATATATATATATATATATATATTATATATATATATGGTGGCCATTAGATCTCAAATTTTGTTGTTATGGTAACGGCGATGCTGACCAAAAATGAGGATGAGGAGAAGGAGGGGGAAAGTGACAGTGATCATCCGGGCAGTTGAGATCGCCATCTACGTGGTTTCAGTATCTTTAATAATGGCGCTCGTGAAGCATATTGTATTTCGGGTTGAGCCAAGATGCAATATCGTTCGCTGTCATAAATCTTACAGATGAAGATGAAAAACGGAGACGGAATGTCCGAACGATGATATAGGTAGTCCACGCCATCTTGTGTCGTGTTTTCAACGAATTAAAGTCCGGGCGGAACATATCTCCTTCAGTTGCTTGTAAATTCTGACTAAATTGCGGTATTTGCTTCAGCAGAAACAAACACTGCAATATAAGCCCCATTGTAACTTTGTCAGATTGCGATAAATTTGTATGCATAGTCATTTGGCACATATATATATATATATATATATATATATATATATATATATATATATATATATATATAAAATGACTATGCATACAAATATATATATATATATATATATATATATATATATATATATATATATATATATATATATATATATATATATATATATATATATATATATATATATATATATATATATATATATATATATATATATATATATATATACTCAGCCGTAGACCTCTGGTGAGTTTATTTTCCGGTTTAGGAAATATAGCGATTATTCTGCCTTCTATTCTTGGCAGCTGCTTGTGGACCCACCGGTAAGAGACTTGACGAGCGAAAGTTCGTTCGGGTCTCGAACCCAACCAGAGGTAGCTGCTGAAAAATAAGTATAGCTGCACTGATGAGGAGTAAACCCCGAAACGCGCGTCTGTTGATTGCTTTATATATATATATATATATATATATATATATATATATATATATATCGGGTTAGCTCAGTCGTATATATATATATATATATCGGGTTAGCTCTTGTCGTAATCGGGAGCCATCACGGAACTTTGAACCCAACCCTTTATTCAGTCCACGGGGGTATCCTGTTCTCATTCCGCTAACCATAGATGGCGAAAAGGTGTTAAGCTGTGTTAATTATTATTCTATATTACTACTGCCCTTGACCAGGATTGAACCTGCAGTCTAGAGATAACTGTCACTTAGAACTGTCTTGACCTAACTCCTTTATCCACTCGGCTATGCGTCCGATTACGACTAAAAGGTTCCCGAGTCCGAGAAGGTTCCCGAGTCCGACAAGAAATACCTGAAGAAGGCCGGAGGGCCCATCGACCGAAACGTTGTACAGATAACAATGAAGATGGAGACAATAGTCCGAATCATACAAATACTACTAATTATCAAGCCTCATCTAAAAAATTCAGAAAAATTCTTCTGTTTATTCCACATATTGAATAGACCCCCGATTTTGAAGAAAATTAACGTTTAATTCATTGTTCGTTTCTGTCTTGGTAAATACAGCCTCACTCTCGATAACTTTCGAACACACCTTGTATTTTGAAAAAAAAAAGTTTCATTCATTGTTCGTTTCTGTCTTGGTATATATTGGTTCAATATCGATACTTTTTGAACAAGTCTTGGTTTGGTTTGGTTTGGTTTGGTTTGTTTTACGGCATATTAAACTCGGTGGGTCATTTAATGCCGATAAAGTTTTGAAATAAATAAATTCTTAATGGATAATACAATTTTTTATAAATACATTTTTCTATTTAACCTATAGATGGGACCCTAACAGGTACTACCACTCCGGGTTAGAGTGGACCAGGGAGAAATGGTGATGAAGGGGTGCTCCACATTCCTCAAACCTACAAATCTGGAAACTCACCATCAGATAGAGTTTAACGTCATTCCCAGGACATGTAGACCCGCAGCCACCGCCTTCTAGCACCCATATGATAAAAAGGGTTGGGGCTTGTCATAAGGGCAATAGGGTTGGGGCAATCATATAGGTGCTATGGCTTGACATGGCCAGCCGATTGATCGGAGGGGGCTGAACAAGTTTTGTATTTTGAAGAAAATTAAGGTTTCATTTGTAGGGAATTATCTTCCCTTTGCCTGGAAGAGTTATCTTCCCGCTCTGTTGCCGTTTGTTCCCACTAGGGGACCTCTGGTATTTAAGCACCTTATTTGAACTTGTCTTCCTGTTTTAGCTGGATCTTCTCAACGAACTGATATGGGCTAGAGTCTATCTACCCCTTCTCGGTGGGGCTTTTGCCCCCCCCCCTTACATTACTGTAAGTCCTTTATACAGCATGGACTATCCTTTAGTTCCATGTCTGTAACATTTATATTTTACGTACATTTGGGTATCTCGTTTATACCTAAATATTGTATCTTGTATTTACCATTCATGAATGTGTCCTTTTATCTCTACTCTTATATCTTATTTGTATCTTATGTATCTATGTACTTTATGTATCTTATCGTTACCATGTGCTGTACACCTATTAAATGTTTTGTCTCACAACGTGTCGGAGCTGTTGTTCAATTATTAACTTTGAAATTTACGCATTCATTACTTATTTCTGTCTTGGTAAATACAGCTTCACTCTCGGTACTTTTTGAACAAACCTTGTATCTGAAAGAAAATTAACGTTTTATTCATTGTTTACTTTCGTCTTGGTAAATAAAGCCTTAGTGTCGATAGTTTTTGAACACACCTTGTATTCCGAAGAAATTAACGTTTCATTCATTGTTCATTTCTGTCTTGGTAAATACAGCTTCAGTCTCGATACTTTTGAACACTTTTCATATTCTAACGAAAATTAACGCTTCGTTTATTATTCCCTTCTTTCTAGGTAAATACAGCTTCAGTCTCAATCCATTTTTTAACATACCCCTCAGTACAAGGCGTCTTCAATGTACTTATTTCTTAGGCTTCACTTAGTTTTGGCACAAGGCCTCATATATGTGTTTATCTAGTGAGCGTCCTGACTTATACCACAACGAGGCGCCCACTAGATGGATCGGCATGGCGTCTTCAATGCATAAAGCGTATATTTTATTTACACTAAAATATTTGCGTAGGAGTCAGAGAGTCAGAAATTAGCGCATCTCTCTCCTGCTGTTGAAAAACAGAAGAAAAAAGAAGTGGACAAGTGAACGACGAAAGAAAAGTCCAACTTGAATGGTTGAAAAGGGGGAAATGAATTGACATGCGAAGCTGTTTAATGTCGTCTGCTAGTTCAGTGAGAATAACCACTGACATGGAACGCTGCAGTGTTTTTCTTTTTTTCCCGCTTTTCTCTCTCTTTTTGAATATTGTCTCTTTTTTATCAATTTCTTCTTGATTTTACTATTTCTCTCTCTCTTTCTTTCTTTCTCTCTCTCCCCCCCTCTCTCTCTCTCTCCTCACTCTCTCTTTCATTAATTCCTTCCTTTTGCTCCGTTTACTGCCTCTTTTTCTTTTTTGCTCGAATTGTTTATTCTTTCTTTCTTGTCAGTCTCCCACCCTTTCTCTCTTTCATTGTTAAACTAGTTTAATCGTTCTTTCTTTTTATGTTTCTCTTTCTTTACAATTTTCTCACACTTTTTTTCGGTATAAATTGTTTACCTTTTCTTATTACCCCCTCCGTCTCTCTCTCTCTCTCTCTCTCTCTCTCTCTCTCTCTCTCTCTCTCTCTTCTCTCTCTCTCTTCCTATTTGCCTAGTTTTTCTTTGAATTCTCTCTTTACCTCTCCCACTCCTCTCTCTCTCTCTCTCTCTCTCTCTCTCTCTCTCTATATATATTATATATATATATATATATATATATATATATATAAAGTGTTGTAATGGGTACAACGAGAGAAAATTAAATATTCTATAAAAAAAAGAAGGTCCGCAAAATCGATTATGTTTTTTTTAATGTTTTTTTTAAATTCTTTATATCATTTTACATTTGCGAACGTGTTTCAGATCTTCTGATATCTTCTTCGGGCATTAATTAACCATATCTCACACACACACGCACACACACACGCACACGCACACACACACACACACATATATATATATGTGTGTGTGTGTGGTGTGTGTGTGTGTATGTGTGTGTAACTTTCTTCCTTTATCTTTGCCTAGTTATTTCTCTCTCCCTTCCTCTTTCCCCTCTTCCTCTTTTCTTCTCTCTCTTCTTCTTTCTCCCTATCTTGCTTTCTTTAGCGTTCTCTAGTTTTTCTTTACTCTCTTTCTCTTTTCTCTCACCCCTCTCTCTCTCTCTCTCTCTCTCTCTCTTCTCTCTCTCTCTCTCTCTCTCTCTCTCTCTTCTCTCTTGTTTCGTTCCCGCTTTGTCACTTTTTATTTTAATTCTCCTTTTCATTTTTATCCTACCATATTTTTAAACATAAATTTAAAAATACATATTCTTATGCAGAAAAGAATAGAAAAAATATTCTAGATTTTCTACTTAAGACTGACAGTGAACATGTGCCGAGAAATGGACGTTGAAATCTCACGGAGAATGAAATCACGGTGGAAAGCATTTACCATGATAAAAGATTTACCCAACCCGTTCACCACAGGTGGGATGTGACACAGGTTACAATCATGGAGTATCCAGCGAGGATCGAAACTCGTTATTATCTAACTATTCTCCCTCCAGCTATGGGCAAATAGTAGGGCAGACTGGACTCTTTAACCTTGGTTACTCAACCAGTCTAGGAGAAGGAAAAACTCTGAATTCAAACTTCCCCACATGTGGGATGTGTCACAGGTTACAATCATGGAGCATCCAGCGAGGATCGAACTCGTTATTATCTAACTATTCTCCCTCCAGCTATGGGCAAATAGTAGGGCAGACTGGACTCTTTAACCTTGGTTACTCAACCAGTCTAGGAGAAGGCAAAACTCTGAATTCAAACTTATTAAAATCTGCTTAAGAAATTGACCATGTGTCACATCCTACTCGTGCGGAGGGGTTGGTAAATATGTAAACATAGCTGAGCAATTTTGATTGAAAGAAAATGAATTAAAAAGATTATTAATCCTACCCGTGGTGTAGGATTTGACACATGGTCCCAATAATGGGATATCCAGCGAAGATCGAACTCGCAATTCAGTTGTAATGAATCTTTGTGACTAGCTTAATAATTATTACACCACAATGGGACACTATTGTCCTCATCTTCATTGTTATCTGTGCAACGTTTCGGCCGATGAACCCTCCGGCCTTCTTCATCGGCCGAAACGTTGTACAGATAACAATGAAGATGAGGACAATAGTGTCACATTGTGGTGTAATAATTATCAAGCCTCGTCTCAAAAATTCAGAGAAATAGTATAAAATAACTTGATCAATTCTCATTCAAACGTTCTCAAATTTTAACATGTGTAGAAAAAACTTAAAATTCAATGTTTAATGTTTTATAATGTTTTCTTTTCATGTAAAGAAAGTGGTGGACTGACATTTTATGTCTCCTGAAGTTTCAAATGTTATCGGAAGGTTCACATCTTTAATAACCAATTATTTTAACTATTATTTTATACTAGCAGGACCTGTGGATATACCACAGTATGATAACTTAATCATTACGTTTGATGTGGTTACTTAAGAGGTATTGCTAATAGCTCAATATGTAAAAAGTATGGTAATCTTGATTTAACTCTCTCTCTCTCTCTCTCTCTCTCTCTCTCTCTCTCTCTCTCTCTCTCATTATTTTTCTTCTTTCCTTCTTTTCAATTTTTAATGTTGTTGAAACAGATTAGCGTTATCACTTCCGCGAGTTCTCTCTCTCTCTCTCTCTCTCTCTCTCTATATATATAAATATATATATATATATATTATATATCTTTCTCCTACTCTCTTTCTTTCTTAAATCTTTTCTGTGTAGCATGTCCCTTTCTTTCTTTCTAATAAAAACGTGATGGTCCATTATTTAGCTGATGTGACGACACTCATAAGAAATAAGAATTGGGCAGATAAGCAGCATCAGATAATCAGGATTTACAGTTTTGCATTTCATCTTGGACCATTTGGACGGTCTCATTTTTAATCAGTGCGTGTTTCAAGATAATAACGATCATACAATTAAGGAACACGAGTGTTAATATATACATTTAATTATGGGGCCAATTTCGTTCGGTCGGTAGGGCTCGACTAGGAACCACAAGGTTCCGAGTTCGATACTGGCCCACGCCAACTCAGCGGATGAGTAGCACAGGGATCTGTGCGGTAAAGTGAGGAGCTGATGGTAGGTGTGGCGCTCAACCTTAGACGCAAAAACAATCTCCTTGGTCTAGTGCTAGTGATAAGGGGATAGACTCCCTCGCTGTCTGGCTGATACCGACTTTAGGCCTTCCCGACGACTTTACTTTTTGTTTATATTAGTATTATTTCTAAACGCCCTTTCTCATACACTTGATCCAAGCTTTTTAACCCCCTTCTGTGATTAGGGGATTAGGGTCCCTAAAACTTCAATAGTTTAAGAGTAGATCCACCCCTCAATAAGAAAAGAAAATGTGTTTAAACATTAACCCTTATCATACCAAACATGCAATGCGATTATTATTTCTAACAAAGGAGGTTTTATCAGAGTTGAGAGAATTTTTTTTTCTTGGAGAATTCTGAATTCTATCGCATTTTTTCTACAACCTCATAAATACTCAGAAATGAAGATTCTACAACTTAGCGATAAAGTTATCAATGAAAAATTTTACAGCTTTGAAAATATCGTGTTCAGTTTCAACTTTTAAATTTAAAAAATATTAGTTTACTTCCCAGGGAGATATCAATAAAACTAACTTAGTATTATTTGTACTAGCAAATATATGCACCCTCCGGGTGCAAGTATTTAAGTTTTAATGTAATAAAATATTGTATTAAATTAGAAAGGCTAATGAAACTAAATAAGAATGCAGAAAAGATTTATAAAAGAAGGGGGTATAATCGAAAAATAGAATAACTAAAACTTACTCTTCCATCACTCTCGTCTTTCGTTGTTATTTTTTCTAATGTAAGTATTTAGTTAAAAGAGGAAGTAAAGAATAAAATGACAGTTATTTTTTCTTGTTAATGGATTTCATTTAAGATTTATTGAAGAGATTTTGGCTCATATTCAATAAGATAAAACCAAACAATTAGAAATCAATTATACTAAGCACATATTTATTAAAATGAAATTTTTAATATCAATATGCAAATTAGCCTTCCCGTTCACACTGTAAACCGCTATTTTGTTGTATATATAAATACAATTGCATGTTATTAGTAGGTAGATAAGGTCAACAGTATCAATAATGTAAAAACAATTTTATTAATAATTGAGGTTAAAATAAAAATGCAATCATGGAGAATGTGACATAAATAACTAAGGGAATTGTGACTTGAGTAGTAATATAGTTTCGGTTACAGACAGAAACACACACAATCTCCATTATAATAAGATTATTCAGACTATTGTCCTCATCTTCATTGTCATCTGTACAACGATGATACCATCAAACTTCTGTTGAAACCATTTTATGGTTTCTTCTTTTGTGACTTTTTGTTTGATACCAATTCTACTCTTTCTCCTTCTACAAAGACTCACATTATAACCTGGACGTCCAAGGACAACATAGAAATCCATACCCTAGGTACCAATGTTGGGATCATAGTTGATTCCCAAATCTATGTGCTCTTGGATTCCAAATCCGAAGTTACCAGTCCCTAAGAAATTGGTTTTTCTCAATTCATATTCCCTGACTTTTAAGCCCCTCTCAAGGATCTCTTCAGCCTTCAAAGGAAGAATTTAGACCATTCAGACAAGAACATCTGCTGGAATATACAGGGGAGTCCTGGAGACCGGTAGAGACTTGTTGTCACTCAAACTCCAGTGAAAGACCACCAGCTTACGCTGGTGTGAAAAACTAAAATTAATAATAATTGGCACAAAGTTATGTAGTTTCAAGAATTTGAATCTAATCTTATTATAATGGAGATTGTGTGTTTTTCTGTCTGTAACCGAAACTATATTACTACTCAAGTCACAATTCCCTTTGTTATTGACATCACAATCTCAATGATTTTATTTTTATTTAAATCTCAATTATTAGTAAAATTGTTTTACATTATTAATGCTGTTGACCATATCCACATATTAAAAACATGCAATTATATTTATATATACAACAAAATAATGATTTACAGTGTGGACGGGAAGGCTAATTTGCATATTGATATTTAAAATGTGATTTTATTAAATATGTGTTTAGTACTATTGATTCCTAATTGTTTGGTTTTATTTTAATGAATATAAGCAAAAATTTCTTCAATAAATCTTAAATGAAATCCATTAACAAGAAGAAATAACAGTAATTTTATTCTTTACTTCCTCTTTTAACTAAATACTTAAATTAGAACAAAAAAACAATGAAAGACGAGAGTGATTGAAGTGTAAGTTTCAGTTGTTCTATTTTTCGATTATACCCCCTCTGTTTCAAATCTTTTTATCTGCATTCTTATTTAGTTTCATTAGCCTTTCTAATTTAATACAATATTTTATTACATTAAAACTTAAATACTTGCACCCGGAGGGTGCATATATTTGCTAGTATTGATATTTTCTCTACCCCAGATCAGTGTGGCCCTGAGTGCAATTGCAGTGAATTGTACTCCACACTAACCAAAATTCCAACTGGAGCCTAATAACCAGAGTGTCCTTTGTGTCATACCCAAAATATCTCTATTTGGTCGGGTAGTCCTACCTCTCTGCAAGGAATACATTCAGCTTATTCTAAGTCCCGGCGACAAGACGTTTTTTATTTGTCTCACGTCATTTATTTGCACACAGTTATATGATATCAAGTATGCTTACTTAATACTAATAATTATTAGTATTAAATAAGCATACTTGATATATAACTTTATAAAATTGATACCATGATATCATATGACTTTATAAAATTGATACCATGATATCATATAACTTTATAGAATTATAATTTGCAAACAGATCCAGTTGATCCATAGATAAGATAACCGATAACAGCTCTCCGTAGACGCAGGAATAATGGCACGAACACTGGAATGGACAGCACTTTTTTCATTTCTTCAGATACCAAAGGATCGGACAGTGTATCAGGCTTCCATATAAGGAATAGTAGTGGGAAAAAATAAACATAATTTTGAGTTGTTTCTACATAAGTTAAAATTTGAGGGGATTTGAATGAGTTGGTTGGTTGGATTTTACGGCACGCAAACCCTTATTGGGTTATTTTATGCGGAAGAAATTTGATTTGAATGAGAATTGATCAAGTAATTATATTAGGAAATGATATTGATTTTTCGGAAACACCATGGATATCTCAAATGATATTAAATTATTTTGAAACAATCTGTAGATGTGTCCATTCTTACACAGATTTACTTATGTTCCTCACACATTCCAACATTTGGTTTGGCTTGGTATCTTTGTTTAATGACATATCAACCTTTATGGGTTATTTAATACCAAAGACATACTTGTAGATGAACAGTAGTGGTACAATCTGGCCCATAGCTGGACATGAAGAGGTTCATACCTTCTTTGTTTAATGGCATATCAACCTTCATAGGTTATTTAATGTCAAAGACATCCTCGAAGAAGAACAGTGGTGGTACTATTTAACCCATAACGGGGAGCATAAAGGTGTTCATACCTTTCTCAAGTTCTCAAGAGTATTAGTCCGAAAGTGAACATAACAACGTGACTGCTGTTCGAACTCGCTTACAATGATGGATTATTTCCGTATAAAAGGTGTGCTACAATACACCACTTAAATTTATAGACTAAGCGAGGTCACGGAGTTTAAACCTCAGCCAATCAACGACCCGAATGCGTGACTGGTTGACTACTTAATCGCTGAAGCTGAGAGACGTCCATTTGCTATCATTGACAAATGACTTGGAATACTGAGGAGCACCAAGGAACAACCAAAGGATTCTTCACCAAGGATTTCCGCTGGATAACACACAATCCAGTATGTTAGCCACTACGCCAAGGAGATTTCTAACTCCTTTTAGAAAATCTTTTGCACCTAGGCCGGGGGGGGGGGTTACATCCCTACTCCCACTTTTCAACGCCAAAATGTAAACATTTGGTTTGATTTGGTTTGGTTCGTTCGTTTTTTTTTAATATCAAATTTCGAGGGATATTTAATACCCAAGATATCCTTGTAGAAGAACAGTAGTGGTACTAAGTAAAGTAAAGTCGTCGGGGCGGCCTGATGTCGGTATCAGCCATGCAGCGAGAGAGTCTATCCCCTTTTCACTAGCGCTAGACAAAGGAGATTATTTTTAGCGTCTGAGGTGGAGCGCCACACCTACCATCAGCTCCTTATTTTACCGCACAGATCCCTGTGCTTCTCATACGCTGAGTTGGCGAGGGCGGGTATCGAACTAGGAACCTTGTGGTTTTAGCCGACCGCTCTACCGACTGAGCTAACTGGGGGTTGAGGGGCTTTCATACCTTTTCAAAGAGTGTTAGTCCGAAAGTAAAACAGAATGCACAACTGGAGTTAGAACATGCTTCAAAAATTATGAAGAAGTGCCTCGACCAATGGAAACTCGTTGGAATAAGTGTAAATAACAAAGAGGCTATTTTGAAGTGAATACACGTTTCATTCATGGTTTATTTCTGTCTTGCTGAATAAAACTTGAGTTTCGGTTCATTTAGAACACACCTCACAAAAGAAGAGGAAGAACAAGAACAACAATAAACATATACTGTAGGTACCACCAATTTTCCCTGTGAAATTTACCCCCCACCTATATCTAACACAATGAAACTTGCTTAAAAGTTAATATTATCTTGAAAATTATTTGTGCATTCGAAAGAAGAAACATTGAAAAAAACTCCTTGTGATTTAAAAAAAAAAATTCAGCTTAAGAAAATAATGAAAATTATGAACGAAAAACAATGTTTACATTTTTACAATTTAACTCAATTGAAATTTAACGTAGCCAAAAACAAGTTATGACTACCGGCTTTTTAAAAAATATATTTTAATGCTCCGATTTTCACAAAAATTTCCATAATTATTTACTTTTGGATGTAAATATGTCTGAAATAGTTTTTTCCTAAAATGTATTAGGGAAATATTTTTTACGAGATCTACTCCCTCCCCTATTTTATTTTATGAAATATGAAAAAAATGAACCGACAAAAAACGATTTTTACTTTTTGTCTATAAAGATAAAAGTCTGAATAATTATATCAGAAGATTTTTATAAGCTTAGATGCGAAAGCTTTTTAGTAAAAGAACCATTAATACAGAATTCAAGATGACAGTGAGTAATTTTTCCCCAATCGCATAATTTGATCTTTGAATTAACTGTTTTTCTTTGTAACTACTATTTATGTTCGTTATTTCTTTTTTGCGAGATTTTTAAAAAGTTCAAAAATATTTACTTTTCTTCCTTCAATATGGCCTAAACTGATCACGTGACTTACTTTGGTGGTACCTAATACACTGGATATGTCAGGTCACCGGTCTGTTTTTTAGGGTTTGTACTTAAATCTAATTACGAATACATTCCTCGACATTTCCTTCCTTTTTCACCCAAAACCAGAAATCTTTAAGGAGTGTACGACCACCCTCGAAAAGTTTTGGGTTTGATAATTGTAAAAGTTACTTTAGTACATTTAGTAAAGGGCATGTTGTTAGATAACGAAATAGAGAAGGCAGACACACCCCACTGAGCAGGGGGGATGTATGTGTGTGTGTGTGTGTGTGTGTGTGTGTGTGTGTGTGTGAGAGTGAGAGAGAGAGAGAGAGAGAGAGAGAGAGAGAGAGATCAAATAATATGATTACCATAAAGATTGAACAGTAAGAATGTGACCATAAAAGGGAGTAGGCGAAAGAATGTGAAACTTTATATATATATATATATATATATATATATATATATATATATATATAATATGATTTAAACTACGTGACATAATTTATCCCGAAATTCTTGGAAACTAATTTTTAATGAATGGAAAAAAAAAATAAAAATTCCATTCAATAGAAATTTGTTCCCAAGAATTTCGGTATAATATATATATATATATATATATATATATATATATATATATATATATTAACATAAAGGTATACGGTATCATGTTAATAAATTTGCTCTACTAAGGTATTGAGCACTTTATATTTGTTATATCGCTGCCTTATATGGAGGCGCGTGGTGTAATCGTTAGAGTCGTAGGAACTTGACTCGTCGACCCGAGTTCAATTCCTGGACGAATCTGTTTGCATTTCACATGGCGCTAATACCTTTGGGAAAGGTATGAATCCAATTCTCCTTCCAGCTATGGGTAAATAGCAGGGCAGACTGGGCCCTTTAACCTTGGCTAGGTAACCAGTCTAGGAGAAGGAAAACTGAATTCAAACCTGTTAAACTCCTTTAAAAATTGACCTTGTGTCACATCCTGATCATGCGGAGGGGTTGGTAATTATATATATCGCTGTCTTATCATTGTGAAACTTGAATCAACTAACCACTGTGACCATTTTCACCGGTAAGTCACTTTTCCACAAATACAATATTATATATATATATGTGTGTGTGTGTGTGTGTGTGTGTGTGTGTAATTTAGACAACCCACTCTTAATATAATTAATTATGAATCCGGTGACTATATTGTAGAATGCTTTAGATAGATAATGTATAAGGCCGAATGTAAACGTAATAGTGAGACTGGGGTTCGAACTCGCCTTGCTCCGATCGTAGTCCAGTACGTGAAGTCATTACGGTCCCAGAAAGAGTTCTACCGAGAAAGCCAATACGAAAGACTAGCAGGACATGTGGATGTACAACAGTATGATAATTTAATTACTACAACGTTTGATATATTTACTTAAGAGCTATTGCTAAATAGTTCAACATATAAAAAGTATAATAATATTGATTTAACTCTCTCCCACTCTTTTTTCTTTCTTTGTTTCCTTTTTTTTATCTTTTCATTATGTTCGATTGAAACAAATTAGCGTTATCGCTTACGCATGCTCACCCCCTCACTATATCTTTCTCCTACTCTATTTCTTTTTTTCTTATTATATTTTTCTCTATAGCATGTCCTCTCCATACCTTTTTTATAATAAAAACGGCATGGTCCATTATTCATTTGAAGAAATAAGAATTCGGCGGATTAGCAACACCAGATAATCATGATTTATGTTTTTGTATTTCATTTTGGATGATTTGGATGGTTTCATTTTTAACCAGAGGGTGTTACAAGATGATAACGGTCGTACAATGAAGGGACACGAGTATTAATATATAGATTGCAGGACCTGTGGATATACCACAGTATGATAATTTAATTATTAACGTGTGATAAGTTTATAAGGAGTAAGAGGAAATGAAACCATGATTGATAGAAGGAAGTTGAAATTAAAAAATTAAAAGAATTGGCGGGAAAGAGGGGAAAAATGAAGGGGGGGTGACACAGTGCAATCGAACTGCGGTTTGGGTCATTTAGGGGTTAATGCGAGGGTAGAAGGATAAACGAATGAAAAAATAGAAAAAAAATTATAAAAAAAAGGAGAGAAAGACCGAAAACTTTCCATGTTCCTTCATTTTCTCATTTTTTAATTTTTTTAATTGGCGCCAAAATTCGTCTCCTTTTGAATCGTTGATTCGTCTCATGGCGTTATAAACTGGGTATTTACCTCGTAACCACGTGTTAGGTACAATACCCAATTAATGTGGGACCACCCACAAACCGAAGCTCATGGGTGGCGGGTGTAAAAAATGCGTTGATCCCGTCGACACTCCTCCTCAAAGGGGACGCCTCAGACACCGAGCAATAAATCCAGTCCCGTCCCTTTAAATCGAGGGGGCAGGTGTTGCCAGGGGCGAATAGCCTGTAATCAACGCTGTTAATTTTACTTAACCGCTCCAGAGTCCGAAGTACTCTGAAGCAGTTTCAGGGTATTTGCCTCTCATTCCACTTATGGGGGCGTGACACAAGGACATGTTTATGTGGACCCACCCACAAGCCAAAGCTCATGGGTGGTAGGCACAAAAATACGTCGATCTCGTCTTGTTAAGGTCTAGGGTCGAATTCGTTTTTTCTTTGTTTCTTTTTACGTTTTTTAACGTTTTTTACGTTTAGATCACGGAAGCGTCGATCCACAGGACAACAAGAGACCACTTCAAGCTGCTTTGTAGAAAACCAGTAAATCCTCCGCCCCCACCTCTCTCTCTATTTCGTGCTCTTTCTCTCTCTCTCTCTCTCTCTCTCTCTCTCTCTCTCTCTCTCTCTCTCTCTCTCTTCTCTCACACACACACACACATATATATATATATATATTAGTAGTTTTTTTCTAGTATTAAAGAATTGAAGATAAAGTGCTCGATTACGAGCGTATGAGCTGTATTTATTTGTTATAGGGAACAATAAATTTAAGGTGCGATTGTTACCATTGGTTTCAAAGCAGCATGTTAGCCTCTTATCGTCAATACAGCGCGCCCGTGAAACAATTTCTTGTATTTCTCTTGGTATTTTACTTTTTTCTTCTCACACAATTTCAAGCTGTCAATACATTTCAATATTTTCTTAAAAACAAATTACACGGGATGGGGTAAAAGGTAGGGGTTAGACGGCTTTAGTTGTTTTAGCAAAGAAAACTTTTCCCTTTCCCCAATTCACAAATTAAAAAAACATACGATTTATTAAGAAACTTTAGTTGGGACCCAACAAATTTCACGGGGACTCGTTCAAATCAAATCGGTGCGTTTCAGGACGCAGTAAAATAAAAAGTTATCAGTATCACTGCAACAGATAACTAAATTACGAACACTCCAATATCTGTTAACTGAATTAAATTAGTGAGATAAGTTAATGCCCTTTTGATTTTTTATTTAATTTCATATACTAGGGATTGACAATATGTCGTCTGCATTTTATTTGAAAAATGATTTAAAATTAATTAAATAGATTATTTAAGGGTAAATTTTTGTCTAAGTCGAAAAGTAGTAACCTAATGAGCATTAGTAAAAAAGTAAAACAATATTACTCATGCAATTTATTTTTAATACATTTTAAACAATTTTTTCGGTCAATTTTGCTCAAATATATCTTAAACATGACTGCCAAAGTTGCCGTAAAATCCGTGTTTACAAAATAAATTTGACCCTCCTGATTGGAAATTTTTTTTACAAAAATCAGGGAATTAACCGATTTTAATGAAATTTTCAGTTTTGATATATCAATGAATGAATTTTATAATGCATCATTTATTTTATTTCAAAACTTTCTGATTTAATTAGATATTTCTTCATAAATTAATATATACAATTCATTTAAAATATGAATCGCATGTTTAGTTTAAAGTTTAAAATGTCATATTTTTTAATTTAAAATTATATTCATTTTATAACTACTTTAGTTTATTATCGTTTTCAAATAATTTTTGAAGAAAAACTCTATAGAAAATTTAGCCCCCCCCCCTAAACAGAACAAATATCGATGTATATATTTTTTTTCTTTTATAAGATAATAGCCAATTAAATAATTATCGAAAAAACTAAAAAAAGATTTCGAAAAATAATTTTTTTAGTTTTTATTTTAAATTAATTTTCCGATTTTCGGTATTTATTTTCTACCAGGATAGCGCCTTTAATCTTTTTAATCTGTAATTATTTTCAACTTTATATAACCCCACCAATATTTTGCGCCCCCAAAAAAAGGGGGTGGTCAAAGTTAAGTGACACTGATTACATTACATTACCTAAAAATCGTCAATACATAGAATAAAGAACAACCTTGTATTATATACACTCACAATTTGAGTATGCAAACTTAGACGGTCCTTATTGTTTTTTTAAAACAAGTTTTAATAAACACATGCCCGTTATTATACATTTACATATAATTTGTTTTATTTTTATATATATTTAAAGTATCTAACGTATAGAGTTTTATGAGAAAATTATTCACAAATAAGAAATAGTCATTTTTCAATATCAAAGCTTAACTAAAAAGTTTATTATAATTATAATATATGAATAATTTGAAGGCAATTACAATGCGTGTAAAAGATAAAAACAAAAATATGTTATTTTTGTCTTATCGATTTCGAAGCATGAACTTCATCATCAGAGATTCGTATCAGAAATGGACGTGCTTATATTTTTCTTTGTGTGGTTATAATT
>CM042155.1:53251975-53261975 GCA_023376005.1 Doryteuthis pealeii
ATTAATTAATTTTCAAAATTAGGTACGACTCCAATTAAGCACTTATTCTCCCATATATATATATATATATATATATATATATATATATATATATATATATATATATGTGTGTGTGTGTGTGTGTGTGAATATATATATATAATATATATATATATATATATATATTCACAGTTATTCATACTAAAAATATTATACATATATATATATATAAAATATTAAAATTCGAAGGCAATACAATGCGTATAAAAATAAAGACAAAAAGATGTTTTTTATGTCTTATCGATTTCGAAGCTAGAGCTTCATCATCAGAGTTTATTTTCAGAAATGATGTGCTTATGTTTTTATCTGTGTGGTTATAATTTCTCTTCTTATTTCCTTTTCCTCTCCTTTTTTTCCTCTCTTTCTTCTTCTCCTTATGAATGGAATGGGCGAATAACTGTAATTTCTTATTTCTCTCTCTCTTTTTTTTTTTTTTTAAGTTTGTATCGGCTGTCATTCGGTTTAAATGTTACAACTATGTTGCCAATATGCTGCCACTGTGTAGATATGTCGAATTTTTAAAAATTAAAAAATAAGAAAATTAAAAAAAAAAAAATGAATAAATAAATAAAAACCGTAATAAAAAAATTTACATACTTAGCTTTGTTTGCTTTCACCTTTCCTTCTTTTTCCTTCTCCCTCTCTTTCTTTTTTTTTTTTTTCATGTTATTTCTCTCTTTTTTTCCTTTTTTCCCCCTTTGTTCTCTAATTTAATTTTTTTAAAAATTTTATAGTAAATAAGTAAATAAAATATTATCTTAAATTATGTATTAGTATTGATAGAAAAAATAAATAATTTTTTTTTAAAGAAAATATCTTTTATGAGTACTTTTTTCTCTTTTTCTTTTAAACTTTAAATAGATTAAATATTATATTAATTATATATTAAAACATCACATAATAATTACATTATATATATATATATATATATTATATATATATATATGTGTGTGTGTGTGTGTGTGTGTGTGTGTGTGTGTGTGTGTGTGGTAAAAATGGAATTGGAATTGAATCCAACAATATGAGGAAGAATGAATAAAGAAAAGAAAGCACAGAATGGATAATAAAAGATGAATTCAATCAATATCACTTACACATGTGTTTCGGTCAGTTTATCTTTGTGTACGCGATTCAAACTATTATTATTATCATTAAATAAACAAATGAAATGAAATAATAATAATAGAAAAATGTAAAAATATTCCGTACACAGAGAAAAATTTATTAAATTCATCTTTCATTATCCATTCTGTACTTTCTTTTCTTTATTCATTCTTCCTCATATTGTCGGATTCATTTCCAATTCCATTTTTACACACACGCACACACACATACACACACACACACACACATATATAGATATAGATATAGATATAGATATATGAAGAGTTGGTGACTTATCGGGGAATATATGGGCAATTCCATGTGAAATCATCAGGAAAAAAATAAAATTGTCACCCACCCGCTTCAATTTTTCTGAAATTTTGTACAGGTGTAGACTAGGTTAAAATTAGACAATCCCCCAAATTTGAGCTTCCAATTTGAAATATTTGCCAAGTTTTGTCAATTTAAACTTATATTTAAACTCGAAAAATTTGAGGCGGGGACGAGAAAAATGGCGACATTTTGTAATCTATTTTTGCCTATAAAATGAGTTCTAGAGCTTCCCTACTCCTAAAAATTGGTTTATAGAAGTTTTTAGGCCTGATGAATCGACACCTGTACAAAATTTCAGAAAATTGAAGGGGGTGGGTGACATGGCCCTGATGATTTGACATGGAATTACCCATATAATATAGAGTTAATCGCAACTTCGACCGTCGATAAATAATTAATCGAATAAATCGTTTGTAGAGTGGATTTAGTATAATGTTATAGTCAGATAACCTACTCAAGTTTCGCCATGCGGATCAGCAGAGCTAGCTGCAATGAATTGATTAAATTCTTTAATTAAGAACAACAGCGGAAGTCTTCGGCCTTTGTCCAATATATATATATATATATATATATATATATATATATATATATATATATATGAAAGTAAAGTCGTCGGGGCGGCCTAAAGTCGGTATCAGCCTGTCAGCAAGTGAGTCTATCCCCTTTTCACTAGCGCTAGACCAAGGAGATTATTTTAGCGTCTGAGGTGGAGCGCCACACCTACCATCAGCTCCTTACTTTACCGCACAGATCCCTGTGCTACTCATAACGCTGAGTTGACGAGGGCGGGTATCGAACTAGGAACCTTGTGGTTTCTAGCCCAACGCTCTACCGAATGAGCTATAAGATAAATATATAAAGGTTTTACATATCTATTTATTAGGTGATAAAGGAACATTCACAACCATATTGGTTTCATGCGATGCATTCATCAGGTGAAGATGTTTCAAATGTAAGGAAAATCGAAAAAATTCCGCTTTGAAATTTTTTCGATTTTCCTTACATTTGAAACATCTTCACCTGATGAATGCATCGCATGAAACCAATATGGTTGTGAATGTTCCTTTGTCACCTAATAAATAGATATGTAAAACCTTTATATATTTATCTTATTATATTATATAACTCTATTTTATATTGAGCACTCTACCAATAATACTGCCTTTGGTACACCATTCCAGCAAAAGCTGAAACAGTGACCATCTCACACTATAGTATATATATATATATATATATATATATATATATATATATATATTAGATAAAACGTGTGCCTCAGTAAAAAGAAGCGAAATAATATTATACATGTAATTTATTTTTTATGCATTTTAAACAATTTTTCGGTCAATTTTGCTCAAAAACATCTTAAACATGACCGTCAAAGATAACGTCAAATCTATATTTCACAAAATAAATTTACCCCCCCCCCAAATAAATTACCAAAAATCAAGGAGATATCAATGAATGAATTTCATGATGCATCAGTTATTTTATTTCAAAACTTTCTGATTTAATTAAGTAGTTCTGATATGGTAAATTAAAATATGAAATTCATTTAAAATATGAAAAGATTAATTTAAAGTTTGAAATTTCATATCCTTAGATTCTAAAAACATATTTTTTTGATAACTACTTTAGTTTATTATCGTTATCTAATAATAATATAAAAACTCTATTGAAAATTTAGATTTAAAACAGAATAAATATCGATGTATAATTTCTTCTTTTATAAGATAATAGCCAGTTAAATAATTATCGAAAAGAGTAAAAAAAAGATCTTTTTAATTTTTATTTCAAATTTATTTTCCAATTTTCGGTACTTATTTTCTACCAGGATATCTCCATTAAGTTTTTTTTGTTTCTTGTATTCACACCTTTTGTCTTTTAATTATACTGTTAATTTTAGTTCGAAAAGTATCTCGCGATATAACCCTACGATATTTTGCGGGGTTACTAATTCAATTAATATTTCGCCTCATTATTGGATGAAGCTTTTTCGAAACTTTATTGATATAAGTACTTGTACATTCTGCTTTTATAATGAAAAGTAATGGGTGAGGGGTGAGAGAAAGTTGAGTGGATAGGTGAGTAGAGAAATGGTACTTTATTTTTATGGGTCAGTCGGTTGACTTTAGAAGAGAATTTGATATTTGGAGTGTGGGTCAAATGTGTTGATGTCCAATGTGTATCAGGGGCCGGGGATATTTTTGTTTGTTTGAAAATATTCCTTAAAGATTATGTTGAGATAAAAGCAGAATGTACAAGTACTTATGTCATAAAGTTTCGAAAAAGCTTCATCCAATAATGAGGCGAAATATTAATTGAATTTAACTGTCTGTGTTGTTGTATCCACATTTCCCTCTATTCTCAACCACATTTTGTCGGATTTATTTAAATCCTTCACTCCTCACACACGCACGCACACACACACACACACACATATATATACATACATCTCTCTCTCTCTCTCTCTCTCTCTCTCTCTCTCTCTCTCTCTCTCTCTCTCTCATAAAATGTCCTTTATGAACGGGGTGGTCTAAAGCGAAAAATTCTTCTTTCTGTCAAAAATGGTAAATAAAATGAATTTCCATTTCGTCTGTTATTTGAGAAATTGTTTATTTTTACCGCAACAAGAATGTTTTTTTTTGTCTTTCTCCGCTGCAAATTCATTTACCATCTTCTTCTTCTCTTCTTCTTCTTCTCTTCTTCTTCTTCTTCTTCTTCTTCTTCTCTTCTTCTTTCACCATTATCATCATCATCCTCATCATCATCATATTCGTCTTCTTTTTCATCTTTTTCTTTCTTCATCATATTCTTCTTCTTCTTCTTCTTCTTCTTCTTCTTCTTCTTCTTCTTCTTCTTCTTCTTCTTCTTCATCATTATCATCATCATTCTCATCATCATCATATTCGTCTTCTTTTTCATCTTTCTTCATCATATTCTTCTTCTTCTTCTTCTTTTCTTATCACCATTATCATCATTATCCTCATCCTCCTCATCATCATATTCTTCTTCTTTTTCATCTTTCTTTCTTTCTTCATCATGATCTTCTTCTCTCTTCTTTCATCTTCTCTTCTTCTTCTCTTCTTCTTCTTCTTCTTCTTCTTCTTCTTCTTTTCTTCTTACACATTATCATATTATCCTCATACTCATCATATTCTTCTTCTTTTTCATCTTCTTTCTTCATCATATACTTCTTCTTCTTTTTTTTTTTTCTTCTTCTTCTTCTCTTCTTCTTCTTCTTCTTCTTTTCTTCTTCTTCTTCATCATACATCTCATCCTCATCACATCATATTCTTCTTTCATCATACTTTTCTCTCACATCATCTCACTCATCAATTCGCCGCTTTTACGTTTTTGTTTCTTTCCTTTTTTTTAATCAGTTCTTTTGGAGCGGTCGTTCTCTTTTAGAATGGCACACCACTAAGGTTTTTTGTGTTTTTTAATGGGCCCCACCACGAGTGAGAGAGAGGGGTGGAAGACAGAAAGACAGGGAGAGAGAGAAATGTTACCCCACGAGAGAGAAAGGGTGGAAGATAGAAGACAGAACGGCGGAGAGAGGGGGAGAGAGAGGGGGAGAGAGAGGGGGAGTGTAAAAAGAATGCGTGGAAATATGAAAATGATAAAGTATATACTTGCCTAACCACTTCACCATTAAAGAGAAGATAGAAGTAGAGAAACGGTGAAAAGAGAGAGAGAGAGAGAGAGAGAGAGAGAGAGAAAGAGCGAGAGAAAGGAGAGAGAGAGAGAGAAAGAGAGAGAGAGAGAGAGAGAGAAAGAGAGAGAGTGTCTGTGTGTGTTACGATTTTATGGTCCATCCTTTAGGCTTCAAGCAAGAGCGCTTTTCCAGCGGAAAATCCTTGGTAAAGAATCCTCTGGTTGTTCCTTGGCTGCCTCAGTATTGCAAGTCCTTTGTCACTGATAGCAAATGGACGTCTCTCAGTATCATGATTAAGTAGTCAACCTGCTACACATTAGTGTTGTTGATTGGTTGAGGCTTAAACCACGTGACCTCGCCTAGTCTATGAATTTAAGTGGTGTATTGTAGCACACCTTATATACAAAATAAATCCAACGAGATAGAGAGGAGAGAGAGGAGAGAGACAAGGAGAAGATAAGAGAGAGAGACTGAAGGGGAGAGACAGGGAGAAAAGAGAAAGAGAGGAGACAGATGGTGATATCTACTGATTCCTCTCTTTCTCTTTCTCCCTGTCTCTCCCTTCACACACACTCTCTCTCTCTCTCTCTCTCTCTCTTCTCTCTCTCTCTCTCTCTCTCTCTCTCTTCTCTCTCTCTCTCTAATTAGTCTTATGATATATAGAGAGAAAGAAGAACGATGGAGGGGGGAGAGATGGTGAATGGGAGACAGGTTGAGTGAAAGGGAAATGAGAAGGAAAAATGTCGTTGCTGAAAAAACGGGAAGTACTGTAAGAGAAAGAGCGGGAAACAGGGAACAAGGGGATAATTTAGCGGGATTTTTATGTTTTTTTATATATATTTTATTTTTTAATTTTTTTTTTATCTTAAGCTCGCCTTTGGTGAGGAAATTGATTATTTTCACTATTCGTTCATCTTTTTTTTTTTCCTTTTTTCTTTTTTTCTTTCTTTTCTTTTCTATTTTTTTCTTTTTTTTTTTTTTTTGGTTCGTGAGAATAACAGGGTCAACGCAATAGGGAACAACAACAACTTGGGCGGTGCGCGTTGTAACGTCAACGCGTTTATGGTGTACAAGATGTGTCGCAGCACCCCCTCCTCTCTCCTCACTCTCTCTTCTTCTCTTCTTCTCTATCATCTCTCTCTCTCCTCTCTCCTCTTCTCTCTCTCTCTCTGTGTGTTTCTTCTATCTCCGCTAACTATCCTCTATCTACTCTCTTGCCAACAAATACACACACGAACAACGTACACACGTAGTCGCTCAGATAGATAGAGAGAGAGAGAGAGGAGAGAGGAGAGAGGAGAGAGAGAGAGAGAGAAGAGGAGAGATTGAGGAGGGAAAAGGAAGGAAGGAAAGGAGGGATGTATATTAGTTTAAACATCCCTCTTCTCTCTCTCATCTCGTCGTCTCCTCTCTCTCTTCTCTATCTTCTACTATCTAGCTGAGGCGAGTAGTGTGTGTACTTGTTTGTCTGTGTGTGTATTTTGGTGGCAGAGAGAGAGAGGGAGAAGAGAGAGAGATGAGAGAGAAGAGAGAGAGGAGGGGGCACGTTTTAAAAACTATATAATCACTCCTTCCTGCTTCCTTCCCCTTCTGCCTTCCTTCCACTTCTCTCTCTGTTCTGTCTGTCTGTCATGTCTGTCTCTCTCTCCTCCCCATCTCACTCGCTTCCTCTCCCCTCTCCATATCTATCTGCGATCCCCACTCTCCTTGCATCTTTATCTCCTCTATCCTTCCCCCTTTCCCTCTCCCCCTCTCCACAGCGCTCCCCGTTCCTCCTCCCCTTTCTCTACTATTCTATCTATTTAGCGACGAGTATGTGTGTGTACTTGTTTGTCTGTTGTGTGTATTTTGGTGGCAGAGAGAGAGAGAGAGAGAGAGGAGAGAGAGAGGAGAGAGAGAAGAGGGGGCACAGTTTAAACTATTATAAGAAACACTTTCTGCTCTTCCTCCTCTTTCCTTCCTTCTCTCTCTCTCTCTTCTCCTCTCTCTCTCTCTCCTCCTCTTTCTTTCTCTCTCTCTTTTTCTCTCTCGCACCATACACACACAAACAGTACACAATACACACACACATACTCGCCCACTAACGGTTCGAACTGTGTTTCTCTCTCTGGTCATTCAGCCAATTGCCTGAAACCTTCTTGTCCGGCTTCTGCGGGAGAGAATGAAACCTGAGACAATCCCAAAAAACGTTTTACTCTTTTTTCTTTTTCTCTTTTTTTTTCTTACGTCTTGGTTTGGTTCAATTGTTTTCATTTTCATCTACGTGACGCCCTATCCTCCGCTGTTGAATACCTACACTATAAGCAAAACTGTGAATCAGTTGGGGTTGAGAAAAAAGGTCCACACGCCTCCTAATTAACTCTTTGCCTACGAAATTTCACCCACGACTCTAAACCAAATTTTCTTTGAATGGGATAGCACCATGAGTAGTTCTCTATCTATTCACTCGAACTCATTTCTTTTTTCGAATAAAGTCCTATTATCATTGGAATCTGAGTCCTTCCGCTCAATTATAGTATAACGTGCCAAAGGTTTAAGCGGTAGGATCGCGTGTAGGATAAGCCGCAGCGATGGTTTTAAAAAGGAAGGATAAGAGTTAGTTATTTGTTCATATCTTTTATCTACGTTGTTTTTTTTTTTTTTTGGGGGGGGGGGTTAATAAAAAAAGGTTACATATATAATAAACAACATAGACTTTAGGCGGTGAGCACGGGTCGATAATACATTCAGACTCCATGACACACAGGGTTACAGTAATATAATAGAGAACAGATACATAAACATATTATAAAAGAATGTAGGACTAAACGTCCTAAAGAAAGTGATTCAAGGAGTTTCGGAAGGAATGTCACTTTTAACGATAGTTGGTTGGGGGCAAGGAAACCCCCACACACTATTTAAGTGGCAGAGGCACAAAGCGCCCTAAACCTATGTGCTGTGGTCNTATTAATATATAATATAAAAAGATACCTAGATAAGGATATATATATATATATTAATATATATTAAATACATATAAATTATATATATATATATATATGTAATATATTATAATATATATAATATTAAGAGACCTTAGATAGATTGCGATAGATAGATTAGATAGATATGGACTAGGATCTATAGAAATAAATAAAGAAATTGCTGATAGATTTTTTTGTTTTGTTTTTTGAATACGCTATATTCAATTTCATTTTGTGCATATAACATTGGCCCAATTATGAATAGTTTTCAATTGTCTTCTTTTTCCATTCCAAATTCCTCTTTAAGCCGTTCGCTAATTGCAACATCTTTTTTTTTCTTCAGACAATTGAAGTAAGAATTTGTCCTCACCTCTTTTACTTCAAAAGAAAAAAATTTTATTAAGCTTTAATTAATGTTTCCCCTTCATCCGTATTCCTGCTATGTAAGGATGTGAAACCGCAATTTCAATTTTTTGGTAAAGTGCCGCCATTTTGAAATTTAAACGCAAATGTCTTCTCTGCTTCGCTTATTGGCTAACTTCTTTCTTCTTCCACCGAAACTTTACTATAGGGAAGGCAATCTCTACAACATAACACACACACAACACACACACACAACACACACACACCACATGTACATACAAACATATTCACACACCACTCACCACACATAGTACACACCACTCACACACATATGTACATACACACATAACATACGCATACACACACTCGCACACACATAGTACATAAATTACGTCCACCATACCCGTACACCAATACCGTCCACACTACAATTTTATATTACTAAGCCTCTTTATTTTGTCCTACGTAGTAAACCGTAACAAAACACAACACACACACACACACACCACACACACAACACACACCACACACCACACAAAAAAAACAAAAAAAAAAAAAAACAATTAAAACAAACCAAAACAAACCAAAAAAGAACGACACACATAGCAAGATATCCACTTTAAAACAATTAATGCCATAATTTAGAGAATAAAAGTCCAATTCGTAATCTGAATTATAATTTTCTGGTTTACATCATGCTGAAAAGTCATTTTTTACGATACATATAATTAAAGATACATATATAATACAGCCAATAGAAGCAACAATAAATCATTGACCGTCAAATATGTGTTAAATTATTGGTGGAATACAAATAAGCCACATAGACTTACAGAGAACTTTAGATATAGATGATTACATATATCATAAAGAATATATTTTATTCTTGGTTTCCAATTAAAAAAAAAAACCCTGGGAGACATACACGTGTTTCAGCAAACGAAGGGCCCAATCAATCTTCCATAAATCATATATTTTATTTATTGGCTAAATGTAATTATGCTGTGCGCATCACTCGACACAGTTAAATTATCTCTAATGCATTGATCCCAAAAGAGGATGAAAACTACTTTAGTTTGTGCTTGCTTTAAAAAAAATCTTTGAAGTCAATGCTTTAAAAGACGCACATGGCATCGAGAATAGCACTTAAAATTTGCAACTCTCAAATATATAAATATATATATATATATATATATAATATATATATAATATATTGTCTGAGTTGTTCTTTGTCCAGATTTTCCCTCTATTCTTTACCATATATATATATATATAATATATATATATATATATATTAGGTGAGTCAAAAAAGTATCGAGATTTTTTTGTACTTTTTGACACATCTTGTATTGAAAAAATTATGAATAGAACGTTATTTTTTCAGAATACAAGGTGTGTCAAAAAGTACAAACATCTCGATACTTTTTTTACACACCTATATATATATATATATATATATAGATATATATTATATATATATATATATATATATATATATATATATATATATATATATTATCTGTGTGTTGTGTGATTAATG
>CM042155.1:53274475-53319475 GCA_023376005.1 Doryteuthis pealeii
TCAATTTTTATCCATCACATTTCTTTTCTTACTCATTTTTCCTCATATTGTCGGATTCAATTCCCTTTCCATTCTTATATATATATATATATATATATATATACATACATATATATATATATATAATATATATATATATATATATATATATATAAAACATGGCTGGTGTATGCCCGAGCGCATGTGGGGTGACTTAATAAGTGTTGTCCAATGGCGGACGGATATATATATATATATATATATATATATATATATATATATATATAATACATGAGTCAGACACTATCTACCTAGGTTTCACCCGAATGGTTATTCAGGAAAATTCTGACTCCCTTTTTGTTCCATAACACATAGAACTTTACAGTGCTCAATTATATTAACCAGAGCTATTTTAGTCAGAATTATCCTCAAGAACCATTCGAGTGAAACCTAGGTAGATATAGTCAGACTCATGTAGGTCCTTATAATCATGCTCTACTTAATGTATTGAGCACTTTTTATATATAACTTAGAAAACTCCCCCGGTGTTTTTTTTCTTTTGGCCACTACATACGATACTGATGATTGTTTTCAGAAATGTGCCGGTCTTTTCTTTTTAAATTTTTTTTCCCCAATTGTCAGTTTGAAAATTAATTTTTATTTTGAAAAACTGAATTACCTGGGTTTTTTCCAGACCGGGAAAGTTTAAAAGTAAAAAAATATATATATATATATATATATATATATATATATATTATATATATATATATATATAGTTATCCACAGACACGTGTTTCAAAGTTTCAAAGTAAAAAATATATATATATATATATATATATATATATATATATATATATATATATATTGTTCTGGTTCCAACGGGAGAAAATTCAATATTTTATAAAAAAGGAAGGTCCGCAAAATGTATTTTGTTCTCAGAAAAAAATTTTTAATTCTTTTTGTTTTACATGTGCAACACGTGTTTCAGATCTTCTGGTATCTTCTTCAGGCTTTGTACCAGAAGATCGGAAACACGTGTTGCACATGTAAAAAAAAAAGAATTTTAAAAAATTTTCTGAGAACAAAATACATTTTGCGGACCTTCCTTTTTTATAAAATATATATATATATATATAGTTATCCACAGACACGTGTTTCGACTTATCAAGTCTCTTCAGTGTGGCTAGACATTCTGTGAGTTACCTACAGCCGGGATAGAACTCCGATCGATTCAGCATCAGTCGGACAGCTTAACCACTCGGCTATCGTCACCCACAGAATGTGAAGGGGTTTTTAACTGTTTTAATACACACATCTATATGTATGTAATGGTCGCCATAAAGTGCACCATCCCTTTTATAGGAGAGCGTTGCGTTTACGCCTTAGCGAAATCCTCTCCAAAGTGCTCAATCCCAGGGAGCATATATATTATAAATCCCTTATCAGTTATCCTTAGTAAATAATTTTCTAAACAATTTTTAACTTACTAACCATCTTTCATTAAAATTCTATTCACTCCAAAAAAGCAATTTTTAATCAGTTAACAACGAGTATAAATATCTCGATAGTGCAGACTATTAATTCAGACAGAAACGATAAGTCAACAGTATTTCTTAAATATTAGTCTATTTTAACACTAACACAAATATTCAACATTCAGTCATGCTTAAAAAAATCCAGTATTTTTATTTTCTATTTCTTTTATAAATATGCGAAGCATAAGCCAAAACCTTATATATATATATATATATATATATATATATATATATATATATATTCATTTATGATTAATAATACAATATTAAAGTCGGTCCTACCATTGGTTTCTGAATAACACTTTTTCGGTGTTATTCGTCTTCAGAGGCGTTTGACTTTAAATAAAGCTCTTACATAAGTAATTGAGCCCTCTATAATCAATTCTCCAACAATAATAATAATTAATATAATATATATATATATATATATATATATATATATATATATATATATATATATATATACAAAAGACCAGACGAGTGGTGGTGGAATGATTCTATTCAGGACCTTCTCTTTCTCTCCCTCTCTCTCTCCCTTCTCCCTCTCTCTCTATCTATCTACACCTCTCTCTCTTTACTTCTCTCTCTCCCCTCTTTCTCTCTCTCTCTGTATATATATATATATATATATATATATATATATATATATATCTTTCTCTCTCTCTGTATATACATATATATACATATACATACGTACACAGACATATATATATATATATATATATATATATATATAATATTATATATATAATATATATATATATATATAATATATATATATATATATATATATATATATATGTATATATAATATAATATACTATTATTGTTAGATGGAAAATAAAGGGTCTACCATGGTTTCAATCAAAAAAAGATTTGTTCCGGACCCCACTCTACATTAGTTAACGTAGAGTGGAGTCCTGAGGCGATCATTTTTTGATTGAAACCATGGTAGACCCTTTATTTTCCATCTAACAATAATAGTATTAGTATTTTAGTGCTCTATATTTTTAATATATTGAGCACTTTTGGATTATTTACTGACGCCACTGCGACGGAAAAGTTAAAGCGGCAATTGGATACTACACACACACACACACACACACACATATATATATATATATATATATATATATATATATATATATATATATGTCTCTCTCTCTCTCTCTCATATATATATATATATATATATATATATATATATATATATATATATATATATATATATATATATATATATATATATATATATATATATATATCTCTCTCTCTCTCTCTCTCTATCTCTATATATATATATATATATATATATATATATATATATATATATATGCTTTCATTTGGATATGTTAGAAAATTTCACAGTACTTTATTGTTATACTATGATGAATTCTTTTTTTAATTGGGTTGGTGCATAATTATTGCAGCTTTTTTTTTTCAACAGATTTTTTGAAAAGAATCCAACGCATAAAAGGTATTTTCAAAGTTTCATTTACCTAAAAAGCATTGATTAAATCGTTATAGCAACAGAGAGTGAAACAGGCAAATGAAAAAGAAGAAAAAAACCCGCATTAATGCCGATTTATTATACGAATTGAAAGATGTTCTTGTTAGTCAAAATGGCTACTCCAAATCCGTCGGTAATCATTTAGAACACCGAACGTCGATCTAGATTGTTTGATAGAGAAGATGCAGAAGAGGTTTGTCTCTTTTTTGTTTGTTTGTTTGTTTGTTTGTTTGTTTTATTATTTATTTATTTATTCATTTATTTTTACATGGAAATGATAAGACCTGTGACTGTTTCTATCTACTGCCTGATCAGAAAATGAAAAAAAAAAAAGATCTTTATAATTTGCAATCATTTATGTGCGTCTAAAAAAAAAGATGGCCGCAACTTCGTGGATTGAATAATTAGTCGTTTTGTATCAAGATGCAATTTTTTTTTCTGTAATTTATGAATGAACGAATCCCTTTTTTCTACTCTTTTCTCCTTTTTTTTATTATTATTTTTGGTTCTTTTTCCTTTTTTGTTTTTTTGTTCGACCTTCATTTTTATGGTCGATGACTCGAGGAAGCCATTATGCACGGCGCACCCTTCCTTGTTAACAAACTGATCAAAGTTGTAGCTGAAGAAGAAAGACGAATGTCGGATTCATGAAATACATACGCTAAATTATATAGACTTCATAAGATTGAAATATTCCAGTTAATCACACACACACACATATATATATATATATATATATATATATATATATATATATATATATATATATATATATATATATATATATATATATATATATATATATAGGTGTGTAAAAAAAGTATCGAGATGTTTTGTACTTTTTGACACACCTTGTATTCTGAAAAAATAACGTTCTATTCATAATTTTTTCAGATACAAGATGTGTCAAAAAGTACAAAAAAATCTCGATACTTTTTTGACTCACCTAATATATATATATATATATATATATATATATATATATATGGTAAAGAATAGAGGGGAAAATCTGGACAAAGGAACAACTCAGACAACTATATATATATATATATATATATATATATATATATATATATATTGAGAGTTGCAAATTTTAAGTGCTATTCTCGATGCCATGTGCGTCTTTTAAAGCATTGACTTCAAAGATTTTTTTAAAGCAAGCACAAACTAAAGTAGTTTTCATTCCTCTTTGGGGATCAATGCATATAGAGATAATTTAACTGTGTCGAGCGATGCGCACAGCATAATTTACATTTAGCCAATAAATAAAATATATGATTTATGGAAGATTGATTGGCCCTTCGTTTGCTGAAACACGTGTATGTCTCCCAGGGTTTTTTTTAATTGGAAACCAAGAATAAAATATATTCTTTATGATATATGTATCATCTATATCTAAAGTTCTCTGTAAGTCTATGTGGACCCTTATTTGTATTCCACCAATAATTTACACATATTTGACGGTCCATGATTATATTGTTGCTTCTATTGGCTGTGATTATATATGTATCTTTAATTATATATATCGATAAAAAATGGCTTTCAGCATGAATGTAAACCCCAGAAAATTATAATTCAATTACGAATTGGACTTTTATTCTCTAAATTATAGTAATTATTGTTTTAGTAGATATCTTGCTATGATGTGTCGTTCTTTTTTGTTTGTTTGTTTGTTTTATTGTTTTTTTTTTTTTTTTTTTTTTTGTGTGTGTGTGTGTGTTTGTGTTTTGTTACGGTTTACATACGTATGGACAAAAATAAAGAGACCTTTAGTAATATAAAATTGTGAGTGTGGACGTATATGTGTACGGGTATGTGGGTACGTAAATGTGTATGTACATATGTGTGTGCGAGTGTGTGTATGCGTATGTGTGTGTGTATGTGTGTATGTACATATGTGTGTGTGTGAGTGTGTGTGAATATGTGTGTATGTACATGTGTGTGTGTGTGTGTGTGTGTGTGTGTGTGTTGTAGAGTATTGCCTGTCCCTATAGTAGTTTTCGGTGGGAAGAAGAAAGAAAGTTAGCCAAATAAAGCGAAGCAGAAGGAAGACATTTTGCGGTTTTTTCAAAATGGCGGACACCTTTACCAAAAAAATTGAAATTGCGGTTTCACCATCCTTACCATAGCAGGAATAACGAAGAAGGGGAAACATTAATTAAAGCCTTAATAAATTTCTTTCTTTTGAAGTAAAAGAGAGATGAGGACAAATTCTTACTTCAAGTTGTACTGAAGAAAAAAAAGATGTTGCAAATTAGCGAACGGCTTAAAGAGGAAATTTGGATGGAAAAGAAGACAATTGAAAACTATTCATAATTGGCCAATGTAAATATATGCACAAATGAAATTGAATATAGACGTATTCAAAAAAACAAAACAAAAAAATCTATCAAGCCATTCTTTATTTATTTCTATAGAATCCTAGTCATATCTATCTATCTATCTATCCATCTATCTAGGTATCTTTATATATATATATATATATATATATATATATATATATATATATATATATATATATATATATCTATATATATATATATATATATATATATCCATCTATCTAGGTATCTTTATATATATATATATATATATATATATATATATATATATATATATATATATATATAACTTCTACATATATATATATACGCATCTAAGTTTGGTTTTCCGTCCTCCTTCTCGCTCTTTCTCTCTCTATCTATCTATTTCTCTGTCACTCTCTTCTCTCTCTCTCTCTCTCTCTCTCTCTCTCTATATATATATATATATATATATATATATATATATATATATAGAGAGAGAGAGAGAGAGAGAGAGAGAGAGGGGAGGTGGAAGTGGAGAGATAGAGACACAAAGAGAGACCGAGATACAGACAAAGAGACAGGAAAAGTGAGAGAGAGAGAGAGAGAGAGAGAGAGAGAGAGAGAGAGAGAGAGAGAGGGGGGGAGACAGAAAAAGAGTGGGAGTAAAAGAAAGAATAAATAGATTGTACAAGCTCCACCCACGCCCAAAATACAAATGTTTGAAAAGCCCATTGAGTATTATCCAATGACGTCATCCTCGACTTGACCAATCACAATTCAAAGCGATGTAAATCGTGCCTTTAAAATAGCTTCTTCCCCTCTTTTGTTTGTGTATTGTCATTTAACAATGAATTCTGATTTTTAATAATTGATGGACGATAAAGGCAGAAAGTTCTTTTGAAATCAAACAAATCGACCGAACGGACAAAATGGCTTCGTTTATTTTTCTGTTTTCTACCTTGACTCCATCTTAAATTTTACTTTGATCTCTTTCTCTGCATTTGGGCCAATTCTTAAATGTTTCTTTCCAAATTAATCCTCTTCCTTTTTTTTCTTTACTTTTTTCCCATGGCCGGGTTAGCTCAGTCGGTAGAGCGTTCGGCTAGAAACCACGAGGTTCCTAGTTCGATACCCGCCCTCGCCAACTCAGCGTATGAGTAGCACAGGGATCTGTGCGGTAAAGTAAGGAGCTGATGGTAGGTGCGGCGCTCCACCTCAGGCGCTAGAATAATCTCCGCTATTGAAAAGGGGATAGACTCCCTCGCTGCATGGCTGATACCGACATTAGGCCGCCCCGACGACTTTACTTTACTTATTCCCTTTTTGCTTTATTTATTTCTTTCCAAGTTATTAACTTTTTCATTTCTTCCGTTCCTTTATTTCCTTCTGTTTTTTCCAAGTAATTATATCTTTCTTTCTTTTCCTCTTTTTCCTTCCCTTATTTAATTTATACCTACTAGCAAAATAAAAATACACCTTCCGGGCGATGTAAAAATAATTTTTTGAAAGATATTGCCTGAGGGGAAGGGAGCTGAAAATTCAATGTCATAGAGTGTGTACCATAAGTATGTAAAATCGTCAAATTTATTAAAGAAGTAAAAAAAAAAAAGAAAGAAAGAAAGAAAGACAATTTGAAATGGAAACAGTTCCGATAACTTTAAATATTATATTAGAATAAAACAATTTATATATAAATATATAACGCCGGGCATCTATTTATTGAAACAATGAGGATTGTCTAACGTTGCATGCTCACATTTTGAGTATATTTATTCTGTTATGACGTTGGATTATGTGTTAGGTAATGTGACGAAAGCAGTGGCGTAATTTTTGTTACAGACAAAAACCGGAAGCGAATCTCCATTATTAATAGATCTATCAATCAATCAGTCAATCAATTTATCTATCTATCTATCTATCTATCTATCTATCTAAACTTTACTTTGATCTCTTTCTCTGTATTTGGGCCAATTCTTTCATATCTATCTATCTATCTATCTATCTACCTACCTATCTCTATTTTTGTTCATATCTGTAACAGTATCTGCTGTTACTTAAATGGTCACCCATCTAAGTATTGAACAGGCTCATCGCTGCTTAACTTCGGTGATCTAGCAGTAATCGGTGCTTTCAAGGTGAATTGACCGTAATAGATAGATAAATAGATAGATATATAACTGGCTGGTAAGTTGTTTTGTTTTACGGCATATCAATCCTTTTCGGGTCATTTAATGCCGAATGAAGTCATTTTTATAAATAAATGACTCAGGTTTCTAACAGTGCCTGCTGTTGTTTAAATGGTCACCCATCTAAGTATTAAACACGATCATCGCAGCTTAACTTTGGTGATCTAGCGGCAAACGGAGCTTTATACTAAGCCTGATCAGTGAGTTCCAGGGATCACCAAAATTTTTTCATGGTGGGCCGGATAATTGAAAAAATAACGTGCGCGGGCCACATTATTATTGTGTTTAATACTTGCTAACCAGAACGAAATCTCTGAGAAAAAGATATAAAACAAAATTTATCTTTCCATGTTATATTCATGGATGAGTGGCGTAAGATGCACAAAAACAAATTTAACCAACATATTTATTTTTAAGACATTATCAAAGAATGCAACATTAGCAGAAAGTTTAGTGAGATTTGTGAAACTGAAGTTTTCCTTTCAAAATATCGTCAATGTTTGGTTTGGAATTGATACATCCAATCAAGAGAATTGCTTTCAAATGTTCATCTGTCAATTTCGTTTGATGGGTTGATTCCGTAGTCAAGTCCATGAAGATTTAATAAGCTTAACAAGATATTTAAATTTAAAGGGTATCAGAAAGTCTCGCGTTCCGTATGTTTTAACAAACAAATTCAAGTACCGTCGGTAGGCCAGATAAAATGCCTTCGCGGGCCGGATCCGTCCCGTGGGTTGTAGTTTGGTGACCCCTGAATTATACGGGATCAAATACCGTGACTAGCATAGGACCATACCTGGACAGCTGTAGCTTAGGGGACGGATAAATGGTGGCTACATTCTACGGTCGCCTTTATGTTGGGTTAAGAGAAACAAAGATATTAAACGGCCTTTTTAATTTCTGAACAGGGATTAATATTTTTAATAAAAATGAGATTCTAAGGAAAATATAACTTAATACGTTAATTCCTTTTTAAGTTTAAAAAGGGTAAACGACTGCATTAATTAATGTTGTATAGATCACGACGCAACAACTTTAAATCTATACAACTTCAATTGATGCTATCGTCTAATGTTTAAAAAACAACAATTTATAAATGAACTAGAAATGGCTACCCAGCATCAACTGGGTAGAGGGGGGGAAACCCTGGTGTATTGATTAGTTTACTTTTGAGATTAACAAATGCTGAACATATTTTAGTAGAATTTCTATGCTATTTCTATGTACTAGCAAATATATGCACCCTCCGGGTGCAAGTATTTAAGTTTTAATATAATAAAATATCATGTTAAATTAGAAAGGCTAATGAAACTTAATAAGAATTCAGATAAAAATATTTGGAACAGAGGGGGTATAATCAGAAAATAGAACAACTTTGAAACTAACTGTTCCACCATTTTCCCTTACTCCCGTCTTTCAGTGGTAAATTTCCCTAATTTAACTATTTAGTTAAAATAGGAAGAAAAGAATAAAATTACAGTTATTTCTTTATGTTAATAGATTTCTGTTAAGATTTATCCCCGAGATTTTTGCTCATATTTATTAAGATAAAACCAAACAATTAGAAATCAATAATACTAAGCATATATTTATTAAAATCAAATTTTTTAAGATCAATATGCAAATTAGCCTTCCCATTCACACTGTAAACCGCTATTTCGTTGAATATATAAATATAATTGCATGCTATTAGTATGTAGATATTGTTAACAGTCTTAATGATGTAAAACAATTTTACTAATAATTGAGGTTTAAATAAAAAATAAAATCATGGAGAATGTGTGTAAATAACAAAGGGAATTATGACTTGAGTAGTAATGTAGTTTCGGTTACAGACATAAAAACACACAATCTCCATTATAATAAGATATTTTAATTTTAAGATATGTTCGATTATATATCAAATCTTCATATTTTTTTTCCATAAAAAGCAAGAACTAGCGATATCAAATGTGTATATATATTTACTTTGTCGTTACTTCTTTTATTTTTGTAGTTTCATTCGGACATACATACACACCAACTGCCCTTTATATATGTATAGATATAGATTAACGTATTAAGTGATGTTTTCCTTAGAGTTTCATTTTTATTAAAAGTATTAATCCCAGTTGAGAAATTAAAAATATATATATTGGACTTCATTTTATATTCTACTAACATCTGTCTGGTGGACTATGGTAAAAATTTACGCCCCTCAATTCACAGTCTACCCTCTATATATTCTTAAACGCTTACAAATCTTCACAGAGAATCCCACATTAGATCTCGTCCGCAATTTACAAAAAAAATAACGGTCCTCCACCCCTGTATTGACATTTTTATTTCCCCCTTTCCACATTAAAACATCGACAACGTCTAGGGGGTGACGCTAACAATCTTCCAGCACTGTGTGAATAAATACATGGGTTGCATAAAAAATAAGCTACCCGACTCCTTTGAGAAATTGTCTTCTCCGTGCCCAACATTCTATACACACGCGCACACACACACGCACACACCAGACAACAGACAGACCTGCACCTCGCCCAGCACGAGCGAGAGGTGAAGTCCCCGACGAAAAAGCACGGCTTGAAATTTTCAGGGTGACTCGTTAAAGCCCTCCAATAAACCCTCTCACCCGACCCTGTTTTATTAAATGAATAATCGGCTGGCGAATGCGAGCAACGAGCAGAAGATATTTTAAGGGTGGGAGAGATTGTAATAATTTTAAGCTCTTTCTCCTCCCCCAAAAGATCTCTGTTCGTAAGTTTCGTTATCAAAGCGGCTTTATGCGCATGACTGTTTTATCAAACACGATGACGTGTGTGATGACGTGTATGCGTGAACCAATGAAATCCAAAGATTCTTTTCGTTTTTAACAGAGTATGAAGCCACCGTTATTTCCACTTGTTCGCCCCTGTACCTCTTCTAATACACCGATTTGACATAACGACGTCCGCTTAAAGAGAGATTCCTTGTCTTTAGTTTACCACCAGATGGCGATACTTGTTAGTACAAAAATATTCATTTTTTTCTCCTTTTCCCGTTTTAAGATGGTGTAGATATTTTTTTTATCTATAAACTTCAATATAAGATTTACATCCGTTAAAAACACATTTTTGTTTTCTTGGTATTTCGATTTGATTTATATCCTCTTCAGTATTTGATATTTTGGTAGAGGTTCACTCTAATTATTTGTAGAACAAAAAGTCATTCAGTTCATAAATTTAGTCAAAGAATTAAACATGAAAAATATGAAATAATAAAATGAAATGGAAACGGAAACACACACACACACACACACACACACACACACACACACACACATATATATATATATATATATATATATATATATATATGGTGGAATCTCCTATTGTGAACAATAGATGAGGGTCAGCAGTGAGTGATTTGTTTTCTCCCATGTTGTGCATGCTATCAAGACAGTTTGTGTTTCCTTGAGTGTGATAGCAGCCCAGCCTTGCTGCGAGCTATGAAGCCACACTGGCAGATGAAATTTCCTAAAACGGGAGTCAGATGTTTTTTTAAAAGTTAAACGGAGCTGATCTCGGTGTTTCAAATTATATATATATATATATATATATATATATATATATATATATATATATTATGTGTGTGTGTGTGTGTGTGTGTGTGTGTGTATTTAAATGGAATATAGTTCTACAACCGTCCATAAAAAAAATTTTTTTGTCAATTGTCTTTTAGCGGCTATTGTTGGTGGTTGTACCAGAGTTTGATCACCTCTGATAGGGTCAGCAGGGCGAGGGAAGTCTGATGTTGGAAGACCCGAAACTTCCCAATGAACCCTGCGGATTACATCACTGACGACAGCGCCCCAAATGTAGGAGCGTATATTTAAAGTATATATATATATATATATATGAGTCATGGAGACAGAGAAAGGGAATGTAAGGGTTTCGCGTATGCTTCGCATTTAATGACAAGGTTATAAAAAAAAGTAAATGTTCTGTATTTTTTTAAAAGTATGGACAGTGAAACTAAGAATTCAAATGGTCTAATATTGATTGTTGTTTCGTTGATGGGTTGTTTTCTTTTACGGCATATCAACCTCGGTGGGTCATTTAATACTGATAAAGTTTCAAATAAATTCATTCTTAATGGATAACCAGTTTTGTTTATAAACATGTTTTCTATTTAACCCATAGATGAGACCCTAACAGGTACTACCACTCCAGGCCAGAGTGGACCTGGAAGTAATGTGATAACGGGGTGCTCCACATTCTCCAAACTTCCAGAACTGGAACATCACCATCAGATAGAGCTTAACCTAATTCCCAAGACATGAAGACCCTCAGCCACCACCTTCTAGCTATGATAAAAAGGAGTTGGGGCTTGCCATAAGGGAAAAGGAGTTGGGGCAATCATATAGGTGCTAGGGTTTGACATGACCAGCCGATTGATCGGAGGGGGCCTCTCCGGCCGTCTAGCCCAAGTAAGGACCAAAGTGGAATATTACATGTCATGAACTGCTCAACCACCTGGATTCTATCCTTAAGTATCACGGGTCGGCACCCACAACCAACAGGTGGTCCCATTGGGGGAGTTTCACCCCTCTGCAGAGGTGCAGTCGGTGCATTCTAACATCCCAACCGACAGGGCGGCTAATATTGATGAAAAACTGATTATCGGTTTCGTTTGATTAATTAAGAAAGATAATCGATCTGTCAAAAAGAAAAAAAAAAGAAAAAGTATTTAAGGCCGGAGGTTACAACGGACGAAACGTTGTATTTCATGCATTTTACATCATTTGGGTTATTTAATGCCGAAGAAGTTTTTGTTTTATTCATTCTCTAGAGCCCCAGAATTGGAACCTCACCACTAGATGCAATTTGGCAAGAGGAGAGAATGGTGAGAGGAAAGGAGAGAAAGGGGAGAGAAGTGAAGAAAAAGAGACGAAGAGAGAGAGAGAGAGAGAGAGAGAGAGAGAGAGAGAGAGAGAGAGAGAGGGGGGGTAGGTTAACTTTTAGTCGATTGATAACAATATGGATACCTAATTAAAATGGGTTAAAACAAGAACAAGATGATGATGATGATGATGACGATGAAAGAAGAAAAAGATGATGATGATGATGACGATGAAAGAAGAAAAAGAAGATGATGATGATGATGATGATGAAAGAAGAAAAAGATGATGATGATGGTGACGATGAAAGAAGAAAAAGAAGATGATGATGATGATGATGAAAGAAAAAGAAGAAGATGATGATGATGACGATGAAAGAAGAAGAAGATGATGATGAGGATGATGATGACGGTGACGATGAAAGAAGATGATGATGATGGTGAAAGAAAAGATGATGATGATGATGATGATGATGATGATGATGAAAGAAGAAGAAGATGATGATGATGATAATGATGATGATGATGACAGAAGAAGAAGAAGATGATGATGACGATGAAAGAAAAAAAGAAGATGATGATGATGATGAAAGAAAAAGATGATGATGATAATGATGATGATGAAAGAAAAAGAAGATGATGATGAAAGAAGAAGAAGATGATGATGATGATGACGATGAAAGAAGAAAAAGAATATGATGATGATGATGGCGAAGAAAGAAGAAGAAGAAGAAGAAGAAGAAGAAGAAGAAGAAGAAGAAGAAGAAGAAGAAGAAGAAGATAATATCAAGTGCATTCGAAAGGATTTTATAAAAATTAATTGTAAATGATTATACCATAAAAATACATTGGACATTTATTTAAGCAAATGGACTGGTAATAATTTTTACTATAAAAAATCATTGAAAATGGATTTTCATTATAAAAATTGACTGAAAATAATTTTATTATAAAATACGTCGGAAATGATTTTCCTATAAAAATGAATAGTAAATTAGTTTGTAAATTTTTTAAAAAGCAAAGATAGCAGGATTTATTATAATTGCCATTACTCCCAGGTCCCCTTTAACCCGAAGTGGTTATACCTGTTAGAGTCCCATCTTTGGGTTAAATACATCGGTTTGAGAGTATTTGTATTAGATGGGAATACTGTATATATAATTTTATGCACAAAAACTCTTAAAATAACTACACAAAAAATGTAAATATGAATGTTGTGGCTGAGTTTATCAACAAACGACATTAAATCCGGTAAAGGTTAAGTAAAATAGGTTTATTACTTTATGTTTCAGGGTTAATATAATAAAAACAAAATCAAACGCGCAGTTCTTCAACAAACAGTAATTGCTACTCTGTTAGCAAGACTAGCTACTTGACGAATAACCTCATGTAGTCCGTATGCATTTCCAACCCGTCCCTTTTCAATAGCACTAGACAAAGGAGATTGTTTTTAGCATCTGAGGTGGGGCGCCACACCTTCCATCAACTCTTTACTTTACCGCACTGATCCCTGTGCTACTCATACGCAGAGTTAGCGAGGACCGGTATCGAACTAGGAACCTTGTGGTTTCTAGCCGAACGCTCTACCGACTGAGCTAACCCGGCCCATACTTTTCCTCATTATAAACATTTATATATGACATTTTGTTTCTCAATGACATTTCCTGAAGTATAAATCGACTCATAAGATAAGATCCATTACTGCTGAGTAGCGAGTTCGATCCTCGCTGGATACCCCAAACTTGCAACCTACCCATGGTGAACGGGTTAAGTAAATACTTACTTGGTTCAATAATTTTGCCAACTGAAAGTATATCTCCAGGTGAATAAATTTCTTGTCAAATTAGCTAGAGCTAAACATTAATATATTTCGTTCTAAGAAATAAGTACTTATATCACAAAAACTTATGGAGGCGGGTGGTCTAATGGTTAGAGTCGTCGGAAATGGAATCGTCGATCCGAGTTCAATTCCTCGACGAAGCTGTTTGCATTTCACAAGGGGCTAAGCTAATACCCTTGGGAAAGGTATGAATTCAATTTTCCCTCAAGATATGGGTAAATAGCAGAGCAGGCTGGGCTCTTTAACCATGGCTAGGTAACCAGTCTAGGAGAAGGAAAACTCTGAATTTAAACCTGTTAAACCCCGCTTAAGAAATTGACTTTGCGTCACATCCTGCTCGTGCAGAGGAATTGGTATATATATATATATATATATATATATATACATGAGTATTTCACTTCCTCTTCCTGTTTTTGTGGGAGTGGAAAGGAATTTCATTTTTAACATTAGTCTTTTAAACAGGTGTTTTTGTTTTTTGGGTGGCTTGCCAATAAATTCATTAGCTGAGTTTTATAACTTTTTTATTAGGATTGTCTAAGGATGTGACACAAAGTCAATTTCTTAAGCGGGGTTTAACAGGTTTAAATTCAGAGTTTTCCTTCTCCTAGACTGGTTACCTAGCCATGGTTAAAGAGCCCAGCCTGCTCTGATATTTACCCATATGTTGAGGGAAAATTGAATTCATACCTTTCCCAAGGGTATTAGCTTAGCCCCTTGTGAAATGCAAACAGCTTCGTCGAGGAATTGAAATCGGATCGACGATTCCATTTCCGACGACTCTAACCATTAGACCACCCGCCTCCATAAGTTCATCAGATGTTTATTTGATATATCAGGTGTATATTAGAAAAACTTAAATTCATTTCTTCAGTTGAGTTACAATGTAAAAATGTAGTCTTTACAAAGAAGCTAAGAATAAAAATGTCACCACAATAAAAAGAACCTAAGAATTTGAAAGAAATTAACATTTTTGTATTACATTTCGTATTAGTTTTTTTTATTCACTTTTAAATAATTTTTATTTATTTTTTTATTTTTTAATTTTTTGGTTCTTCACAAAATCAAGTTTTTTTTTTTTTTACTATTAGTACCAAATTACAATAATTTTCGAATTGACATTACATTTAAATTTCACCTATGGAATCTATGTGATATTTTGATGTATGGAAATTTTGCACTTACGATAGATTAAATTAATAAACATATCTGCATTTCAACCCTAGCATCTCAAAATTTCGGGTATTTCCGTCAAATGTAATGCTTTTTATACGTAATCTAATGATTACGCACTATTCTAAATTAGTACGTTTTTTTTAATCTATCGTAAGTGTTGAAAAATATTCATAAACTTCTGATTAAAAAGTATTTATTAAAAAAGAAAAAAGATTTTGCAATTGAATTTTAATTTGATTACGTGTACCTACCATGAGATCAAAGCAAAAAATTCATATTTAAAAAAAAATGTTAAAAAGTATTTATTTATTTAAATAGAACAACAATAACAATATCAATTTATCGTTAGTGCAAAATTAATTTTTCACATATTCTAACAATAACATGAAATGACCATTTTTAAAAAATTAAAATCAAAAACTATTTTAATATAAAAATGTGTCTTTCGTTTGTTAATAATAACATTGATTAATTATCTATTTAATTTATCGTAAATGCAAAATTTCTATAAACTTTTGATTAAAATGAAAAAGTATGATTTTATAACACCTCACACAAGGACTCCATTTTAACATGCAAGTCAAAACTATTTCTTCCTTAACGGCAAATTCAGGAACATTCTAATACAAAGAACATGTTAATGATAAATAAACTTCTTTAACTTACCAACAGGACATATCAAACACTCGACACTGTCAAACATTTCCTTATAGAGTGTAGTGCTTTCGCTCCAATCAGAAATAAATATTTCAACGCAAATAATATGAGGGATCTGTTTGAGAATACTAACATGGATGACATTTTATCCTTCTTGAGAGAAATAAAAATATACCGAAAATTATGAATCAGATATAAGATACATTCACGAAATACATCTAAAAATTGCTCCAGTAAAAGAAACTTGAGTACCAACTTTTATCTCACTCTCTAACAGTTTTTGGCATTAAATAACCCACAGGGTTATTATACCATTAAACAAACCAATCCGGACCAAATGAAGTTAATGAAAATTATTTATACAAATTTGAATATATTAAGAACTTGATTCATAGAAACTTTTATCAAAACAACTGGTTTCAGCATTAAATGACCTGAAAAGAGTTGATCTGCCGTAAAACAAACAAGCCAAATTCTGCATTATTTTCTTTGATTTCTCTATTTCACTGGTTTTAAAATAAGATAAATAAATAAAATAATATGTGGTGGTAGTACCACTACTACCATGACGACCACCACTATTAATAATCTTTGCCTGTCTTTCTCTATCCAATGATTTTCTCCCCAACTCGCTCCCAGAGATGTATTGTTTAAATTCTCTTAACCTCCTTTTCTATTTGCCTTATTTATATTTGAATATGTTAAGAACTTGATTCATAGAAACTTTTATCAAAATGACTTGTTTCGGCATTAAATCACCCGAAAAAGGTTGATATGCCGTAAAAAACCTTACCAACAGAAACAACAATTACATACGAGGAACCTTTCACTTCTATAAAAACGTGTAAACTTTACTACACTACTCGTTATTTTCTTCTCTAAATTTTGTCTCAGTGAATAAATATTTGTGTCTATTAAATCGTTGGGATCTTTTTTACTTATACTAGCAAATATATGCACCCTCCGCCGGGTGCAAGTATTTAAGTTTTAATGTAATAAAATATTGTATTAAATTAGAAAGGCTAATGAAACTAAATAAGAATACAGATAAAAAGATTTGAAACAGTGGGAGTATAATAAAAGATTTGAAACAGAGGGAGTATAATAAAAAATGGAACAACTGAAACTTACTCTTCCATCATTCTCGTCTTTCATTGTTATTTTTCTAATTTAAGTATTTAGTTAAAAGAGGAAGTAAACAATAAAATGACAGTTATTTTATCTTGTTAATGGATTTCATTTAAGATTCATTGAAGAGATTTTTGCTTATATTCATTAAAATAAAACCAAACAGTTAGAAATCAATAATACTAAGCACATATTTATTAAATTCGATTTTTTAATATTAATATGCAAATTAGCCTTCCCGTTCACACTGTAAACCGCTATTCTTTGTATATATAAATACAATTGCATGTTGTTTGTATGTCGATATGGTCAACAGTGGCTTCGGCCTCTGGACCATTGATATAATTAACGGCGTCGATCCCAGGGGGCCATCCCCCCAGGCAACACCTGCCCCCTCGATTTAAAGGGGCAGGGCTGGGTTTATTGCCCAGTGCCTGAGGCGCCCCCCTTGAGGGGGAATGCCGACGGGATCGACGCAATTTTTCAACTGCCATTCCATGGGCTTCGGCTCGTGGGTGGTCCCACGTTAATAGGGACTTTGTGCCTGACCCGTACAAGTGGGGTACGCGGTAAATATCGTATGTAGATATGGTCAACAGTGGCTTCGGCCTCTGGACCATTGCTATAATTAACGGCGTCGATCCCAGGGGGCCATCCCCCAGGCAAAACCTGCCCCCTTGATTTAAAGGGGCAGGGCTGGGTTTATTGCCCAGTGCCTGAGGCGCCCCCCTTGAGGGGGAATGCCGACGGGATCGACGCAATTTTTCAACTGCCACTCCATGGGCTTCGGCTCGTGGGTGGTCCCACGTTAATAGGGACTTTGTGCCTGACCCGTACAAGTGGGGTACGCGGTAAATATCGTATGTAGATATGGACAACACTAATAAAAAGGTGAAGCAATTTTATTAATAATTGAGGTTTAAATATAAATAAAATCATGGAGAATGTGATGTAAATAACGAAGGGAATTGTAACTTGAGTAGTAATATGGTTTCGGTTACAGACAGAAAAACACACAATCTCCATTATAATAAGATATAACACCGAGGATATATTTATTTACAAACAAGTCTTAAACAAGTGTGTCCAGGTTAATTTCAATTGTAACAAAATTATAGCAATGAGCCATTGTTTACAACCGAAAACTAACGAAGACAACCTTCAAGAAATCGATACCATTAGCCAGCTCGCACATAGAAACACCGGCAACATCTTATTATAATGGAGATTGTGGGTTTGCCTGTCTGTAACCGAAACTATATTACTATACAAGTCACAATTCCTTTAGTTATTTACATCATATTCTTCATGATTTTATTTTTATTTAAACCTCAATTATTAATAAAATTGTTTTACATTACTTACACTGTTGACCATATCTACATACTTATAATATGCAATTGTATTTATATATACAATAAAATAAAGGTTTACTGTATGAATGGGAAGGCTAATTTGCATATTGATCTTAAAAAAATGATTTTAATAAATATATGCTTAGTATTATTGATTTCTAATTGTTTGGTTTTATCTTATTGAATATGAGCAAAAATCTCTTCAATAAATCTTAAAAGAAATCCCTTAACAAGAAGAAATAACTGTAATATTATTCTTTACTTCCTATTTTAACTAAACAGTTTAATTAGGAAAATTTACCAATGAAATACGGGAGTAACGGAAAATGATGGAAGAGTTAGTTTCGAAGTTGTTCTGTTTTTCAATCATACCCCCTCTGTTCAAAATCTTTTTATCTACATTCTTATTCAGTTTCATTAGCCTTTCTAATTTATTACGATATTTCATTATATCAAAACTTAAATACTTGCACCCGGAGGGTGCATATATTAGCTAGTTATTTTAAAGAAAAGTAACATTTTATTCATTGTTATTTGTTGATTTACTTTATTTTCGTCTTCTTTAAATTTTTTTTCTCAGTAAATAAATATTTGTGTTTATTAATTCATCGTAATTTTTTTTTTTTTTTTACTTATCTATTCCAACGAGGATAATTTTACTTACAAACAGCCTTAAAGACATGTGTCGAAATTAATTTCAATTGCAACTAAATTATAGCAACGAGCGATGGAATTTGTTAATGTGGTCTGGAGTCCAAGACGAATTAAGGGCATAAAACTCATTGAGGGAGTTCAAAGGAGAGCTACTAAAGTAATGAATGAATTAAAAAAAAAAAACAACCCTTTCGTATGAAGAAAGACTTAGCAAGTTTGGTTTATCGACATAAAAGAGGGAATATGACTGAAGTCTACAAATATACACATGGATATTATTCAACGAACTTTGATCTACTAAACATTGCTCAAAATATCAATACCAGGGGTCATGAATTAAAACTCTTTAAAAAAAATTGTAAAGCAAATGCAAGACAAAATTATTTTAGTAACAGAATGGTGAATACATGGAATAAACTACCATCATCAATAGTGAATGCCCCATCTCTAAACTCCTTTAAGGCAATGTTAGATAATCTGTGGAAAGGGTATAAATATTCTGTGGAATTAAGATGAATGTTTATAAGGAACAGCTGACAGGTCTCAGACCTAATATACTAGCTGAAAGGATATTATTATTATTATTATTATTATTATTATTATTATTATTATTTACTATCGACACCCGACGAAGAATTTCTTCAACCAAATCAAAATCAAAGTCTTTCCACTTTGAATTGTTCATTTAAAAACAGGAACTACTTTTATACAAAAGATAATCATACAATTATAAAGTCGTCAGGGTGGCCTAAAGTCGATATCAGCCAATCAGCGAGGGAGTCTATCCCCTTTTCACTAGCGCTCGACCAGGGAGATTGTTTTTCTAGCGTCTGAGACGGAGTACCACACCTACCGTCAGCTCCTCACTTTACCTCACAGATCCCTATGCTAATCATACACTGAGTCAGCTCAGTCGGTACAGCGTTCGGCTAGAAACCACAAGGTTCTTAGTTCGATACCGGTCCTATGTAATTATATATAAAAAAATATCCTTTACAATAGTTTATCTTAAATGTTTATTTTGTGAGACGAATCAGTACTAATTTGAAGGGAAAAAAAGATAAATAAATAAATAAAACAAAGCTTTTTTCGATACTTTTTGAACGAAATGGTTTTGGTGAAACACAAAATTGTGCAAGTGTAACATCCTAAATACTGACTAGAAATGATTCCCCGAAAATAAGTCAGGGCTTATATTAATTTTCACTCGAAAATATAACACTAGAGCTTATTTTCAGGGGATGTAGAGTGTTTGCCTCGCATGATGAGATTGTAATGAATGCTTATTTCTTTCATCTGTCTGCCGCTCTCAACTAGGGCTTATTTTAAAGGGAGGGTTTATATTAAAATCATCCAGACAAATCACGCTATGTCTATCCCCGAAAATAAAACAGGGCTTATATTAATTTTCACTCGAAAATATAACACTAGAGCTTATTTTTAGGTGATGTAGAGTGTTTGCATAAAGAATGCTTATTTCTTTCGTCTCAAAATATAACACTAGGGCTTATTTTTTTTTTTTTTTTTGCAGGGGTGGGGGTCTTATTCTTCATATATCGAAAAACGACATTACTAAGTTGAAAATTACGAAATTTCTAAATAAACAGAAATTACGAAAAACGATCTACATTTATTTATCATTAACATATTCTTTTACTAAAAAAACTTTGTTAACGACAATTTATTCAAAAATAATCATATCATCATCGTCTAGAATGTTACTACTCTCAACTAGGCTTATTTTAAAGTGAGGACTTATATCAAAGTAGTAAAAGTAAGTAAAGTCGTCGAGGCGGCCTAATGTCGGTATCAGCCAGACAGCGAGGGAATCTATCCCCTTTTCACTAGCGCTAGACCAAGGAGATTATTTTAGCGTCGGAAGTGGAGCGCCACATCTACCATCAGCTCCTCACTTTACCGCACAGATCCCTGTGCTATTCATACGCTGAGTTGGCGAGGGCCGGTATCGAACCAGGAACTTTGTGCTTCCTAGCCGAACGCTCTACCGACTGAGCTAATCCTGCAAAATCACGCTAAGTCTTATTTTTCGTGTAGGTCTTATTTTCTGGGAAACACGGTAGCTACATACGACTCTTCTTTTTCAACCTGAAAATCCATCTCATAGGCAAGATTTGGTTTGGTTTGTTTTGTTTTACGGCATATCAACCTCAATGGGTCATTTAATGCCGATAAAGTTTTGAAATAAATCAATTCTTAATGGATAATACAATTTTGTTTATAAATACATTTTTCTATTTAACCCATAGACGGGACCCTAACAGGTACTACCACTCCGGGTCAGAGTGGACCAGGGAGCAATGGTGATGAAGGGGTGCTCCACATTCCTCAAACCTTCAGAACTGGAACCTCACCATCAGATAGAGTTTAACGTCATTCCCAGGACATGTAGACCCGCAGCCACCGCCTTCTAGCACCCATATGATAAAAAAGAAGAGGTTTGAGGACGTGGACAACATTAAACGAAATTCAACGGTGCAGTTTCGCACTCTGTGAAAATAGGAGTTTAAAAAGGTGCTTCAGCCAATGAAAAGCTCGCTGGAATAAGTGAGTTGAATAGCACGGGTCTATTTTAAAGAAAATGATCGTTCATTGTTGATTTCTTTCTTGATAAAGACACCTTTCGTCTCGTTGCTTTTTAAACACACCTCGTATTATTTAAGACAATTAATGTTTCATTCATCGTTCATCTCTGTCTTGGTAAATACAGCTTGAGTCTCGATACTTTTTGAAAACATCTCATATTTTAAAGAAAACTGACGTTTCCATCGTATTTCATTTCTGTCTTGGTAAAGACAGCTTCAGTGTCGATAAAATAAAATAAAAACAAAAAAAAAAACAAAGAACACCTTGTCTTTTATAGAAAATTAACGTTTTCTTCATTATTTATTTCTGTCTTGGTAAATACAAGTTTAGTCTCTTTTTGAAAATATCTCATATTTTGGAGAAAATTAACATTTCATTCATTGTTCATTTCTGTCTTGGTAAATACAGCCTCGGTCTCGATTCTTTTGGAACACTCTCTCGTATTGTTGAAAAAAGCAATTCATTGTTTTATTTATTTATTTATTTATTTATTTTTTTTTTAGGGGAGGTCTCGTTAAATACAACTTCATTGTTGATACGTTTTAAACAAAATCTCGATTCATAATGTAAAATATTGTGTTTACTAATTAAACCGTGTCATTTTCAAGGATTCGGTTCATGATTTTAAATTCAACTTTTATTACATTTGATCGGCCTTTTTTTTTTTTTTTTATTCAGTATCCAAAAATAGCACATTTCTCTTTTGAGAAACCCTTACAATATAATTTCCGAATTTGTTCAGCTGATGTAATTTTATAAAAGGGAAACATTCAACAAATTTTGAATGAATTTTTATTATTCTAAAGATAGCAATCTGTTACGAAGATTTTTATAAATAGATATTTTTTGTTTAATGAAAAAAAAAATGCGTGTTGTATCTTTTTGAATTGGAAATAAAGGGTATGGTATGGCGGGAAATATACAGACAACCCACACTCACCGCCCCCAGCCCGTGTGATACCCGCAAGTTGTGGAGGCACGTGCTTCTTACTGGTAAATATGACGGTCTGATTCATTCATAGGCAGAGTCGAACGTTAGCTGAGCGAGTATGTGTGGGTAATTGTTTGTCTGTGTGTGTATTTGGTGGGAGGGAGAGAAAGAAAGAAAGAAAGAAAGAGAGAGAGAGAGAGAGAGAGAGAGAGAGAGAGAAAGAGAGATTGGAAGGAAAGAAAGAAGGAAGGAAGGAAGGGGTGTATATATAGCTTAAAACGTGCCTCTGTCTCTGTCTCTGTCTCTGTCTCTCTCTCCCCAAACACAGACACAGACAAACAAGTACCCACATACTCGTTCAGCTAGATAGAAAGATAGATAGAGAGAGGGGGATGAGAGAGAGAGAGAGAGAGAGAGAGAGAGAGAGAGCACAATTTAAGCTATATATATACTCCTTCCTTCTTTCATTCTTTTCAATCTCTCTCTCTCTCTCTCTCTCTCTCTCTCTCTATCTATCTATCTATCTATCTTATCACCTTCTCTATTTCGCACCGACTGCATTCTCCTCCCAAAATCTTTGTCACCCATGTGAAAAATTAAGCCCAGTCTTGTCACATGCGCCTTGTCGTCGCCACCACTACCCGCCGGCGCTACTGCTGTCGTTTTTAAACATGCTGTCCGAATACCATTTTCTAGCAGAGTGTCGACATGCAGAAGAAGTTGTAAGGGGAAGCAGAAGAAGAGACGTAGGCAGTTGCAATAGTTCTCCGGGTGCGGGTCGGCTGCAGCGGGTCGGGGGGGCGTTGCTTTACGGCAACGAAACGGACACACTTGGACTTGGCTGCTGGTTAGTGACATTTGCCGTAACTCGCAGTTCTTTGATAGACTGACGGCACCGCCAATGGGCGGTGGGGGGGGGGGGAGTTGCACTTTAGTTCCTACTTAACATTAACTAAAACACATCTCTACCTAGGAATAACATGAGTTCTGGAAGCTTAATAGAAACGACGTTGTACGAATTGGCTATTATCTACGAGCTAGTATTATTATGATTATTCGGACTATTGTCCTCATCTTCATTGTTATCTGTACAACGTTTCGGCCCATTATGCCCCCACCCGGCCTTCTTCAAACATTTCTTCTCGAACTCGGTAACCTTCTTTTCGAACTCGGGAACCTTCTTTTCGAACTAGGAAACCTTATTTTCGAACTCGGAAACCTTCTTTTCGAACTTGAGAACCTTTCTTTTCGAACTCGGAACCTTCTTTTCGAACTCGGGAACTTCTTTTCGAACTCGAACCTTTTTCGAACTCGGAACCTTCTTTTCGAACTCGGAACCTTCTTTTCGAACTCGGAAACCTTCTTTCGAACTCGGGAACCTTCTTTTTCGAACTCGGGAACCTTCTTTTTTCGAACTCGGGAACCTTCTTTTCGAACTTGAGAACCTTCTTTTCGAACTTGGGAACCTTCTTTTCGAACTCGGTAACTTTCTTTTCGAACTTAGGAACCTTCTTTTCGTAATCGGGAGCCATCACGGAACTTTGAACCCAAACCTTTATTCCATTCACAGGGGTATCCAGCTCTCATTCCGCTAACCATAGCTGGGATACAGGTATTAAATTGTGCTAATTATTATTCTATGTTACTGTCGCCCTTGACCAGGATTGAACCTGCAGTCTAGAGATAACTGCCTCTTAGAACTGTCTTAAACCAACGCTTTATCCACTACCCTAGAAGGTTCCCGAGTTCGAGAAGACTCCCGAGTCCGACAAGAAATACCTGAAGAAGGCCGATGGGCACATCGGCCGAAACGTTGTACAGATAACAATAAAGATGGGGACAATAGTCCGAATAATGCAAATAATATTAATCATCAAGCCTTATCTAAAAAAATTCAGAGAAATAGTATCTACGAACTGGTTGGCTGTTTGGTTGGGTTTTACGGCATGTCAACCCATTGGGTTATTTTATGCCGAAGACGTTTTTTGTTTTATTCCATCTTGATGGGAAACAATTTTTTTTCAAACACATTTGTTTCTATTTAACCCATGGATGAGACCATAGCAAGTACGACCACTCCAGGCCAGAGTGGACCTGGGAGCAATAGTGATGAAGGGGTGCTCCACATTCCCCAGACCTCCAGAACTGGAACCTCACCATCAAATAAAGTTTAACGTCATACCCACTGGAATAATGTTTGCCTCTCTTTGGTCCCATGAACGAGGGTTGTAGAGGCAAACATTATTCCAATGACGAGGAAGTGAAATCTGTAGTGAAGAAGTGGCTCAAAGAACAGTCAACAGAATTTTACGGGGCAGGGATACATGCTCTCATTTGAAGGTGGAACATTGCTATTGAGAGAAACGGCGAATATGTGCAGCAGTAAGGATGTGATCCACAGAGGACGAGCTTCATTTTGATGTATGATACATGTTCCTGTGTTGGTAATTATATCTGTCCTTAATAAAATGGCATTACTTTTTGACACACCCTCGTATATATATATATATATATATATATATATATATATATCATCATCATCATGTCACGCAAGTAGCACGGATATCCATGACAATCTCTCGCCAACCATCCCTATCATTCATTGCCCCTGGGAGTTCTTCTGCGCAGCATTCAGCGTCCTTACATAATTGGTCAATGTAGGTCCTTGCTGGGCGGCCCACACTAGCATGCACCTGTTTTGGCTACCACAGGAGAACGTCGCTTATGGGCTCGTCTTTGCTTCTTCAGCAGTGTCCTGCATGTCTAGTCCGTCTTACTTGGATGGTTTGTAAGTTGGGGAGCAGGTGGCCATACAGCTGCTTCCTGCGGGGTGCTGTTTCCACGACTTGTTCAAACTGCACGCAGCATTCTTGTGCAGTTCACATCTAGCTTATTCTCAAGGCGCTTCGTTAGGGTCCAAGTGGTGCAGCCATACAGCAGTACTGATATAACACAGCCTGGAAGAATTGCCGCTTTAGCTTGTCAGTGAGATCGGACTTCCATATGACTGCTAATTTGTTTGTGGCTAACCATGCCTTTCCTATTCGTGTATTAACATGACTTTCTGTGGATGAGACATTACTACCTAGGTATGTGAATTGATCTACTGGCTTAAGAGGCTTACCGTCTAGTGTGGAGATGTCTCCTTTCTTTTTGAAACTCATGAACTCAGTTTTATTGGAGTTCCCATAGAGGCCGATGTACTTTGCTGCCTCCTCCAAGCTATGCAGTAGTGACTCAGCATGTGCCGGTGTATCTGCAAGAAGTGCGAGGTCATCAGCGTAGTCCGCATCTGTGACTGTTGCAGGATATCGCCTGCTTCTTGCTTTTCTTAATGGGAAACCTTTTTGTCTTTTATGGTATCTAATGATGTTCGGAGTACATAGTCTAAGCATATTATAAATATATATGGTGCTAATGTATCTTCTTGTAGGACTCCAGCGGCGATGTCAAAAAAATCTATGTCGCCATCAGGTGAGAGTATCATTGCTTTAGTGTCCTTGTAGAGCATCATTATAGCGACAACAGTTTCTTTGGGGAGACCGTATGCTAGTAGTATTTGTTCCATTTTTCCTCTGTGTATGGAATCAAATATATATATATATATATATATATATATATATATATATATATATATATATATATATATATATCATGGATCTTTGCCAATCCTCGAAGCAAACAAATTTATTTCTGGATTAATTAAAATCGATTTAAAAAGTGCCCAATAAAAAGAGCTAAATATACGTTTTTAAAAGCGAATGTTATAAAATATTCCAACTGCAGTTTCTTGTTCTTCAGGGAATTATATATATATATATATATATATATATATATATATATATATATATATATAAGTAAGAAAAAGTGGAATGAAACATCACACAATGCTGTTAAAGAAAACAATTTATAATATAATCATAGTTGATACTGATCAATATTTCGATTTTACAAAAATCATCATCAGAGCTCATTCACTCCCGTAGTAGTTTGGGTCGGAGAGGAAAGTCAAATGAGTTTACAAAACAAAAAACCTTAATACTGCAAAAAACGAAAGACGTTACAATATTCACCAACGTGGGCATTCGCGCCATATATATGTCGGTCATGTCTCATGTATATCTTTTGTCAACCAAATGTAGCGAATTTTGAGATGTTGGCAACAAGACGAAACAATTTAAACGGAAGGGGATGGGTATTAAGAAATGTGACGGTTGGAATTCAAAAGACTTTTAGTAAAGGAATTTTTACGATTAATTGTTTTTATTATTTAAATTATATTTTTAAGTTCCGTAATTCATAAATGATTCATAAATAAATTCATAAATAATTCATATATATATATATATATATATATATATATATATATATATATATATATATATATATTGTTATTGCCTGTTAAACCCAGATGGGTATTATTACCGATCCATTATGTAGTTTTCTACTCCCGCAAATTTTAAACAAAATCATCAGGTCCTTTGTGCCCGGTTAAAATTCTCCATATATTATATCATCATCATCATCATCATCATCATATCGTGTTGAAAGCACGTATTTCCATCTCTCTCTCTCTCTCTCTCTCTCTCTCTCTCTCTTCTCTCTCTCTCTCTCTCTCTTCTCCTCCTCTCATCATCATAACTCCTGGCAAGCTTTTTTTCTAATCGTTTCGTTAAATTCCAAGTTTGTGCAGCCATACAATAGCACTTATACGGCTACAGCTTAAACCTTTATCCTATCAGAGTGATCGGATTTCGTTATGATAATCTCTCTATAGACATCCATACCTTTCCAATGCGTATATTGATAATACTGGCAAGAATATGCGTCTTTCGGGCGTAAATATTTAAGTTTTAATGTAATGAAATATATTAAATTAAAAGGACTAACGAAATTAAATAAGAACGCATATAAAATGATTACACTTATTCTAATTATATTTTAATTGGTGTCGATATAAAAACATTCAAAGGCTTGATTTTAATATGTTGGAGAATAAAACAATAATATCACAAATCAATAACATCAAGTAATTATTTATTAAACCCTGTTTTGTTTAAACCAGTATGTAAATTAATCATACCATATATTATGTAAACCTTTATGTCTTAATGATATATTAGACACAGGATTTTAAACGCACTAATAACATGGGCTGTTCAGAGGCAAGTCTTACTCAGATTTTCATGGAGACATCGTTAATATATAAGATTTATTCTATGTATTAAGGATTTTGACTATAAATTAAATACTCACTGATAAACTTACACAATTCCTGGGGGTATTGTGACGTAAACAGTGACACAGTTTCGGTTACTGACAGACACCGAATCTCTTTTATAATAATATTATATTATATTATTTTCAAAAATCAATCTTCCTTTTGTTCAGTTTATCAAATTCACATAATAAATTCGCAGGATATGAAAAATCATTTTCAAGAAAATGAAATCTGTCAGCCTTTTCTGAAAAAAAGATTTCTGAAAATTTGAATCCTGAAGAAATGCTGCCTCGTTCAGCATTTGAACTCGGATACGCCGTGTCCATTTCCTATGATAATAATTATTACACCACATGCGTCCACAAATTAGATTTGGTATAAGTCATGAAGTATGAAGCACCCAGTACGGGGCGACCTCACTACTCTGTAATTATCAATCTGCAATACTAAATTGCTAATTATTCCATCACAATTAAGCACACGCCAAATTGAGTGTACCTTTGATTTGTCACAAAGCTGGAAGCATAAACTCCCCAGTGCGGATCGAACTCACTACTCAGTAGTAGACTGATTGGTTGTATTTTACGGCATGTCAACCTCTGTTGGGTTATTTTATACTGAAGACGTTTTGTTTTATTCATTCTTGATAGGTATTGAAAATCCTTTTTTTAGTTCAGTTTTTTTAAAATACATTTATTAAAACTCGTATTTCTTCTATTTGACCCATAGATGGGACCCTAAAGTATTAAAACCACTATTTTTAACCCTATTCTTCCAACAACAAAAATAATTCAAGAATTAAAAGTGCGTTAGTATTTATAGTTAACTAATTCTTTTTTATGTAAACACCGGAAAATTATATATACTTTGTGTTAGGGAGAGTTATCTCCCCCTAACGATTCGAACCGGACTCTCTAAAAAAGGAGGAGCAAATACTGCACAGCAGATCAGAACCGAGCAGGTCATACACTTTTATCCTCATCAAGCAGAACTCTAATCCAAACCCATCCACTGTATTTCCCTGTCAGTGAGAATAAATAAAACAAGTATTGTTATTGTTAACAATTTCCCTGTTTTATTATCATTTCTGTTATTCCTACATCTCGGATACAACACTTTGTAATTTAATATTCATTGGAAGGATTGAAAACAAGACAAGAGGTGCACAAGTTTGAGAAGTCCTGGTCTAAGGACATTTCAGAATTCAGAGTGTCTTGTGTGTAACACTATCCAGTTCTGGAGGTCACAGGAATGTGGAGCACCCTTTCATAACCATTGCACCCACGTCCACTCTGAACCGGCGTGGTAGGGTCCCATCTATAGGTTAAATAGATCAGAAAATATGTCTTAAACAAATTGAGTATCCATCAAGAAAGAATAAAACAAAAACGTCTTCAGCATAAAATAACCCAATAAGGGTTGACATGCTGTAAAACCCAAACAACCAACCATGTAACACTAAACTGGATCTGACCTGGAGTGGTAGTACATGTTAGGGTCCCATCTATAGGTAAAAAGATATGCTTGAAAATTATTCGTTAGGGTCCCATCTATAGGTAAAAAGATATGTTTGAAAATTATTCGTATTCAATAGGACGAGTGAAAAAGAAATATCTACAACTACAAAAAATTTTAAATTTAAAAAAAATTAGTGAAATAGATCACTAATTAGGACTGAGCCTATACTAGTAGTGACTACCCCAAGCGGAGTTTAATAGGTTTGAATTCAGAGACTGGTTGTCTAACCAAGGTTAAATGGCCCCAGTCTGCCCTACTATTTACCTATAGCTGGAGAGAGAGAGAGAGAGAGAGAGAGAGAGAGTAGTGGAGTTCATACCTTTCCCAAGGGTATTAGCGCTATGTGAACTGTAGCTTCGTCCAGGATTTGAAATCGGGTTGACGAGTCTAATTCTCACGACTCTAACTATTACACAACGCACCTCCAACATTTAGGATTTTACACAAAAATGTAAATACGAATTTTCAATGATTTCTTTGGTTGTTTGTTTTGTTTTACGACTTTTCGGTCATTTAATGACGAATCAAGTCATTTTGATAATCAAAAGACTCAGACATAACAAAAAAACTATAGACATAAAATAACCCTAGATATGTTTACATGCCATTAAAATCAGGGTCAATAAAAAATTAAGGATTTCTTGAAGGGGTCGATAGTCTAGAAAGTTTAGGGACTCTCTTCACAACCTCGTGGTTTTTTTTATGCTAACCATGGTAAAATAGTAAAACTAAACCCAATTCCCTAACCTCTAAACATAAAGTAACCCTAAATAGGTTGATATGCCGTTAAAATCAATGAATAAATAAGGGTCAATAAATGGTTGGGGATTTTTTGAAGGGGACGACAGTTAAAAAAGTTTAGGGACTCTCTTCACAACCTCGTACGTTTTTTAAGCCAACCCTTGCAAAATAATAAAATTGATTTACTATAAAAGTTTTTTCATGACCATAAAAGATTTATTCTCTACATAATTCATACATAATATCTTCCCCTTAGTTTTTTTTTAAAAAGGGACCGATAATAGAAATAAAAATAAAACCCTGCTTAACCTTGGATATCCTGACTAAGATTTCTTATTGCTGTTTTAACAGGGAAGGCTAAATGCCGGCATTTAAATAAGCTCACATAAAAGGAACTTATTCAATCGATTTAATCAACTGTGGATTTTATTTGATGGTAGCTGCCATCGTCTTCCTTGTCACAGGCAACAAACTTTTATACTAACAAGAGGTGTGTCTAGGGACTGGAGAAAAAAATCACGCGAAGCAAGGTTTTATTTTATTTGATTCTATTTTATTTTATTTTATCGCCTGCTTTCATTCAATATTTTATCAGCTTAGCTTTTGCTCGTACCTCCCTCGCGTAGACGTGACTTTTCAAACATTTTAAATATTTTATGGATGTTTATCAATTAAAAACAGGTCAATATCCTGTGTATGGCTCTAAACTGTATCTGATGGTGAGGCTACAGTTTTGAGATATGGGGAGTATGAAGTACCCCTTCATTGACATTACTCTCAGGTCCACTCAGATCAGAAGTGGTAGTACCCGTTGGTGTCTCATCTAAGGGTTAAGTAGATCTGAAATCATTACCTTATTCTATGAAGGCAGTTTGTTGTGTCAACTGTGGGAAGAGAGAGAGAGAGAGAGAGAGAGAGAGAGAGAGAGAGAGAGAGAGAGAGAGAGGAGAGAGAAGAATATTCAGTATACTAATAGATCCAAATAGAGTTTGCACCAGACATAGAGGAACTCGCAACAGAGTGCTAAAACCTCGAGATAGACGGTTCGCGTAATGGTTCCGTAATCTTCGCAGTTTCAGGGTATTTGCCTATCATCCCACTTATGAGGGCGTGACACAAGGACATTTTTATGTGGGCCCACCCACAAGCCGAACCTCATGGGTGGTAGGCACAAAACATGCGTTGATCCCGTCGGCATTACTCCTCAACGGGGGCACCTCAGGCACTGGGCAATAAACCCAGTCATGCCCCTTTAAATCAAGGGGGTGGGTATTGCCTGAGGGAATATCGCCCTGGGATCAACGCTGTTAATTTTATTTAGCCACTCCAGAGGCCGAAGCGCTCTGAAGCAGGTTAATGGTATTTGCCTCTCATCCCACTTATGAAGGCGTGACACGAGGACATTTTTATGTCGGTCCACCCACAAGCTGAAGATCATGGGTGGTAGGCACAAAATAAGCGTTGATCCCGTCGGCATTATTCCTCAAGGGGCCGCCTCAGGCACTGGGCAATAAACCCAACCCTGCCCCTTTAAATCAATGGTGCAGGTATTGCCTGGGGGAATATCGCCGTGGGATCAACGCTGTTAATTTTAGTTTGCCGCTCCAGAGGCCGAAGTACTCTGAAGCAGTTTCAGTAATCACTACGATGTTCTAAAACAGCAGTGTATGAACAGCCCTGGACGAAAGGTAAGCTAGGCTTAGTCCACAACAGAAACCTAAAACCCATTAAACCCCCATTAAACCCATTAATTTTATAAAACCCATTAAACCCATTAATTTTATAAAAACCCATTAAACCCATTAAACCCCTTAAACCCATTCCTCTCACTAACAAATAATTCAAGAATTAAAGGTGCATTTGCATTTATAGTTTACCGTTTCTTTAATTGTACTAGCAATATATGCACCCTCCGGGTGCAAGTATTTTAGTTAAATTTTATAATAAAATATCATATTAAATTAGAAAGGCTAATGAAACTGAATAAGAATGTAGACAAAAAGAGTTGAAACAGAGGGGGTATGATTGAAAAATAGAACAACTTTGAAACTAACTCTTCCATCATTTTCCGTTACTCCCGTCTTTCATTGGTAAATTTTCCTAATTAAACTGTTTAGTTAAAATACGAAGTAAAGAATAATATTACGATTATTTCTTGTTAAGGGATTTCTTTTAAGATTTATTGAAGAGATTTTTGCTCATATTCAATAAGATAAAACCAAACAATTAGAAATCAATAATACTAAGCATATATTTATTAAAATCATTTTTTTAAGATCAATATGCAAATTAGCCTTCCCATTCATACAGTAAACCTCTATTTTGTTGTATATATAAACACAATTGCATGTTATCAGTATGTAGATATGGTTAACAGTGTAAGTAATGTAAAACAATTTTATTAATAATTGAGGTTTAAATAAAAAATAAAATCATGGAGAATATGATGTAAATAACTAAAGGAATTGTGGCTTGTATAGTAATATAGTTTCGGTTACAGACAGACAAACCCACAATCTCCATTATAATAAGATTAAACACTATAAAACTGGTTATGCTTTGTAAATTGATATTCAACCTAACAGAAACTGTGGATATACCACTGTATGATAATCTAATCATTACAACGTTTGATATTTTTATCAAAGAGCTATTACAAATAGTTCAATATGTAAAAGGTATAATAATCTTGATTTAACTCAGCCACTATTTTTATCTTTCTTTCCTTCTTTTTATCTTTTCATTATGTTCGAGTGAAATAGATTAGCGTTATCGCTTCCGCGCGCGCACCCCGTCTCTCTCTCTCTCTGTCTTTCCTATACTCTTTCTTTCTTTCTTTCTTTCTTATGATGTTTTCTGTGTAGCATGTCATTTTTCTTCCTTTCTTTCTTTATAATAAAAACAGAATGGTCCATTATTTAGCTGAAGGGACGACACCCATAAGAAATAAGAATTTGGCGGATAAGCAACACCAGATAATCAGGATTTACCATTTTTGCATTTCATCTTGGACGATTTGGACGGTTTCATTTTTAACCAGATGGTGTTGCAAGATGATAACGGTCGTACATTTAAGAAACACGAGTATTAATATATAGATTAAAGATTAATTAGTAAAAATAAAATTTATTTTGGGGTGAATGAAAACTACATTTGATTTTACATCAAGCAAAACTTTTGAGAATCCCTGTGCTAGGGGAAGGAAAACTCTAGATTCAAAGTGTCCGGGGTAGAGTCCTAAATTGTATTTATCTCGGAGTGGTTGTAACTTTTAGGGTCCCATCTAGGGGTCAAAAGTATCTGTTTGGAAATTATTCCTATTCGATAGCACCACGGGGGAAAAGACTCGCAAGAAAGTTTTATATACTCGTTTTTCATCAAGTATATAAACGGGGAGAGTTCATCTCGGTTATACAACAGAGAGAGAGACAGAGAGAGACAGAGAGACAGAGAGACAGAGAGAGACAGACAGACAGACAGACAGATTAAAGATAATAGTGATGATGAGAGAGTAGATGGTAGTATTTTTATAATTTAACCATTGTAATTCTTTTTGACAATAACAAAACGAATAAAATTATTCTAATCAATTATTATTCTGATAACTCCATTGTAACCTATTAGACTTCCATATGTCACGGTTGAATGAATTGTATATCTTTATTAAATTATAAAATAACTTTATTAATTAAATTAAAAGTTAGTTAATAGAAACAAAGACATTGTGACATGAATTTTAAAAAATGAAATAGTTTAATATAAATTATTTTAATTGATTATTTAAATCAGAGTTTTTCAATCGGTGTGCCGCGACACACTAGTGTACCGTGAAGCTTCCGTGGGTGTGCCGTGACGGACGGTTGATCATCCTCTTATATTTTTATTCTATTACTTTAATATTTTTTGTTTTAATTTAATATTTTTTGTTTTACTTATGCTACACTTGTAGCCCATTTTAACTATTCCTTTTCTTTTAAAATTTAAATGATAAAATAATTATATGTTTATATACCGATGGTGTACCTCGATCAATTTATTGCCCAGCTCACTGTGTCGTGAGATGAAAAAGGTTGAAAAATTGTAATAGAGAGATGACTGTTTTTACTTTATTTATCTGCTTGCCGATTGTTCGTCTAGGCTTCTTGTTGACTTCGGGGTAGAAAGAGGTTTGAGGTGTTTTATGGTTAAAAGGTAGCTGGATATTCTGATTGCATGTTTTTAGGGTTTTTGTTTTATACCCCATCTAATTTGGTGGTCGCACTAAAAAGAATTTAAGGAACGAAAAAGAAAGAGACAAAGACAGAAGATAGTTTTATGACTTAGGCTTTATTGACCGGGTCATAGTCGTCTGTGGCAAGGGGATATCCCCCTGGCCGAGGAAACGACTACACTCAGTTAAGGCCTCAACTCGAATGGTTGAGAGATTCTTTGGGGTTGGAAGGCGGTCCTTTTTGTCGCACATGCGCGGAGAATTCTTCCGGTGAAGACCTATGGGAGTTTGTTGTTTTTTTATTCTAATTTTATTTTAGTTTTATTTCAATCCCCACATGACTCTATCTCAGCCGTTATGTTATCTGGTTGACTTCTATTAACGGCTTCTGGCTGTGTTGTTTTTTTTTGTACTTGATCAAGTTTTATTTTCTTAGCCCATATTTGATTCCGCCGCTGGAAGAGACCGAACTCGGGAGAGCCGACAATCGCGTCTCTCTCCATCAAAAGCTGGGTCGCACCGGCTAAAGTAAATTTAGTCTCATGCGTTAGGTATCTAGGTGTTAAGAGGAAAAAGCTGTTTTTATGAGAAAAACTCTTTTGAGGAAATTAATGGTCGGAATATTGAGGACGCGAAGTCTGAAGAAAAAAGTAATTGCTTTAATTAAGGGATTAAATTAAGTGACGAACATCTGGGTGGTTGGGTCGGTGCGGATGTGTGAGGTGGAATTTTACATATATTCAGCCAAGCTCCAGCCCTTAGTCAGTTTTCGGCTGGCAGTCGGGGTGATAGTATCATCTCAGTAGCAGCACATAGAAAATAGCCAGGGATCCATATCAGTGAAGCCAGTACTCGACTTAGACTTATAACAACTTTCTTGCCAGCTGACATAAACCCAAGTGTACACTACTCTACCATAAACTGCACAAGTGTCACAACTTCCTCTTCCATCAGCATCCTGTTATCATACTTTGTGTTTTGTTTTTTTTTTTAATCTTTGTGAACCTGTCTCTGACTCGTGCCCTTCGAATCGGCCAGCACAGAATATCACAACGCTTGGGTCATAGACATTGTGCAACGAAGGTGCAGCGAGTGCAAACCGGGTATTCTCACATATTTCATCAGCTGTAAAAATCTTTTGCCCAAATGAGAGGAAGGGAGGGGTTGATTAAGTTAACCTACATAGAATAAGTTTTGCAACGATACCAAATTTGTCTTGTTCGGAATTTGTTCCAGGTGAAATGTTAATTCAGGCTGACTAAATGGACTAAATACATAGGTATAAGATATAAGTAAAAACGTCACTTCTATTTATCGATTTTACCAACAGCCGAAGTTAAATATTTACCATTAAAGGAGAGAGGTGGAAAATGTACGTCCCTGTGGTGGGTATGTTCACGGAAACATTCAGGGAGAAAAAATCAGGGTGATGTTTTTTGGATCCACCCATATTTGTTAAGAAAGTTTTTCTTACATGAATAAAAAATTGAATTGTATAACAAGAAATCATCTGTGAGTGACATAAACTTGCACGCAATGTTGAGCATCTCAATAAACAACCTCCTCATTCCTTATTTAAAAAAAAAAAACTTGAAGAAAATTGAGAGCATATATTTTTCGGTTATTTCCTATAACTCCAACCTAAAAAAGGGGAACCAGTCTGAATGAATTTTATCTACTAATTAATCTACCCATTATTTTCCCATTAGACTAACCCTAACCCTAACCCTAACCCTAACCCCGTCTTTTTTTCCTAGTAGATCAATGAATAAATAAATAATTTATAAGATTCATTCAGAGTGGTTCCCCTTTTTTTAGGTTGGAGTTATAGGAAATAAACCGATTTTTCTCATCAGATTATTTGCACTGACTGATGTGTGGTTGAGAATAGAGGAAAGTGTGGATATAACAACACAGACAGCTGAATTCAATTGATATTTCGCCTCATTATTGAATGAAGCTTCTTCAGAACTTTATTGACATAAGTACTTGTACATTCTGCTTTTATAGTGAAAAGGTAAATGGGTGAAGGGTGAGGGGAATTCGGGTGGGTTTGGTGTGTAAGGAATGGTACTTTTATTTTTCTATGGGGTCAGTCGGTTGAGAATTTGATATTTAAAGTGTGAGTCAAATGTGTTGATGTCTGATGAGGGGATATTTTTGTTTGAAAATATTTTAGAGAAATCCTTAAAGATTTTGTTGAAATAAATGCATTTATTATCCGCTTTTGTATGAATCCCAAACTGACTGATGTGTAATTTGCACCAAAATAAATTCGTCAAATCTTCGTCTGTTTACCACTAGTGTCTTTATTTCTTTATTATTATCTGCAATTTACACTTCGCATTAAATGAAGTGTAATGTTAACCAAGGAATAAGTCCAGCTTTAGAAGGTGCGAACCTCCGCTAACCGCGACACTCTTCGTGGTTCCCTGGCCAAAACAATTGCCCACCCCTAGTATATGTATTTACCAACCCCTCCGCACGAACAAACCCTTACTAAGACTGATGGAGAAAAAACAAACTTTGTTTTAAACTGAGAAATAATGCCTACAGTGGCATATAATTGCTACTATTTGAAGTGAGCACATTCGTGCACTCACTCCAAACTTTTTATTTATTCGGAAGTGACGTACAACGCATGTGCACACGACTCGGCATGTAGCCGGAAAACAGTGGCATATAATTGCTGATGGGCCAAGTTTAATTTTTAAATTAGTTAATTAATGATCCTATTGTTATCAATTTTATTACTGTTTTCATTAACATAAAAGGTTAGCTGTTTTATCATTTCATTTTTATTTTGCCTTGGACAGTTTAAAACCTTTCTTATGATTTCAAATCTTATTTATCAACCCCTCCGCACGAACAGGATGCGACACAAGATCAATTTCTTACGCAGAGTTTTAACAGGTTTAAATTCAGGGTTTTCTTTCTCCTAGACTGGGTTCATAGACAAAGTTAAAGATCCCAGTCTACCCTACTATTTACCCATAGCTGGAGGGAGAGTAGTTGTATGCATACCTTTCCCAAGGGTATTAGCACTATGTGAAATGCAAACAGCTTCGTCCAGGATTTGAACTCAGGTCGACGAGTCCATTTCCTACGACTCTAAATCTTACACCACCGACCCCCCCCCTAGGGTGTTGGACATCCTATACACAGTGATTGTTTTTCTTGCTCGAGTATAAAGGAGTGCGTAAGTCTTGTATGACCAATGTGTAATCGCGATATAGTGACTTGTTCCTTTCTAGACTTTTTGAAAGCTGCTTTCCACTTCTAGTCCAACCTTGGTCTGGTAACTTCCGTGGCGACATTAATACCGGGTCATATAAAAATATTACCCTTCCTTTTTGTTGTATCGCGAGGTAGATAGATACACAGAAGAATTGTGTGCTTAATACATTTATTAAGCACCAGCATCCGGTGCCAAACGGATACATACAAACACAGAACAAATAAGTACAAACAATTAACAAGACAAAACTTACACTAAATAGAGGAGGGTAAGTTCGGTATAGCCAACGCAGCAAAGTCAGTCTGAATATTATTCAGCTAGTTAATCTACTTTAATCGTAGGCTATTTTATGACTATGAGTCAGTCCATTTGGTAGAATGCAGAAGGGGTGTTAGCTAATCTACAACACCTTTGACAAAACCGGTGTCACGAACGCGGGAGATCTGCAGTATGGGCAACTATGTCTTCCAACTATGTCTTCCATACAACTATGCCCAGGCCTGTACCGAGATCCGGAAGTATATTCAGATTAAGTAAGTAATGCGGAATCAAGTCTCATTGGGGACTTTTGGAGCATTTACCGTATTTCTACAGTAAATGCATTGTAATATTTTTTTGTAAAACAATGTTCAGTTGTTATTCGTCTGAATTTTTTAGATGAGGCTTGATGTGTATTATTTTGATTTTTCGGGCTGTTGTCCTCATTTTTATTGTGGTATGTAAAACAACGTTTTGGTCGCTGTATCCTCCGGCATTCTGCATGTGTTCCCTGTCTATGCGAACATAGCAATGACCCAACTATGAGAAATCATTTTGAATAGTTTATAGGGAATATGTAATGATGGGACGAAGAGAAATAAAAACACACACCTGTTTCGAAGTATAGATGGAGACTTTATTGATCAGACCGTTAAGTCTGGACGCTAGAGTCCAGACGCTCAGAACTTTTTATTCATTTATTTAATTTTGATTTAATTTTATTTTATTTAAATTCCCACAAGTTTGACTGTGAACACCCGAAGAAAGCCGGAGGATAGAGTGGCCGAAACGTTTGTGTTTTGTTAGATAACAAAATAAAGATAAAGACAACAGTCCGAAAAATGAAAATAAATGTTCAGTTGGTTTTCAAAGAAAATCATTTGAACACATTTGCGAAGTTAATATTAGTTACGTTATCAGATTGGTTAAGTTTAACAGCATTTCCACCCGTCTATGGTTATTTCATACCTAGAAGCACGTTCATTATACCTTCCTATTTACATCTTTTGTGTAGTTATTTCTTTTTTTTTTTCTTTTTTTCACACGGTCCTATCGAATACGAGTAATTTTTGAACAGATCTATTTGACCATGGCCACTTAAGCGACACCAGTTACTGTAAGCAAAATGACTTGATTCGGCATTACATGGCCCGAAAAGTATTGTGGTATGCTGTAAAGCAAAGCCAACCAAAACCAACCAAAACTAACCAAAGTATTTGTACTATAGGTGCTACCCTAACAGGTACTACCACTCCAGTTTTTAGGACACTTGAGAGTATTATATAACGCCATATACCCCATAGCCGCGTAAATACATGAGTGTGTGGACTCGGTGATAGAGAGAGAGACAGATACTTGTTTGTTGCTTCATTTCTTCTTGCTACGTCAAGAAGCCATGTTGCCTCTTATTCTTCTTTGGTCGACATCTTGTCTAGTCTTTTTTTTGCTGTCTCTAACCGAGGGACTTCTTCTGGGCTAACTCTTTAGTCATGCAAATTAATCAACCCACAAGACTTTTTAAAAAAATTCTTGATCAAGATTTATTTCTGCCAATGTTCTTATTCGCCGTGCAGGAAAACAACCCTCAATGGCACGTCTACCCTGCGTCCATCTCTGGTTGAAACTGAAATCTAAATCTAGTTATGTGTTTCTCGTGAGGTGTTCTCTATGGGTCAGAGAGTTATAACCGTTACTGGTATTTTTCCACTCTCTGATTTGAAAGCCAATGGCCCCTTATTCAGCTACAGGGTTTGTCAATAATTTATGTGGCAGCATAAATTATGTAACAGTACCTGTTAAGGTACCATCTATGGGTTAAATAGAAAAAAATGAGTTGATAAAAATGTTGTTTTTTTTAATTGAAGTACCCATCAAAACATCTTTGGCATGAAATAACCCATCGTCGTGTATACAATCGAGAGAAGAGACTCGGTGATAGAGAGAGACAGAGAGACAGAATGACTGAGTTGAGACTTGTTCTTCATTTCGGCTTTACTGCTTCGGCTATGTTCTTGCTATGGTCGTCATCTTGTCGTCTTCTTTGTTGCTGTCTCTAACTAAGGGCTTCTTCTAGGCTAACTCTTTGGTCATGCAAAGTAATCAACTCACAAGACTTTTATTTTCTTGATCAAGATTTATTTCTGCCCATGTTCCTCCGCGCGGTGAGTTAACAACCTCACCAGAGAGATAGATATCCTCTCTGCTCCGACGTCTAGTTGAAAGTGAAATCTAAATCTAGTTACGTGTTTCTCGTGACGTGTTATTTACGGGTCAGAGAACTATAACCGTTACTGGTATTTTTCCACTCTCTGATTTGAAAGCCAATGGCCCCTTATTCAGCTACAGGGTTTGTCAATAATTTATGTAACAAGAATAATAATGGCAATAAAGGAGTACTCTACACTCCCCAGATCTCCAGAACTCATCTTCAGATGCAGTTTAGTGTCATAACCAAGATACCCCCCCTTTTTTTTGGGGGGGGGTACCCCTCTGCAACGGAGCAGAATGCGAAGAGGTTTGTGTGTAGAAAGTTTTTAGAAAAAACAAGATGTTATTAGTTTTTTCTAAAATCTTTCTACACATATTGTCGGATTCACTTCCATTTTACTTTCATATATATATATATATTATATATATATATATATATATATATATATATATATATATATATTAAGAAAATTGAAAAAACACAGGTTTAAATAAGTTGAGTGGTAAATTTATTAGGCGACGCTGCAGTGTTTCGATCTATTAATTAGATCTTCTTCAGGGCATTTGTTGGTATAAGCAAAGGTGATAAATGCCCTGAAAATGATCTAATTAATAGATCGAAACACTGCAGCGTCGGCTAATAAACGTACCACTCAACTTATTTAAACCTGTGTTTTTTCAATTTTCTTATTATACTACATACCGTCGGATTCACTTCCATCTCTTCACACACACACACATATATATATATATATATATATATATATATATATATATATATGTACCGTATATAATTGGACACCATGATTGTTAAACTGGTTTCGGCATCAGATAAGCCATCAAGGTTTGACATGCCGTAAAACTAAACAACCAACCAGCCTTCAAAAGAAATAATCAATGAACTAACATGACCTTTATTTAATTATGACAACGTTTGATATGTGTGTGTGTGTGTGTGTGTGTGTGAGTGTGTGTGTGTGTGTGTGTGTGTGTGTGTGCGTCTGTCTGTCTGTGTGTGTGTTTGTAAAATTACATTGTGTATATTGTGTATAGTGGGTGTGCGTAGTGTAATGGTTATCGTCGTAGTAAATGAAAACGGCGAGACGAGTTCAAATCCTGAACGACCCTATTTGCATTTCAAATAACGCTTACACCTTTGGGAAAAGTATGAATCCAACTATTTTCCCTCCAGCTATGGGTAAATATAAGACCATACTGTGTTCTTTAACCTTGTTTAGGCAACCAGTTTAGAAGAAGGATAACTCTGAATTCAAACCTGTTAAAATCCGCTTAAGACATTGACTTTGTGTCAGATCCTGCTCATGTGAAGGGATTGGTAAATACAATATATTGTATTTTCGGTATTCTGCCACACAGGAGCTAAGCAGCTCAATAATGAGATAAACAGGACTGTAGAGCGGCGACGTCTTCGTCGTCATGAACAACCAAATGCAGATGGGAATTTCCCCTGCACTGTGTGTGACCGCATCTGCAAGTCCTGAATTTGACTAATTAGCCACCATAGGGTCCACAAATGAAGATATGGGGTGACGTCATCGTCGTCTTCCAAAAGAAGAGAAAGAAAGATTTTAGGTGTAAGTAGATTAAAGAACGCTTTTCCCAAACTGACTGAGGTCTCTTCCGACCAATCGTCTGGTCACATCAAGTCCTAGCAGCTATATGATTGTCCCAACCCTATTGCTCCCTCATGGTAACCCCCAACCCTTTTTATCATATGAGTTAGAAGGCGGTGACTGAGGGTCTTCAAGTCCTGGCTATGACGTTAAACTCTATCTGATGGTGAGGTTCCAGTTCTAGAGGTCTGGGGAATGTGAAGTACCCTTTCATCACCATTACTCCCAGGCCCACTCTGATGAAGTAGTACCTGTTAGGGTCCCATTTATGTGTTAAATAGAACAAAATGTGTTAATGAAAAAAATTGAGTACACATCGAGAAGGAATTTATTTCAAAACATTGTTGGTACTAAATGACCCACTGAGGTTGATATGCCGTAAAACAAAACAAACCAAACCAAACCTTATGGTAACCCCCAACCCTTTTTATCCTATGGGTGCTAGAAGGCGGTGGCTAAGGGTCTTCATGTTCTGGGTATTACGTTAAACTCTATCAATGGTGAAGTTCCGGTTCTGGAACTCTGATGAATATGAAGTACCCCTTCATCACCATTACTCCCAGGTCCACTCTGGTAGTACCTGTTAGGGTCCCATTGAAATGTGTTCATAAAAAAATTGAGAACCCATCCAGAATTAATTTATTTCAAAACTTTGTTGGCGTTAAATGACCCGCTGAGGTTTATATGCCATAAAACAAAACAAACTGACTGAAAATTGTAAACATTGAGAAGAAGAACAAATAGAGAGGAAAAACAAGGAAGTGAATTTATTTCGCAATTTATCATATCTCTACTCCTATTCCTTCCTCGTGGTTGTCATGGAAGTCTCCTCTGGTGAGAATTCTATCAACCAACGATCTTACGTCGGTGAACTGAGAGCCTCGAGTGGCTAGTGTCAACAGGTCATCATGACATTTTCGCAACTACCTCAAAAGTCTGGTCATGGTGCCCCAACTTTGGAACGACAATTCCATGCATAGCGACATTCTTATCTGCATTGACAGCTAAGGCGATTTTCTATTCTACAATTCTTCGGAAACCTTCCATCTGCCATCATCTTCACTGTTGTTGTCTACGCTAAAATTCTAATGGTGTCATTTTCATATTCAATCTTTGGTAAACTTCATGTCGCAGAGGTTTAATTCCACTTCCAAACGCGCGCACTTTTACCATTTTGTTTCTCTGTTATTTCTTTCTTTCTATCTTTCTTTCTTCTTGTCTCCTTATTACAATACTAGCAGGACCTGTGGTTATACCACATTATGATATTTAATCATTACAACGGTGATATATTAACTTAAGAGCTATTGTAAAATAGTTTAATATGTAAGTAAGTAAAGTCGTCGGGGCAGCCTAAAGTCGGTATCAGCCAATCAGCGAGGGAGTCTATCCCCGTGTCACTATCACTAGACCAAGGAGATTGTTTTGGCATCTGAGGTGGAGTGCCACACCTACCATCAGCTCCTTACTTTACCGCACAGATCCCTGTGCTACTCATACGCTGAGTTGGCGAGGACAGGAATCGAACTAGGAACCATGTAGTTTCTAACCTAACGCTCTACCGACTGAGCTAACCCGGCCCTTAAAAAGTATAATAATCTTGATTTAACTCTCTCACACTATTTTTCTTCTTTTTTTACCTTCTTTTCATCTTTTCATGTTCGATTAAAAAAAGATTAGCGTTATCACCACCCCACTCTCTCTATCTTTCTCCTACTCTGTTTCTTTCTTTCTTTCTTTCTTTCTTTTTTTTTGGGGGGGGTAGTATGTCCTTATTTAGCTGAGTTGCCGACACTCATGAGAAATAAGAATTCAGTGGATTTGCAGCAGCGGATAATCAGGATTTACATTCTTTCATTTAATCTTGGACGATTAGGACGGTCTCATTTCTAACCAGAGGGTGTTGCAAGATGACAACAGTCGTACTTTAAAGGAACACGAGTATTAATAGATATTAATAGGTATTCTGTTAAAAATGATCCCTACCCAAAAGCCTGACATGGTTTTAGTTAACCAAAAAAAATCTTTAAAGAAATCTAAAGAGAGAAGCTGAGTGACTTTTAATAGAAGGGACAGGAGACTCTCCGTGGCGTAGTGGATAACGTGCTGGACTGCAGCATTTAATCTTGGACGATTTGGAGCGTCTCATTTTTAACTAGAGGGTGTTGCAACATTGATAACGATCGTATAATTAAGAAACACGAGTATTAACATATCATCATCGGAATGGTCTAAAGTCGGTATCAGCCAGAGAGTGAGGAAGTCTATCCTCTTTTCACTAACGCCAGACCAAGGAGATTGTTTTGGTGTCTGACCTCTCATCAGCTCTTCACTTTACCGCACATATCCCTGTGCTACTCATACGCTGAATTGGCCAGGGCTGGTATCGAACCAGGAACCTTGTGATTCCTAGCCGAACGCTAACCTCCAAGTAGGAAAAGAAAGACAAATATTCAATTAAATAAATAATAAAACCTGTATTCAAAGTAATAAAACTTACAAGACTAATAGTCGGCGAGGGCCGGTATCGAACCAGGAATCTTGTGATTCTTAGTCGGACGTTCTACCGACTGAGCTAATCCGGCCCTTAAATATATATGAATATGTAGATCTTTTTTATTTATTGTTTTTTTTTCTGTCTGAGAGCATAATGTTACCATGCGGTAAAGTACTTCGTTTTCCCGCTAAAATTCTGGATCTATCGCTTCAATAATGTGACTCACTGCAAAAACAAGAATTATTCCCTTCTTAATCAGCCGGATTTGAGATTTTACTTTTTGTTTTTTTTATTCTGATGAAGATTCGAATCACATGCCTAATACGCATCTCGGTTATTTCCTAGTAGAGTAACATGATATTACAGAGTGACCCAGAAAAAACAGAACCTAAATTATTTATTTCTTTTCCCATTAAATTAACCATGAACCCCAACCCTAACTCTAACCCTAACCCAAAACCCTAACCCCTAACCCTAATCCTTGTTGGACTTAAACTTTATAAAAATTAAAGTTAAAAACAGTTTTATTACAAAATTTGTGGGTTCTGTTTTTCTGGGTCACCCTGTAATATTATGTTACTCAACTAGGGGGGTTAGGGTTAGGGTTAGGGTTTAGGTTTAGGTTTAGGGTTAGGGTTAGGGTTAGGGTTTAGGGTTAGGGTTGGGTTTAGGGTTGGGGTTAGTTTAATGGGAAAATGAATAATTTTGGGTTCTGATTTTTCTGGGTCACCCTGTAATATTATGTTACTCA
>CM042155.1:53324475-53329475 GCA_023376005.1 Doryteuthis pealeii
TTAAGTAGAAAAACATAGAATGTCTTCGGAACAAAAAACAAATTACAAACACACACACACCTGATATATCAAATGAACATCTGATGAACTTTATCAAGACAACCCAAATAGTAAAGTTATAAAAAAAAAAGCTATAAAAATTCAGCTAATGACTTTATTGGTAAACCACCCAAAAACAAAAACACCTGTTTAAAAGACTAATGTTAAAAATGAAATTCCATCCCACTCCCATAAAAAGAGAAAGAGAGGGTGAAATACTCATGTGTATGTATATATATACACATGCATGTAAGAATTCATTTTCATATTATCAATCAAAGCCTGAAGAAGATACCAGAAGATCTGAAACACGTGTTGCACATGTAAAACAAAAAGAATAAAAAAAATTTTCTGAGAACAAAATACATTTTGCGGACCTTCCTTTTTTATAAAATATTGAATTTTCTCCCGTTGGAACCAGAACAACACTTTTTATATATATATATACATACATACATACATACATATATATATATGTGTGTGTGTGTGTGTAAGGAGAAAAGTAGGCAAACACGGGATGTAGTACTGGTTGGATGTTTATTATAGGTAGTAATGTTCACGTTATAACGCTTCGGTCTATTAGTCCTTGTTCAGGACAGCAGATTTAGTTCTTGTATTGAAGGATGCCGTTCTCATACTGACGAGAGTCTTGAGGACGTGGTTGGAGAGGGGGTTATCAGTTGCTGATGCCTACTGGGAATGTTTAGGATAGTAGTGAGGGTTTTATTCCCATATATATATATATATATATATATATATATATGTGTGTGTGTGTGTGTGTGTGTGTGTGTGTGTGTGTAGGCAGCATTTTTTCTTGCAGACATTGTTAAATAATGCAGCCATTTTTTGTCTGCAAGTTTTGTCCTTTGTTTTTTCGTGTTGCCGGAATATTCGCCAGATATTACAAAAATAATTCGGCAATATGAAAAAACAAAGGACAAAACTCGCAGACAAAAAATGGCTGCATTATTCAACAATATATATATATATATATATATATATATATATTATATATATATATATATATATATATGAGGGTGTGTAAATAAACAAATGTGTTTATTTTTATTTGGCTTTTAAGCCGACAATTTTTGGAGGATATGTGCTTAATTGAAGTCATACCTAATTTTGAAAATTAATTAGTTAATAATTAATGAATTTAGGCGGGTATATATGTTCAAATGTAAGGCTAAACAAATCGAGAGAATGTCAATCCCTGAATGTACATTTCGACCTATTAGGTCTCATCAGCAAGGTTATAGACATGGGAGACTGCTCCGTGTGGGATTATATATATATATATATATATATATATATATATATATATAATGAATAACACTTGTGTGTTCAAAAATATTCGTTCTTCCCCCTTTTCCCGTTGTAACAAGACAATTAATACAATTGCTGTGGTTGAGTGTCCTGAGTGTCTGCATCTAATGATGAGGTTCCACTTTGAAGCTTGCCATTATTCCAAGGTCTACCCTCACGCGGGGTAGTAGTACCTGTTAGGATTCCATCTATGGGTTAAATAGATAAAAAAAAATTAGTTTACAAAAAATGTATTTAAAAATGAATTTGAAAAAAAAAAGATGAATACCCAACAAGAATAAATCAAACAAAACGTCTTTGGTATAAAATAACCCAACAAGGGTTGGTATGCCGTAAAATCCAACCAACCAACCAATCAACTATACACTGCATCAACTTCTTTGGAGGTTGGGATTGGTGTTTCTTTTTTAGCGTGTCCTACGTCTCAAATCATGGTGTGGTTGGTTTATTAATTTTAACGGCATATCAACCCGTCCGGGGTTATATCATGCCTAAAGGTTGGGGTGTAATACATATTGTGTATTCATATATATACTTTTAGTAAATGGTTTTAACAATGTGTTAGCATTATTGGGGATTATTGTTGAGTTATTTGATATAAGGCATGGGGCAAATGGTCACTCCTAAATATAGACTGGTTGACTACCACGTGACCTGGGGTGGATTTCTATTGTCCAATCACTGGCACTGCTGCTGTATTAATAGAGACACCATTCTGAACTTCTTTCATTGACATTTGGATTCTCTTGAACGAAGGACGTACAAGGAGTACTTTAACACCGGATTCTTGTTGGCTTGCTTACTTACTTATTACATCTGGAACGACCAGATACTTATTACATCTGGATGCCGACCAGATACTTAACAATTATATTGTATGGTATTGATTTGTTTCATAGGTGGATGAGTGGATAATTCCCACATTTGGTTCTTTGGAAACAGCTCATTTTAGAGGGTTCCTTTTTCAATCGTACCCTATAAAGTGCATCACCTTCTTGGGGGGGGGTGATGGGGGTCTTTTTAGCTTGTCCCTCCGTTTCAAATCATGAATATGCAGTTATTGATTGCTGAACATTGAAGAGCGAAGAAGAAGAAGAAAGAAAAAGAGATCGAAGCCAATCAGATGATTGCAGTTGTTGAACAAGATCGATAATATTGTTCTTTTGAAGGTCAATGGTGATGACAACTAATTAGATAGTAGAGTTCTATTTGTCATCGACAAGATTGCTAATTTATTTAGTCTCTCTCTCTCTTCTCTCTCTCTCTCTCTCTCTCTCTCTCTCTCTTCTCTCTCTCTTTACACCTTCTGATATGTCAATTTAATTCTCTCTCTCTCTCTCTCTCTCTCTCTCTCTATATATATATATATATATATATATATATGAGTAAAGAAATAACAAAAGACTTAGAGATTTAGCATTATAGTCTATTTCAGGGAGCTTTACGTTACTTATATATTTCTTTACCTATAATGCTAAATCTCTAAGTCTTTTGTTATTTCTTTACTTATATATTTGCTCTGTGACTCTAACATTAAGAGCACACATTGAGCTCTCAAACTGCGACTTAGTTTTGTTTAAATAAAACTCTTGTGTCGTAAGGAAGATTTCTTCTCTGGACTTTTGGATTATATATATATATATAATTAATTATATATTATAACTCATCATACTTATGTCTATTTATATTGTTTTTTCAATCCTATTGTTTTCTATCTATCCATCTATCTATCCATCTATGTATATATATATATATATATATATATATATATATATATATATATATATATATATATCAGTCTGTTCTATGCCAAAAGAAAAAAGGTTTGGCAAAGCTAAAAATTATAGAGTGCTCGATACCGAAGTAGACCGAATATATTATTATATATATATATATATATATATATATTATATATATATGAGTGTGTGTGTGTGTGTGTGTGTGTTGTGTGTGTGTGTGTGTGCATATATATATATATATGCATATAAATTGTTTTTCTTTTGGCAAAAATATTGTACCAATAGATTATTGTTTTGTTGGTACGATCATCTTGGTCTTTTCTTTTTTTCAAAAAAATTTTTCTTCCCGGTTGATGTTTGGTAGTATATTTTTACAATCAAACTATTTGCTGGGTTTTTTCTCACCGCGAGGATTTACCAATAAGTTTATATATATATATATATATATATATATATATATATTATATATATATATATATATATATATAAGATTTTTTTAAGGCAAAATAATGCAAATTTATGTTGAAAAACATATCTATTTAAATTTTCTTTTTTTCTTTTTTTTCTCTTAATATTTTCGGAGTAAAATCCATCTTCAGAGAGTTCTTCATAGAGTTGAAAAATTTCCATTTTATAATTAATGCTTCTAACCCACTATAAAAACAAAAACAAAATATCTTTATATATATATATATATATATATATATATATTAAATATTAAATATCACGTTAAAGGGGCATGTTTTTTTCTTAATTCATTCTTTCTTGTTTAACTTCTTCCTTTTATGAAAAAAAAAGAAAAAAAAACAGGGTGGGTTACCATTGATAGTTGTCACATGACTTTAGTGTATAAATGGCGACGACGATGCTTCACTGATCATCTGGTCACGACAATCTGGGGATGATTGTATTTGTACTTTAGATTAAAGGAATTCTTTTTAGTGATTGTGCGATCAAGCTTGTCACTCTTTGGAAACTCTGGATAAAAAAAAAGAAATATATGCTTCAGATACTCTTAATTGACAAAAAGGCGTTAACAAAGAAATCAATTAAAAAAGAAGCCCCCACCCCCCCCCCCAAAAAAAGAAAAGAAAGAAAGAAATTGGGAAAATGTGATCACGAGTAGCTTTCCAAGTAATCCCTTCGACTCTTTCTCTCTCTGTTGATCTTTCTCTTTTTCTATCTCTACCCCATTCCCCTCTCTCTATTTATATCCCTCTCTGTTTTTCTGTCTCTCTTTCTTTTCCTTTCTTTCCTACTTTCTTTCTTTCTTTCTTTCTTCACTTTATCCCTCTCTTTTCCCTCACTCCTTGTTTCTCCTTCTTCCTCTCTCTCTCTCTCTCTCTCTCTCTCTATATATATATATATATATATATATATATATATAAGTTCAGGAAAATGTTCCGGCTACAAAAGAACGTTTTAAAATATAAGTCCAACAGTACATTTGATGAAGATAGAAAATTTCAGGAATCTGTAATGATGACAAATTCATAGTGTCGGGATTCGTATTATACTCGAAATTTTAGCATATATATATATATATATATATTATAAAATGAGTACCAGAGATAACCTACTCGAGTTTCACCATAAGAATCTTCAGGGTTAAATCCACTGAATAAATTGAGATACCGATTAATTGAATTCTGCACTTCCTAAACATCGTGTCCATATTCACCGGTAAGTCACCTTTCCACACACACATATATATATATATTATATTATATATATATATATATATTATATATGGATTTTTGAACTTTGCGTAAATTTTTTCTAAAATTGGAATTGATTGTAAAATGTACAACCGTGTCTACAGAAATAGTTCTTACACAAACGTCTTTGTTCCATAAAAAGTAAAGGCGGGGGTCCGGTGGCTTCGGTCACTGG
>CM042155.1:53334475-53341975 GCA_023376005.1 Doryteuthis pealeii
GTTTAGAGGGAGTTTTACTATTTTACCAGATTTGGATTAAAAACATACGAGGCTGGGAAGAGAACCCCTAAATTTTTTTTACTGTTGTCCCCTTCAAAATCTTTCTATTGGAGGTCATGAATGTGTCTGAGAATGGTCTAGTTCATAATGCCGAATATCGGTTACAGGCAAACTGACATCACTGAACATCATTAAGCCGAAATAATCGCTTATATATATATATATATATATATATATATATATATATATATATATATATATATATATATATATATATATATTAGGTATACCCAATTTTTCGTCTGCTAAAAATTTTAAAAACGAATAAAATTAATTAAATCTACTATTTAAGGTCAAACTTTTGTCTAAAACGATAAGTAGTAACATAATGCCCATCATTAAAAAAAAAGAAAAGTATCATTACATATGCAGTTTATTTTTAATACTTTTAAAACGATTTGTTTTGGTCAATTTCGTTCGCGTTCGCCATTTTGGCTCTTTTTAAATGGTATAAAAGGCTTGTTTACGAATTTAATGTAACATTCGCGATTGCAAAAACATTTACCAAAAATCAGGGAATTATCCAATTTTAATGAAATTTTCAGTATTGTTTTATCAATTAATAAATTTTATAATGCACTAATTATTTTATTTCAAAACTTTAATTAAATATTTTTTCTATGAAAAATTGATATATAAAATTCATTTAAAATTAAAATATTCTGATGTTAAGTTTAAAATGTTATATTTTTAGATTCTAGAAATAAATATCTATTTAATGCAAAACTTATTTTAGTCAAACAAAGTATACGTTTTGAAGAAAAACTCTATTGAAAATGTAGCTCCCCCCTTTTTTAAGCAGAAAAAATATCGATGTATAATTTTTTCTTTTATAAGATAATAGCCAATTAAATAATTATCGAAATGAGTAAAAAAGAAATTTTCAAAAAAATTAATCATTTATCATATTTATTACATTTTATTTTCCGATTTTTGGTACTTATTCTCTTATAAAATATTCCACTTAAAATTTTTTTTTTCTATTTACAACTTTGGTCTTTTATCTTTTTATTTCTACTGTGATTAGTATCAAACAAGGACCAACTCACCGAGATTTTACACCCCCAGATTAAGGGGGGGTCAAAATTAAGTGACCTGAAAAGAAATGAGAAAGTTTTGAAATAAAATAAATAATGCATTATAAAGATCATTCATTGATAGATAAATACTGAAAATTTCATTAAAATCCGATAATTCCCTGATTATTGGTAAAATATTTTATGTAGGGGGGGGGGCTAAAGTAATTTTGTCAAAAACGCATTTTAGGCCAATTTTGGGTATACCTAATATATATATATATATATATATATATATATATATATATATATACTTCTCGCTTTCGCCACAAATTATGATAAAATGAAAAAACGGTTCAATTTCATTCTACAAAAATAGTTCAATTTCATTTTTTTTAAATAGTTCAATTTCATACTGCAAAAATAGTTCAAATTAATTCTAAAAAAATAGTTCAATTTCATTCAACAAAAATAGTTCTATTTCTTACTGCAAAAATAGTTCAATTTCATTCTTCAAAAATAATTCAATTTCCTATTGCAAAAATGGTTCCATCTCATATTGCAAAAATGGTTAAATTTCATACAACAAAAATAGTTTGATTTCATATAAGTTGAACATAATTAACACTGTTCGTCGTATATCTGACATTTTGTTCCTTTTTCAATTCAAATAAAAAACGTTTATTCAGTTTTATTTTCTTGTCTGTCTCAATTAAACTTAAACAACATTGAAAAGTTTTGTTAAATACGCTGAAATCTTTGACTTCATCATTGTTTGATAAGCGACACCAGATTTTCCCTCATTGAGAGTCTTCAATTTTTTTATTCATTCATTTATTTCTTATCTCCTTACAAAATTATTCTTTTACGGCATATCAACCTCGGTGGGTCATTTAATGCCAACAAAGTTTTGAAATAAATTAATTCTTGATAGGTACTAATTTTTTATGCATATTTTGTTTTATTTAACCCATAAATGGGACCTTAACAGGTACTACCACTCCGGGTCAGAGTGGACTTTGGAGCAATGGTGATGAAAGGGTACCCCACATTCCCCAAACCTCCAGAATTGGAAACTCACCATCAGATAGAGTTTAACGTCATTCCCAGGACATGAAGACCCTCAGCCACCGCCTTCTAGCTCATACATGATAAAAAGGGTTGGGGTTGCCATAAGAGCAATACGATTGGGACAATCATATAGGTGCTAGGGCTTGACGTGACCAGCCGATTGATCGGAGGGGGCCTCTCCGACCGCTCTTCTAGACTAAGTAAGGACCAAAATGGAGTGTAGTATGCTCAGCCATTCCATCCTTAAGCATCACAGGTCGCCATCCACGGCCAACAGGTGGCCTCATTGATGGAGTCTTACTCCTCTGCAGAGGTGCAGTCGGTATATTTTAAAGCCCCAGTCTTACAAGATTGGTTGATTGGTTTGCTTTATGGCTTGTCAACCATTATTGGGATTATCTTATACTGAAATCAAATTAACAATTATGATTCCCATTTCGAACTGGAAATTTACTGCAGATTTCAAAGACTAAATCGATTAACAAATTGGATTTTTTTTTTTTTTTTTTTTTTTTTTTTGCTAATAGAGTAAAACATTTTCGAACAAACTGATTAATCAGATAAAAAAACAGCAAAATTATTACAAAAAAATAAAGATCAACTTGGAAGATTACAGAAAAAAAAAATGGAAAGCAAAATAATCTAAGAGGCGATTTTGGGAAATTATCGGATAAATTACTTAACATAATTTGATCTTCGTATAGATATTGTATTAATATTGTATATGTTTCGTGCAAAGATTTTTTAAAGGTTGATGTGAGAAAATAGTAAAAAATGGGAGATGTCCAAGGAGACATAATAAATAATAAATAATTGGGATGATAGAGATGAATGTACGTAGTTGATATCTTTTCCTCAACGGCATAAAGATAGAAGAACAATTCACAACGAAAGTAATAGACTTTATTGCCTTCCTGAGTAAAACATTATATATTGAGACCCTAACGAGGCTCCGAGCAAGAATCCGACGACTAAGACCCAACTTGCCAATCGACAATGTTCTCCTTCTACTTGACAATGCTCGTCCACACACAAGCACCCGACAAGGAAGCAACTGTACGACCATTTGTCCCTTATGTCACAAACCATCCGAGTGAGACGAACAAGACATGCTGGAGAAGTAGGGACGAACTCATAAGCGACGTTCTCCTGTGGAAACCAGCACATGGACATGCCAATGTGGACCGTCACTCAAGGACCTACATTGACCTGCTCTGCGTGGATATTGGATGCTGCGCAGAGGACCTCTCGGAGACAATGGGCGATAGTGAAGGTTGGCAAGAGATTGTCATGGATATGACACAACGATGGCTCAAGGGCAAGATACTTCCAATGAAATACTGAACTATAGTGACCATTCATAGCTTTTCCACGTGTATATATATTAACCAACCTCTCCGCGCGAGCAGGATACGACACAAGGTCAATTTCTTAAGCGGGGTTTAACAGGTTTGAATTCAGAGTTTTCTGTCTTCTAGACTAGTTACCTATCCAAGGTTAAAGAGACCAGTCCATCCTACTATTTACCCATAACCAGAGGGAGAATATATGAAGTCATACCTTTCCCAAGAGTATTAGCAAACATGCAAACAGCCTTAACCAGGATTTGAACTCGGATCGGCGGGTCCATTTTCTACGACTCTAACCATTAAAACACGCGCCTAAATAATCATATATATATATTTACCAACCCCTCCACACGAGCAGGATGTGACACAAAGCCGATTTCTTTAGCGGAGTTCAACAGGTTTGAATTAAGAGTTTTCTTTCTCATAGACCGGTTGCCTAACCAAGGTTAAAGAGCCCAGTCTTCCCTACTATTTATTCATAGCTGGAGGGAGAGTAGGATTCGTACCTTTCCCAAGGGTATTAGCGCTAAGTGAAATGCAATTATCACATCCAGGATTTGAACTCGGGGCGACGAGTCCATTTCCCATGACTTTAACCATTACACCACGCGCTTCCTAAATAATCATATAAAATATTTAATGCATATGTATATTAAAACCTACAACAAGAATATCATAACAATACACCTTTCTCAAATATAGATGAAATTATTTCCTTCTCCTAGACTGGTTGCCATTAAAAAAAATTAAAGAGCTCAGTCTGCCCTGTTATTTGCCCATAGCTGGAGGGAGAATATATGGATTTATACCTTTCCCAAGAGTATTAGCGCTATATGTAATGCAAACAGTCTTGTCCGGGATTTGAATTCAGGTCGACGGGTCCATTTCCTATGACTCTAACCATTACACCACGTTTTTCCCCGTGTATATGAGCAATTGTTTTTATTTGTTTGTAACTTGTTTTATGAATTCGCCACAGGTGATTTCGTTGGATGGAGCCGGCTCAACCGACTCAGGGTGAATGCCATCACAGAACAGAAGAAAATAACTCCTAAGTTAATCTAATGAAATGTATTAATTTGATATGGCAACCACTCCGCCATTTTTTTATGTTCCTTTTTTGGTGCATATCGGATTCGTGCGTCCTGGCCTCCTGCCTTAAAAAACGCTAGGCGGTGACTGCTGAAAAATTGAACCGTGCTAGTTATGAAGCACTTAGCTGTTTGGTTTATTCTAAAATATGTGACAGTTGTTTTGAATTAAAATAAAATGAAAATACTGGAAAAATATGTTTTCAAAGAGGTGAGGAGTAAAATATTTACATTTACTTGTCGATAAATAAAAAAATGGAGGGTGGCTGTAAAATATTGCTTTCTTATCGCATTAACTTGTTGATTTTAACGCCTTCAAACCACTAAAATTTGCCGATAAAAACGCCTAAACCGCTAAAAAATATATTTTAGATAATGGGGGTAAAATATTTACAATTACTTGTCGATAAAAAAAAAACTTTGGGGAGAGGTAAAATATCGCTTTCATATCGCATTAACTTGTTGGTAAAAACGCCTTCAAACAGCTAAGTGGTTCATAACTAGCGTTGGCATCCTTCCGTCTACTAAAGACGATGGCGTAGTGTCCACTTTTTTAAAAATCTGCAACTGCGTGAGTGGCTGAACAGACCAATTTTTGAATGGCAATCTCTTGTGCAGTGACTGCAAATAAACAGTGATGCTTGCTGGTGATGCTGTTGTCTCTCCTTCCTTTTAACTCTCTTTTCTGCGACGGCTTCTTTCCTCTCTTTTTCACTCCTTTTTGTTCCTTGTTTAACGAGGAGTCGCCAGGTTGCGCGGTCTTCTGCACAAGCCTCCCATGTATTGGTGTTGATATGGCATGTCTTCTTATCCCTCTTACAGACATCTTTAAAGCACAGACGTGGTCTCCCTACCGGTCGGGTGCCTTCTACTAATTCACCATACAGTAAGTATTTGGGGATGCGGCCTTTGTCCATCCTCCTGACGTGACCAAGCCAATGCAGGTTCATAACTAGCATGGTTCACTTTTTCAACAGGCACCGCTTGGCGTTTTTTTTTTTTTAGGGCAGGAGCCTAGAAGACACGAATCCGATATACGGCCTTTTTTTCTCCACAATTCATCCCGGCATTTATGCTTTTCGTATGGTTTTTTTTTTTTTTTTTTGTAGTTTTTTTTTTGTTATCCTTGTGATTTCTCGGTTGCAAAATGTTATGTCTTGGAAATACATAAACGAGAAGGTTGAGTGGTTGTAATAATAATTTATTACAAATAATCTTATTATAATGGAGATTGTGGGTTTGTATGTCTGTAACCGAAACTATATTACCATTCAAGTCACAATTCCCTTTGTTATTTACATCACATTCTCCATGATTTTATTTTTATTTAAACCTCAATTATTAATAAAATTGTTTTACATCATTAAGACTGTTGACCATATCTACATTGTATTTACCGCGTACCCCACATGTACGGGTCAGGCACAAAGTCCCTATTAACGTGGGACCACCCACAAGCCGAAGCTCATGGAATGGCAGGTGCAAAAATTGCGTCGATCCCGTCGGCATTCCCCTCAAGGGGGCGCCTCAGGCACTGGGCAATAAACCCAGCCCTGCCCCTTTAAATCGAGGGGGCAGGTGTTGCCTGGGGGGATGGCCCCCTGGGATCGACGCCATTAATTATATCAATGGTCCAGAGGCCGAAGCCACTGTTGACCATATCTACATGATATTTACCGCGTACCCCACTTGTACGGGTCAGGCACAAAGTCCCTATTAACGTGGGACCACCCACGAGCCGAAGCCCATGGAGTGGCAGTTGAAAAATTGCGTCGATCCCGTCGGCATTCCCCCTCAAGGGGGGCGCCTCAGGCACTGGGCAATAAACCCAGCCCTGCCCCTTTAAATCGAGGGGGCAGGTGTTGCCTGGGGGGATGGCCCCCTGGGATCGACGCCATTAATTATATCAATGGTCCAGAGGCCGAAGCCACTGTTGACCATATCTACATGATATTTACCGCGTACCCCACTTGTACGGGTCAGGCACAAAGTCCCTATTAACGTGGGACCACCCACAAGCCGAAGCTCATGGAGTGGCAGGTGAAAAATTGCGTCGATCCCGTCGGCATTCCCCCTCAAGGGGGCGCCTCAGGCACTGGGCAATAAACCCGGCCCTGCCCCTTTAAATCGAGGGGGCAGGTGTTGCCTGGGGGGATGGCCCCCTGGGATCGACGCCATTAATTATATCAATGGTCCAGAGGCCGAAGCCACTGTTGACCATATCTACATGATATTTACCGCGTACCCCACTTGTACGGGTCAGGCACAAAGTCCCTATTAACGTGGGACCACCCACGAGCCGAAGCCCATGGAGTGGCAGTTGAAAAATTGCGTCGATCCCGTCGGCATTCCCCCTCAAGGGGGGCGCCTCAGGCACTGGGCAATAAACCCAGCCCTGCCCCTTTAAATCGAGGGGGCAGGTGTTGCCTGGGGGGATGGCCCCCTGGGATCGACGCCATTAATTATATCAATGGTCCAGAGGCCGAAGCCACTGTTGACCATATCTACATACTAATAACATGCAATTGTATTTATATATACAAGGAAATAGCAGTTTACAGTGTGAATTGGAAGGCTAATTTGCATATTGATCTTAGAAAATTGATTTTAATAAATATACGCTTAGTATTATTGATTTCTAATTATTTGCTTTTATCTTAAGAAATATAAACAAAAATCTCGTGGATAAATCTTAAAAGAAATTTATTTACAAGAAGAAATAACCGTAATATTATTCTTTACTTCCTATTTTAACTAAATAGTTAAATTAGGAAAATTTACCAATGAAAGACGGGAGTAAGGGAAAATGATGGAAGAGTTAGTTTCAAAGTTGTTCTATTTTTCAATCATACCCCCCCTGTTCTAAATATTTTTATCTGAATTCTTATTCAGTTTCATTAGCCTTTCTAATTT
>CM042155.1:53346975-53358024 GCA_023376005.1 Doryteuthis pealeii
TTTCTATAATTATCGAATTTTATGCGATACGTGCATTATATAAGCAAATATATATATATATAATATATATATGAAATGAATATATATATATATATATATATATATATATATATGAGTAAGAAAATGGAATGAAATATTATATATTATATATATATATATATAATATATAAATATGAAAGACCTACGTGAACAATGCGTTAGAAACGGATGGATAACAAATGTATTTCCCATTGAAGTCGGATGCCGGGGATTTATTACTAACTCAACCTCGGCATTTTTGCCTAAACTTGGACTTTCTCCACCAGACAAGAGGGAATACTTAAAAAAGATTCAGGAGAAGGCTCTGACCGCATCAGCATGGATATGGCAGTCCTATATTGTGACATAAAACCGACAAAGTCTGGTGGTATCGTGTGATACTGCTGGGGCGCTCTGGGTTAGTGGTAATGATGTTTCGGCCCCGAAACCATGCCTGAACCCAGAGTCATCATCTGATGAAGGCTTTGTTGGTTGCAATGCTACTGTGTAAATAGCAGTCATTGTATAAAGATTATTTTTGAAACTGACATTTTTTCGCCTATGGTTTGAAAATCACATAGACGAGAAACTATCAGATAACAAGCGACGTTGATTTCATGTCTACGCTACACTAAATCATATATATATATATAATATATATATATATATAAATATCAAATGTTGCTACCACGTTTTCATTGTAGTAGCATTAGCAGTTAATCCGAAAGGGCTCAATATATTTCGTAAAATATAGATCATTTACAGTTGTAGAAAAGAAGAACTTTTTCCCCTAAGGAAAGTGTACCTTGAACACCGAAACCGTGGTAGAGAGAAAAACTTTTTTCTATAACTATATATATATATATACTAGCAAATATATGCACCCTCCGGTGCAAGTATTTTAGTTAAATTTTATAATAAAATATTATATTAAATTAGAAAGGCTAATGAAACTGAATAAGAATGTAGATAAAAAGATTTGGAACAGAGGGGGTATGATTGAAAAATAGAACAACTTTGAAACTAACTCTTCCATCATTTTGCGTTACTCCCGTCTTTCATTGGTAAATTTTCCTAATTAAACTGTTTTGTTAAAATAGGAAGTAAAGAATAATATTACAGTTATTTCTTCTTGTTAAGGGATTTCTTTTAAGATTTATTGAAGAGATTTTTGCTCTTATTCAATAAGATAAAACCAAACAATTAGAAATCAATAATACTAAGCGTATATTTATTAAAATCAATTTTTTAAGATCAATATGCAAATTAGCCTTCCCATTCACACTGTAAACCTCTATTTTGTTGTATATATAAATACAATTGCATGTTATTTGTATGTAGATATGGTGAACAGTGTAAGTAATGTAAAACAATTTTATTAATGATTGAGGTTTAAATAAAAAATAAAATCATGGAGAATATGATGTAAATAACGAAAGGAATTGTGACTTGTATAGTAATATAGTTTCGGTTACAGACAGACAAACCCACAATCTCCATTATAATAAGATATGTGTGTGTGTGTAAATTTGTAATTCAACGATTAGACACTCGAATTAAACAGCATGCCCCGGGTAAAATTAGAAATGGAAATATCGGTCCAAATTAATTGCTGATGAATACTTATGGTTCTTCAATATGTTAACACCTTATAAATAGTCCAAATTGCGCCAATTTATTCAGTATTGACTGGTTCTCCGTTGTGACCAAGTCACACTCCTTTTATCATTTGAAAATCTAAGAGACCTTACATATTCTAACCAAAATGCAAACAAATGGAGGACTTACTAAGTCTGAGCATTATAACATTGTAGTCTCGTATTTTCCTCCCCTTTTAGGGATAAAATTCAAAACAATTTGAGATGATAATTCCGTGATTGTAATGTTCCAAAATAGATAAAAGCTCATTGTACAGGGTGGTCCGAAAGTCTTGTCACACCTACATATTATTTCTAACTTTAATTTTTATTTTATCTTAATATGATATACACGCTGGTCCGAAAGTCTCCGTGACCTAGTGTCTAATGTGATGGACTGCGACATCACAGCAACGAGAACTGCAATACGTTCACTTTCGAACTCATAACCTTAGGAAAAGTACGAATGTGGGTATTCAGAAGAAATGCTAAGCCAACATTTTGGGAGTGGTTGCTGTTTAAACTGAATTTTCATAGATATGTTTTAGTAACTAGAAATATGAATTTGCAGTTTTATCGCTAATCGGATAATACCATGTTTTTGAGACGCCCTTGTTGACGTTGTAGACCCCCTGGGGGGTCTGAGGACCTCAGTTTGAAAAACACTGATTTACATGACTGCACATCATAAAGAGATTTTCATTTGAGCAATACACTTTAAATTCTTAGATAACATAATAACACGCACGCACACACACACACACACACACACACACACACATAATATATATATATATATATATATATATATATATATATATTTAATATACCAAGCGTGTTGGTAGATCCTTGCGGAGAGAAAAAACCGGCAGAGAGTTTGATTGTAAAAATATACTACCAAACATCAACCAGGAAGAAAAAAATTTTTGAAAAAAAGAAAAGACCAAGATATTCGTACCAACAAAAAAATAATCTATTGGTATAGTATTTGGCCAAAAGAAAAAACAATTTATATGTATATATGTATATAAGAATATATATATATATTCATATAACCGCTAGGAGAAGCTAGTTTGTAAAAAGTGCTCGATACCTAAGTAGAGCAAGTAATAAAGATAATCTACTGAGTCAGACGAACCTACTATTAGTTTCGCATAAAGCTCTTCAGGGCTAAAATCTGAGTCAGATTTTAGCCCTGAAGAGCTTTATGCGAAACTAATAGTAGGTTCGTCTGACTCAGTAGATTATCTATATATATATGTATATATATATATATATATATATAAGCTTTCAAAATTCACCATGTATATAACAAAATAATACAAGCAAACTTAAACGGAAGATTGTTTTCATTGAACAAATGGACTTGTCATGTTTACCAGTAAATTTTTCTGCCAATTTTGTGGCTTGTCAAACACTTTGGAAACTCTTCTTTTTTTTTAACTTTCTAAAAACAATTTCTCACACAAGAAATTTGCTCCTGACGATGACCTAAGGTCGAAACTAGTTGAGAACAAAAAAACAAATAACATAAAATAAATATTCCTCTTTGTCTTGCCAATTTTTGTTCATATATATATATATATATATATATATATATATATATATATATATGCTCAACCACCAGGATTCCGTCCTTAAGCATCACGGGTCGCCACCCACGGCCAACAGGTAGCCCCATCGAGGCACTTTATCCCTCTGCAGAGGTGCCGTTGGTGTATTCTACAGTCACAGCTGACAGAGCGTACATCTATATATAGACCGAATAGATTAGTATATAATTTTATGGGAAAAGGAAGCGCGTGGTGTAATGGTTAAAGTCTTGGGAAATGGACTCGTCGCCCCGAGTTCAAATCCTGAACGTGGTAATTGCATTTCACTTAGCGCTAATACCCTTGGGAAAGGTATGAATCCTACTCTCCCTCCAGCTATGGGTAAATAGTAGGGCAGACTGGGCTCTCTAACCATGGTTAGGCAACCGGTCTAGGAGAAGGAAAACTCTGAATTCAAACCCGATAAACTCCGCTTAAGAAATTGACCTTGTGTCGCATCCTGCTCGTGCGCAGTCGGGTTGGTAAATATATATATATATATATATATATATATATATATATATATAATTTTATGGGTGTGAGGCTGCAGGAGACGTCTCTCTCGGAAGGCTCGGGTACGATAACGAGTCGGTCCGGTCTTTTAACAGAGGCCCACTCCCCTCGTCATGTTTTCCTGTCGCAGGAGTATCATTGACTGTATCAAATGTATTTGTTGGTCGCCTTCATTTGACTCGGCTGTTCTCCCCTGGGCTGAGACACCACCTGCTCTTCGCGTTGTGTGTCTCCCTCTGGTACAGTGGATCCTCAATAGCGTTTATCCATTTCCTTTGGTGTGTACCGAGGTTTCTCCGCGTGCTGTACCTTGAGTCGGGTGTTTTGTTCGAGCTTTTTGTTAAAGTTATCCTGTTTGCAGCACCAGGTATGAGTGTGTGGTAGCATGAGAGCAGGTGGCCATCTTGAGGTACTCCAGAAGAGTCACCCTAAAGTAGGAATATCCAAAGTCTGGCCCGCTGTAAGATTTCTTATGGCCCGCAGCTTCGGTCTTATAATGTATTATTTATGGCCCGCTAGAGAAATGTCAAATAGGGTACGGTGCCGATTCGCCCCGAGTAATTTGGACCAGAATACGTAAAATCGCTAGACAAGTTGAAAACGTTACACTTGTTTTCTTTCTGGTTGATTTGTAAACATAAAAATGTGGTTAAATCGAACTTAACGGATCTAAATTCCACCATCGTATGTCACCCCGTCGAAAGAAAAAAAAATACCAAAAATCAGGGAATTAACTGAATTTAATGAAATTTTTAGTGTTGATATATTAATGAATAGAAGATATAATGCACCAGTTATTTTATTTAAAAACTTTTTCATTTTTTTCAGATCAGTTAACTTTGAATCACGTATATTTGAGAATCTGTGTCACGACTCAAAGATACGTGGTTCAAAGTTAACTGACCTGAAAAAATGTAAAAGTTTTTAAATAAAATAACTGATGCATTATATTTTGTATTCATTAATATATCAACACTGAACATTTCATTAAATTCGGTTAATTTCCTGATTTTTGGCATGTCTTTTCTTTCGGCGGGGTGACATACGATGGTGGATTAAGAATAATCAAAGTTCCAATTACCGTCGAATTGGGAAGACAACGCAACAAACTGTTGTAACTCAATACAAACCCGAATAGTCGCAAAGTCTACTGCAGAATGACAGGGTATTTATAAAACTACACAGTATCATTCAAATCAAGCAGCCAATCAGAACTCCAGGAATGGAATCACCCAAATCACCCAAATTCATGAAGGATCATTCTTGATTTCTATATATACCAACTGTCTTGGACACTGCTTCAGTTGTACTTAGTTAGCTGCTGTTGTTCAAACCAACAGTAGACTAACTGACTTCAATAGTGGAATTTAGGTCCGTTAAGTTCGATTTAACCAACAATGTTTTACGGAAATTTTCACTTCTGATAAGTTTAATGATTTTAGCAAAATCCTTTTGGTGTTTGTTTACGATGGGATCCCTAACGAATCTGAGATTTCTCAAACAACTTCTGACAACATACCGCAGGTCTTCAAAGTGTATATTTACATTTAATTTTGTGGTTAACAAAAACTTCAGAAAGAACCATTGGCCCTTGGGGATATTCCCTTTATCAAATGTGGCCCTCTTTGCAAAAAGTTTGGACACCTATGTCCTAAAGCAGGATTCACCAAACCTTTTCACAGTGGGCCGGATAATCGAAAAATAACGAGTGCGGGCCAATTATTATTGTTTTCAGTACTTGCTAGCCAGAACGAAAGCTCTGAGAAAAAGATGTAAAACAAAATTAATCTTTCCATGTTATATTCATGGATGAGTGGCGTAAGATGCACAAAAACAAATTTAACCAAAATATTCATTTTCAAAACATTATCAAAACATTACAAATTCAAGTACCGTCGGCGGGCCTGATAAATGCCTTCGCGGGCCGTAGTTTGGTGAGCCCTGTCCTAAGGGACACCTACCTATCAGTAACTAAAGGGACATCAAGTTCAATTTTTAAGTTGGATACTGCTAGTTTGAAGTTAAAGTTATTCTTCTCCAAGACTGGAGGCATTATGAAGCCTAAAGAACTATTGTATAATTGTTCCCCGACCCATGTTTGACCACGTGACAATTGTGCGGGGGTGATGGGGGTGACAATTTAGAGATCATTATATATGATGAACTAAGCTAGGGTGTCCCATAGGGTGTAATAGTTTCATATCTTTTACTAGTGAAGAGCGAGTTCGATATATGATGGATGCATTATATTTGCGACCTTGCGTCACATCCTGACCATGGCGAACGGTTTGGGTAAAAAAGGGCGTCCCATTGTGGTTTAATGATTAACAAGCTAGTTTCGCAGATCCATTACTACTGCATAGCAACCTCGATCCGCTGGATGCCCCATACTGTTACATAATTCATAGGTAGCTTATGAATTATATACGTACTGTAGTTAGATGAAATTTGAATCAGAGTTCGTTAAATTCAAAATAACGGGGGTTGAGTGGCAAATTATAGAATGATTGATTTGTGGTGACATTCCGCTTGACTCCTTCCAAAAGCGCGCCAATAGGGCGTGAGAGTTTTTATTAGTTGAGACCAGTCACTTGACGAGAGAGAATGTCCTCGATCAGGCACACTCTGACCCGGAGTGGTAGTACCTGTTAAGTTACCATCTATGGGTTAAATAGAACAAAATGGGTTCTAAAAATGTGTTTAAAAAATTGAGTATCCATCAAGAATGAATCAAACATAACGTCTTCGGCATAAAATAACCCAGCAAGGGTTGACGTGCTGTAAAAGCCAACCAACTAACCAACCAACCAACAGAAACTGTCCACTTATTAAATAAAAACAAGGAAATTTCAGAGGCAGGTCAGTGTCATATCCTGGACACTCTTTTTATTTGCAGCGGATACAGCGTATTCTATGCTCTGTTGACAAGGTGGGTAAATTATGATTTGTTACGATTTTTGTGGCCTTTGGTTGTTCCTCGGTGTCCCTTACTGATGGGTAGGACCCTTAGGTTTTCCCTCGATGTCCTCCAGTGTTGGGTAGACTCCTTGGTTGTTCTTCGGTGTGTCTTAGTTTTGAAAAAAAAAAACATTATTGATGGTTACTCATTTTTTTTATAAACACATTTGTTTCTATTTAACCCATTGATGGGACAATAAATTTTGTATCCATCAAGAATGAATAAAACATAACATCTTCGGCATAAAATGACCCAATGGGTTGACATGCAGTAAAATTCAACCAACCAACCAACCAAGGACGATAACCGTTACGCTAAGTGGTCCTCGAATAAATCATTATATGGTGAAATTATTCAATTTAGATACGCTCATAAGGGAACAATGTAATGGAAAGAAAAAATTGCACCCCACCCAAAGACAAAAATTGCACCCTACCCACCACCCAGAAAAATTGCACCCCCATAGACAAAAATTTGCCCCACCCATAGACAAAAATTGCACCCCCAAAGACAAAAATTTGCACACAAAAATTGCACCTTGCACCCTAACCAAAGACAAAAATTGCACCCCACCCATAGACAAAAATTGCACCCTACCAAAGACAAAAATTGCACCCCACCCATACACAAAAAAATGCAACAATTTTGACTTTTTTCAAATCTTACATATGAATCATGTACGACTCGACTGATTTTATTACTTACTAATATTCGCTGGCTGAGTGGCCTATTGTCGGTATCAGCCGGACAGTGAGGGAGTATATCCCCTTTTCGGTAGCACTAGACCAGAGAGATTGCGTCTGAGGTGGGGCAACAAATAAAGGGAACTTGAACAGATTCATCAATCAGTCGGCTGTGTCCTATTGTCGGTATCAGCCGGACAGCGAGCGGAGTCTATCCTCTTTTCGCTTGCGCTAGACAAGTGGCGTCTCAAGTGGAGCCCCACACCAATCGTGAGCTTCCCCACACAGATCAGATTACCTAATGTGAGCAACTCATGCGCTGATTTGGAGGGGAACGATATCGAACCAGGTACCACGTACTTCGTCGGCGAATGTTCTACCGACTGAGCTATAACCGGCCCCTAATGACCTACTAATAAATGTAAGCAATTCTATTTAACAATATAAAGGATAAAACCCGGTCTCGTCTCTCCTTCTTCTTCTTCTTTTCCTTCTTATCTACGCGTCCTGACAAATGCAATGCTATACTATTTGTCCAACGATGTTTACAGTGTGAAAGAATCCCAACAATCTTTTCTGTGAACGGCAAACGTGGAATATCAGTGCAGTTGTTGGCCTCCACTGTGTGTAGTGTGCCAATTACAAGTGCGCGCGCACTGAGTTATTTACAAAAAGCGTTGTGCGATGGCGTTGACTGGTTCAAAAAGGCTCAGCCTCGTCAGCACGAGGGACGGACATTCGGTTGGCAAAGGAAATTATTGAATTAACTAGTGTGTACAGCTCATTCTCTCTCTCTCTCTCTCTCTCTCTCTCTCTCTCTCTCTCTCTCTCTCTCTCTCTCTCTCTCTCTCTCTCTCTCTCTCTCTCTCTTCTATTTCTTTCTTTCTCTAACACACACACTCCCTCTTTCTCTATTTCTATCTCTCTCACACTCACTCTTACTCTCTCTCTCTCTCCACACACACTCTCTCTTTCTTTCTCTTTCTCTCTATTTTCTCTCTCTCACACACACAGAGAGACTCTCTCTCTCTCTTTCTCTCTCTTTCTATTTCTTTCTCTAACACACACACTCCCTCTTTACTCTCTTTCTATCTCTCTCACACTCACTCTTACTCTCTCTCTCTCTCTCTCTCTCTCTCTCTCTCTCTCTCTCTCTCTCTCTCCACATACACACACTCTTTCTCTTTCTTTCTCTTCTCTCTAATTCTCACACACAACACACACACACTCTCTCTCTCTCTCTCTCTCTCTCTCTCTCTCTCTCTCTCTCTCTCTTCTCACACACACTCTCTCTTTCTCGCTCTCGAACACATACACTCTCTCTCTCTCCCTCTCTCTCTCTCTCTCTCTCTCTCTTCTTTCTCTCTTTCTTTTCTTCTTCTTCTTCTTCTCGCCTCAGTGCTGTGTGTGAGTGAGACAGAAGAAAGACAGAAAGAAAGAAAGAGGAGAGGGGGGGGGAGAGGGAGAGAGAGAGAGAAAGGGGAGACGGAGAATGAAAAAAATTAGGTAGAGAGAGGAGGGGAGAGGGCGAAGGTTATATTTTTGGATGGAATGTAGAATAGTGCAGTCAATTCGAAATAAGAAACAGAATGAGGTTGGGAGTAGATAAAAACAAAAAGGAGTTGATAAAATAATGAAGAGGTTTTTATCACATAGATAAAAGCAGATGTATTATTACTGAAGAAATATTATAGATAAATAGATACATAGATAGATATGAATTAGAATGATATATTATTAATATATTATATAATATTTATATATATATATATTATATATATATACTAGCTAAATTACCCGGTCCTTGACCGGGACGAAAAAAAAAAAATTAGGAAGCACCAGAGAGTGTTTTCGCAGACATATTTACATCCAAGGGTAAATAGTTTATGAAATTTTCATGAAAGTCGGCCATTAATTGATGTTTTTCTTAAGAATTTTTTTTTAAAAAATTCTTGTCGTAACTTGTTTTTGGCATTAGGTTAAATTTGCTTTTAGTTTATTTTAACGGTGCAAATATTAAAAAAAACCTTCTTTTCTCTTTTTTTTTTTTTTTTTTTTTTCAGTCATAATTTTTCTTATTCCGTAAGCCTCATTTTTTTTTTTTAAATCACCAGGAGTTTGTTTTTTTAATTGTTCTTCTTTCGAATGGAAAAAGTTTTTTTTTTTTCAAGATGAATTTAATTTTTATGAAAGTTCATTGAGTTGAAATTATTAGGGGGGGAGTGGGGGATTAAACCAAAAAAGAAAACAAAAAACAATTACCTATACTATAAAAATAAAAAATCAATTTATGTTGAAAATATTTTTTTTTAAACTAAAGTTTAATTAGAAAATTTATACATTGCAAATACTACACAAACAAACTGTCCTCAATGATGATATTTTCAATGTAATAATGTTCAATTGTTAAAAATTAAATGTATAGTAATTTGGGGTTTTTGTTTATTTTTTTTTTAAAGCAATAGTAATTAAAAACACTTATACCACCCTAAACCGTACCCATTCGCAAAAAAAAATATTTAATTCATATAGACTGTAGTTAAAACCTGTCATTGGGTCCACGCAAAAAAATTTAACGTTTTTAATTTTCCGACTAAAATGTTCAGAAGTTCACCCTCTTTATTTTAACTGTAAATTAGTAAACTATAAAACATAAAAATGTTACGCGCCCCAAATAAGGGGAGCGGGTCAAATTAAGTGCTTTCTGAAAAAATGAGAAAGTTTTGAAATAATAAGGTAATTATTATAAGGAATAGTTTCATTGATGAATAAACACTGCAATTAGGTTAAAAATTCCGTAATTTCTTGGATTTTGGTAAATTATTCACCTTTGGATTCAAAAACGCATTTTTAGAGCGCAATTGGGTCTAACCTTATGTTATCTAACTGTTTACTAAAAAAAACTTTTCGACAACCATATGTTGGTTTTACTTTTAGATTTATTTATTATCATTCTTTTACTGTTTGACAATACCAAGAAGAATTTCGTAAATAACTTACGAAATTCACACAAAACTATTTACTATTCATTTTTTTTTAAAATAAGTAAACATAAATAAGTAAATAAGTTTTTGTGTGAATTTCGGCCGTAATTTGGAAGATAATATTAACCTTTATTCAAGTTTTCATGTGTTAAATAATCCCTCGTACCGTAAAATCGTAATTAATTAGTCGCTTAAAAGGAAGCGCTAATAATTTACGATTTTTTTGTTTGGTTCGTTTTACAACATTGAGCAATAATATTCAACTTTTTCGTACGTAAGAAGTACAATTGTAATTCAGTTTTTAATTGCTTGTTTGAGTTTAGAAATAAAAGTAAACATTGTAATTTTTTATTCATTTTTTGAGCAACAAAAATAACAAAGATTAAAAAATGGATATATTTTTTCTAAGAAATAATGAAAGTATTCTGTAAAATATTGGATAAAAAACGTATTTCCATTTTCTTTTTACCATAAAGAAAGCAATTGTCAACAACGCGGAGGTAGAAGCGGGCAAACGAAACGGGCAGCAGGGTGGAGTAAGGGTGGGGCGTGCGTGCTGCTGATTGTAGCTGGATATCAGTAGATTTTCTAAAAATCGTTTATTTTGTTTGATCAATTAATTTATATCCCATTAAATCAGTAAATATCAATTAACAAGATTCT